>JAWMRA010000161.1:48816003-48833645 GCA_035584735.1 Pseudotriccus pelzelni | reverse complement strand
ATGAGAAGTGGGAGCTGGTTGTGCCCTGCCTGCTTGAAATGCGTTGCAAATTGCTGTGCCACGCCCCTGTTTGTCTGTTCCTGTGGGGTGCCCTTATATAGCCTCCCCCAGCACTTGCTAACGAGCCTGACCGACCCCTCACTCACCTGAATGGGTTCCCAGGAGGAGCCAAGCCTGGGCAGCAACTGGCCCATCGGCTCCTCGGGAGGCCCTTATATAACCTCCCCTAGCATCATCATGTAGGTAGCAATTCTACTTTTTGTCTTGGCCTTCTTGACCCACAGCAAAGTGGGAGCCCAAAAACTCCGGTGTCTGTGTAGCTATTTGGCATCACAGGATCCTACACTGCTACCATCCCTTCTGTTCAGGACCTTGGGTGTGGTTGATCATCACAAAGACACGGACCAGCCTGACGACGCACACTTTGTAAGTCAAACGACAATATTTTCTGAAATATTTTCTTTTTCATAATCAGTACTTCCACTGCTTTTGCAGTGTTAGTGTTGGGTAAAAGATTTTTCAGGACGAGCTAAACACAAGAAGGCTTTTTCTTTAATGTGCCAGAGAGCTGAGGAAAAGGAGATAAGCAAAAGCGCAGGTCATCTCGTTAAGATGCTAAATTGTTCATGAAATATTCTCATAAAATTAAATGTGGGAAATGTCAAGTTCACAGATAAGTGACTGCAGCTACTACAAATGTGAAAGATGTTTATGAAACAGATGCTTTCTCTAGTCACCTTTGGCACAACACCAAAACTGAGTAGCACGTCAGTAACTACAAAAAGCAGAAAGCATTTGAAAAAAATCACTTACAAAGCCAAAGGTTTTGATCCCATAGACAAAGTGGCAATTCTGGTCAACAACATTTTACTCGCTGTAGGAAGCAAAGTGCAAGAATAGTATATGCAGTCCTGCCACATCTCATTCAGTGATGTCATCCAGCTCTCCCAGACTCATGGCCAGGTACCTCTGTGATGCCAGAGAGGTCCTGGGGGCACGGTGTGATGCTGCTCCCACTCAGCAGCAAGAGCCGTGAGCAAGGACTGCAGCTCTGGAGCACCTGGCCGGAAAGAACCATCTTCAGTGAGCTTGTTATTCCTAACCCAGCACTTATGGAAAGCTGTAAGAGTGCTGAGAGCTCTCTAAACCACAAAGTGTGGTGTGAAATACACTCCAGAGACATCAGCCTGGGGCTTTTTGGAGAGATGCAGCATGCAGTGTTTAGCTGCAACACAGGGAATACTGACGAGCGTTTATGAACACTTGAGTGCAGTCGCTCTGCCTCTGAAAACTGTGGATCTAGAGTGCACTTGCAAGACAGCATACAGAAATTCTGATGTCTTGGGCAATTTTTTTCTGTCATTTGCAGCAAGAATAGTACTCCTAAAAGATATTAATTTGCAAGCATGTAAGTGTAAATATGGTAGTTATGGGGTTCTGAACTCTATTGATGCTAAAGATACCAGTAATCCACTTAAAAGCTTTGTAAAAGACTCACACTCTTTTGACTTATTTCTAATGCCACCTGTAGTCTCAAATCCATAAGTTTTCACATTTGCCTAAATATGCTTGAAGCAGGAAAACTTTTCCAAAGGAAGAGTATCTGGAGTTCCAGAGGCTGATCACCTATTTAAAAACAATGTAGTGCAAAAAGTGTTGTAAGTAACTTGCAAAGACATAATTATACTGTTTGAAAATTGTTGAGGTTTTTGATTGAAGATTTATTGAAGAGTGAAGATTTATTGAAGAGTGCAAGGTCATTTCACTGTCAGATACTTCCACAACCAGACCCAGCAGAGGATTACTAACATGGACTTCCCAAAACAACAGTCAACACAGATTTTAGAGCTACATTGCATACATCTGATAGAATTAGAACTATACTATTATATACTGTATGTATATTTGTATACAGTATTTAATATGTGCTACATATAACTACAAATGTTCCAGTCAGTACTTCTGGTCAGAAGGAAGAATGAAAAATACAAAGGTAATGACAAAATATTATTTAAATATTATAAAGAAGATCATTATAAGCTGTAGGTGCTTCATCTTTTTTCAGAATGCCCCAGTACTTCTGATTGTGCAGAAAACATGCCACAGTGGAGATGCCCTAATAGAAAAAGAGTATTCAAGCTTATGCAATCCTCCCAAATACAGCAGTGCAATCTCCAAATGTAGTCCAGATGCTGATAAAAATACCAGGGGACAAGGGAAAAAGAATTAAGTTAAAGCAATCTTTTCAGCAAACCCAAAATAATTACATCAAAACATATATTTTTGATGGCTACAGGTATAAGCTGTAAGAAATTTCACTCAAGAAAATCAAAACAAATTGCTTTCTCTGGTATCAGCTGTCAGCACATTTCTGCATGCATTTGACCAAGTGCAGGGCATCCTGTGAGCTGTGATATCCAGATGAGCTCTACCACCCTTTGCAGTCCACAGCCAGGGCAGAGCACCTTCCCTTGGCCCTTCCTGAGGCTGGGTTACCTCTGGCATGAGGATGCACTGCAGACTAACTAAAACATGGGTGGGAAGTAAGAGTTCCCCAGGGACCTGTGAACAGCTCACACTGAAACAAAGACCTTCTGGGTCTGTGCAAAGTGAAAATCAATTTCCTATGCTGGAAAAGGTTAAATGGCTTTTTTACAATACATGCTGCTGACATAAAATATACATTTCCTGACTTTTCTTTCAGTTTTCATTCTAGAAAGAATGTGTGAAAAGATGACATTTTATTCTGTTTGGAGATAAAGACAAACATCCAAACATTGAAAACATAATCTTTTCTCTTTTATCTTCAGTTTCTGAAAGCCAGTTGGAGAAAAACTTTGGTGAGCTTCCTGAAGAAAAGGGTTTTCCTGCAGATCACCAAACAAGTGCATGCTGCCAGTATATTATGAACATCCTGGTCAAGGATGATCAGCTCCTGGACCTTCCTCTGGAGTTATCTTCCCTAAGAAATGCCAGTGAGTTATTCACCCCACCCAATAAAGCACAAATGCAGACAGGGAACAGGAGTTGCCAAAAGAAATTCTGAGCCATGGGGAAAAACAATTTCACAAGTAATCCTTCAGCTGCTCCTTTCTCCATGGATATTTTAGATGGGGATAAAACACTGAATTATGTGCCATAGTTTATTTTTCTTTAGACTGGAAGACTGAGCAACAAACAAAACAAAATCAGTCAGAAATGCGGAATGCCATTAAGGCAAAAATAACAGACTCTGTGGCCACCAGAGGCCTGAGGTGGGAAGTGGTTCTCTTCTGGGTGAAGGTGAATGGGGCGATGCCTTCTGGGAGCTCCCACCATCTCTGCTCAGTGCCGGGAGACACCTGGTCCAAAGCGAAACTAGTGGAAACAGTGTGTCCTCAGCACTATTATGTTTGCTGCCCAGACATAAAATAGATCAATATTATTGCATGATTACTAAAGAAAAAAGATGAAATAAGAAATAAGATGAAATTGTCTGGCAAAATCAGTTTTGAAAATCTGTTTCCTGTTGTTGAATATTACAGCTCATCTAGTTCATTTCTTTCTCAGAGAGGTTTCTGTTTTTACTTACCCATTTTACTGGGAAAAGTCTTATGCACCATGGGGAAAAGGAATAGATACTAATAATCAGTCATAAATCATTGTTAATTGATCAGCCATATTGTTAATTGATCGGTGATGTTGGGTAAATAGCTCCATTGTGAACTTTTTAGCACTTTGTCTGTCACAAGTGGGTCCCTTGGTGATTGATAATGGGCCCCACACTGTTAATATCTTCACAGGTGATCTGGATTACAGGATCAAGTGTAGCTTGGTGAAGTTTGCTGATACCAAACTGAGTGGGGCAGTGGACATTTTAAAGGGAGAACCTCCCTGCAGGAGGATCTGGATAGGCTGAAAGAGTGGGTTAACAAAAGCCTTATGAAGTTCAACAAGGACAGGTTGTGGGATGACGGACAGAGTTAAACTTAGAAGGAATTCAGAATTTTAAGGTTAAAAGCAGCTGCAACTCCCCGGATGGACTGAGGTCGACATGCTCCCCAGGACAACAATAAACATCTGCTCAGAGAAACAGAATGGAGCGTGGAACGAAGTGAAGACTGCACGGCTCCCCTCCATTCTAATCCCAGCAGAACGGGAGAACATTGTGGTACTGAGACCATAGAGTACCTGTCTGATAAGGGAGAATCAAGATGTTCTGCTGCTGAAGCCAATGACCACAGTTGAACCCCCTCCTCAGGTTCCAAACCATGACCACCCCCCCCCATTAGGTACACCAATCAGAAATTAAAAGTATTTATGACTGGAGTCACTCAAACTCCACCCAAACATAAAGAAACTAGTATAAAAGTAAGTTGGGGGTAGAGGGAAGTGGGAGAAGACCTCCACCAAAACTGCTGGGATCAGTCAATGAGCTGAGTCCATCTTCTCCCCCAGAGGGACACCTTGGGTAAGAAATGTGCTCTACACATGTTAAATGCTGCTTTTAGGACTAGAGCTTTTGTTTGTGCTTAACGCCATAGCATATTAATTAGATTGCTTTGTATCAGAGTTTGTGCTTGCTTAATATGTGTATCAGTAGATGGCTTTAAAACATATTTTTGTAGTAGACACTATCACCAACAACCTTCAAATCTCATTAATCTGTCACAATTTGCGTTAATAAAAGTGTTATTTTTTAAACTGTTAAAGTGAGTTCTTACAGTTGCCAGCAGCAGATAACACCTCAGCAGGACCCACTGAGGGGCCTGGTTCTGTTGAGTTCCCTTCCCTAACAAGGGAGGTCGAGGTACCCTCAGATCTTGTGAATCTATTGGTGATGGTTCTCCTCATGAGATGCTGACAGACTGTTGGACACCAGAGTCTCAACTTTCCTGGGGGACCAACAAGCAACCTTTCACGTGACACAGTTATAAAGAAAACACGATCCAGGAGTGAAATAATCCAGAAAATACGTAATTTCAACATGGGATGGAATCTATCAAGCTGAGGAGCATCTCTGGGGAGAGAGACTTGGGTTTCCTGGTGGACAATGAGCTCAGTAAGACTGAACAGCATACTGCTACAGCAAAGAGAGACAACAGGATACTGGCTTCCATCAACAAGGGCATCACATCAGAAATAAAGATATCATTATCCTACTCTCCTCAGCACTTGTCAGACCATACCTGGAATACCGTGTTTAGTTTTGGTCCCCTTTTGAGTATACAAAAAAAGATGTGGATAGTTTGATGATCCAAGGAATGGGAAGCCAGCCATATGAGGAAAGGCTGAGAGAATTGGACTTATTCAGCCTTGAGAAAAGAAGGCTTAGGAGACATCATATCACTGTGTCCATTATTCAAATGGTGAACAAAGAAGATGGAGATTCCCTTTTTTTAAGGAGACACTTGGAAAAGACAAGGATTAAAGGGTACAAGTTACTCCTGGGGAAATTCTGATTAGTCAGAAGGGGAAAATTTGTCACGATTGGAACAATCAGACATTGAATAACCTCTCAAGGGAAGTGGTAGATTCCCCAGTATTGGGCACATTTAAGATTCAACTGAACAGGGTGCTGGGCCAATTTGTCTAGACAATGCCCTTGCCAAGAAAGGTTGGATAAGATGATCCTTGAGGTCCTTCCAACCTGGTATCCTATGAATCTGTGATTTTTATTTATGTCCTCTGTATATGGTCATACTGAATCTTTCCCACACTAAAGTTCACTGAAACTATTCACACTTCTTTCAGACTGAACCTTGCTATTTTTCTCCCCATTCTCTCCCATGGGTATTTTCATGCTTTTCTGTGGGTTTAACAGATCACCAGAGCATAATTCAAGTTTGAAGTTGAGGGTAGAGAGGTAATAACTTTCACTGCATAGCATTTCCAGAGCAGATGGGTGATTATGTAGTCTCTGGAAGATCATACTGGTTTAAGCATGTCACAAGTAAGAAGAAGTGAAACTTAACTTGTGCCAAAATCTTCACTCGGTTACCCTAATAATCTGTACAAGTCCCAGATATTGCAACCACTCAGTCTCCTTAGCAATGCAAACAGCAGCTTTTAGTGATTGTGGTTAGAGACTTTGTGGATGCAAAGTATTCTATAATATTTAAAACAATATAATCACTTAAATGCTTTAATCTTTATTATAGGTGTCTTTTTCTGAACAGTGGCAAATGCTTGTATAACCCAAGATTGGCCAAGTGACATGAGGGCACAGACCTGTTCAGAAAAATGAATGGGAACAAAGTATTCATCAAAACAACCCATGCTTGTTGGGAATTACTCAGAAGTGAAACTGTGCTACTCCACACAGGTGAGCAATACCTGGGCGTACCTCTGTGTACAGCCCATACATACTTCAGGAAGGGTCTGCCTACCCCCAAGACATTTCATCAGCCCAGACCCAAGCAATTCCTTCTTCTTTTGATGAAAAGTAAGTTAATAATGCATCATTCCTAGCTAAGAACCTTCATATGCTCCAGTGACGACTGCAACCTCTCTGTATCTGTGGCATGTGAGTGTCACCGCTCTAGCCCTCAATTCAACTCGACAAGACAATTCCTGCTCTGCTGTGCCTACACAATCCACAGCACTGTCTCCATGGGTTGCTTGAATTAGACCAAAGACAGGCAGCTGTCTGCAAGAATGAGATTTATTTTATTTTCCTTTTTTTAAATTCAAGATGAAAGTGAACCACTGTGCCTAAGTCATCCATCTGTGGGGATACTGATGTGTGGGAGAGGCCTGACAGTCTGCTTGGGCCTTCCTATAGTGCATGGTCTTTTCACTATCTTTACACAGCAGAGCTGGGAAATATTTTCCAGTGCCAAGAGTGCAAGAACAGTCCTGTTTGCTCAGTGAAAAGCATCAATGATTTTTTTGTTCAGGGGGCAATGTTCTTAAAAATATTGGGTTGGACTGAACAGTTGGACTGGATTTACATTTACAGCTTCCCCCATCTCCCCACCTCAGTTACCCCTTGGCTGGTCTGAGCATGCCATGTCCCTCTCAGGTCCCACAGAGGGTCAGAGAAGACTGTGCTTCTAAGTGAAAAATAACCCGACATTAAACAAACAAACAAACAAACAAAAAACCAATAAAAACAAACAAAAAATTTTTTTTCACAGCACCGGAAAAGGATAACAAAATTTTCTTACAGAAAGAGAGAGAAAAGAAGACTTAGGGAATTATAAGCCACTCAACGCAACTTCAGTTCTTGGAAAAACATTGGAAAGGTTAGGAAAGCATCTAAAGATGATAAATATCAAGAAAAAAAGCAGGATGACAAAATGAAAGTGGTTTTGTTGAAAACAAACCACATCAGAACAACCTAATCCCCTCCAATGGCAGAGTAACAAGGCTTGTAATTAGGAAACAGTTGAGCTGAAGTACAGCTTAGCTAAGCAATAGCAAGGTTATATTTAGGGTCAGTAAGACGTTATTGTCTTACATGACATACTCTTACATAAGGTACAGAAATGCACTACAATATTAGTGCAAGATTAGAAACAATTTTCAAAGGTTTTAGTGATCCAGCCTCAAGGAAAAATTGGGCTTTCTCAGGGTATAGGCTGATTCAACATTTTCATTACCGCTGGTATGAGAACACCAGGTATGACAGCAGGGAGAGGCAGAGTGGAGCCCCAGGGGCAGGATATCACAGCTGAGTACAGGACTGAGGATCCAGTTTTGCCTCTGGAGAAATGTAATGTCAAATCAGTGTCAGCAGAACACGATTCCAGCAGTCCAAAAACCACAGCACAGCCATCTTCATCCTGGCATTTTCTAACTGCAGGAGTTTGCAGTTAATGTATCCTGTTGAGGTGCCTGGCATATGACAGCCCATCCAGAAGTCTCAGATTTTATCATCTGCAGTATCCCATACTACCAATTTCTGAGGTGTCTAAGTGCATAATAATTGCTACAGATGGTGGATGGGACAGAAAATGAGACTCTGATGGAAGAGAAGACAATGCAAATGCTGGAGCAACCAGCCTAACATACAGGAGATGGTAAACTTACGGGGTTTAGAATCAAGCTAAATAATGAGCTAGTTTTCAGCCTGCTGGGTCTTTCTGTAAGTGCCCAGTCTCCAATTTCCCAGCCATTTCAGAGAGATCTAAAGGCATCTGGGCAAAGGTGATGTGCTTTTTAAGGAGAAAATGTTTCCAAAGGGCATGTGCAGAAGTTGGTACCCCCTTGCACAGCTTCCAGGGTTTAAATCTTTTATGGACCATATGTCTCACAGCTCAGGGCAAGAGGTGTGCAGACATTTTAAACCTGCAGCAACCTAGGGCTTTTCTTTGGTGAAAAAACCCAACCATTATCAAAATAAAGATCTAACACTGAGAATGTTCAGATGACATAATTTTAGAGCATAGAAGCAGCAGGTTCACTGAATCTTCCTCTTCCCTACTGCTCTCCAGAAGGAACTATTACAAACAAACACAGAGAGGAATGCAATTTGCCCACATAAAATGTAAAGAATTATCAACATGCGTTCTCAGACCCACTCACACATATTGTTTATTCATGGCTCAAGAAAGAAGAGCATAAGCCTACTCAGATAATAATAATAAATGTATATGTGCAAAATCAAGCATGCATTTGAACATTTCCAAACTGTCCTCTTCTGTGCTAAAGAATTTTGTCACCAGAGACAGCTCTCCCCATGGCTATCACAAGCTTCCTCTTTGGAGATGCTTCTTGCACACTAAGGAAGCAAATGGATTTAAAAATCAACCTCTTGAACACCCCACTAAGGACACATCCTAAAACTTACTATCGTAATGGACATATGTGAAGGAAAATGGCAGTACCAAATGTTTCTTTGGTAGTAACTGACTTGTAATTTTTAAATAGCCCATTCAAGTTTGCCTGTTCCAAGGTTCACTAGTTTCCTTCTCCCCACAACATAGGAAAACTAGCTATTAGAAAGTGTACCATTAGCAGGCCTGAATTACAGGCAGGTCTACAGAAATCAAGGCAGCTACGTGGATCCTACTGAGATCCAGTCACTGCTGGAAACTTTTGAAGTCTCTGAGGAGAAAAGCAGAGTCCTGTGCAGTGTTGCAAGTCTGAGCATAGGCAGCATCACAGAGGGGTGTGTGCCACGTGCCATGGCTGTGGCATGCTGGGAGCACAGCAGATGGTCCACCAGACTTGTGTGTCCTCAGTGTGCATAACTGTGTGCTGTGCTCTGGCAGAGCCTGTGTCTGGACAGGCAAGAGGGAGGCTGTCTGCTTGCCCTGTGCTGGCTGTGCTGGGGCATACCAGAGAACAAGGGAGATGACACCTTCCTGGGGGGGCTGAGTGTTCCAAGGAAAAGCCTCTAGACTCATGTGGTGAGATGCAGAGGGGAGTCTCTCTGCAGGGTGAAATGCAAACCTGCAGTGCAAGTGCAGACAGGGACTCCCTAGAGCATGGTTTCATGGTAATTTTTATTATAAAAGGAGAATAATTTACTTTGGAAGGCACCACTGGAGGTCATCCAATCCTTCCACCTGGTCACAGCAGCACCAGCCTGGAATCTAGCTCAGGTTGCTCAGGGCCATGTCCAGCCAGGTTTTGGATGTCTACAAGGATGGCAATTTCACAGCCTCACATGGTGATGTGCCCTTGTATTTCACCTCTCTGTGAACTTCACTTTCCTTACATCACTTTTACGTTTATCATAGCTTTCATTATTGCAGCTTTCATCTCCTGCCTTGCTCACTACCACTGCACACCTCTGTCTCCATCTTCTCTCTAATATAGCCCATTATGTGGTTGAGAATAGCAGGTACAGCCTCTCCCTTTGCCTTCTTTTCTCCAGGCTGAAAAAAAACCCGGTCCTCCACCCTCTCCCCATTTGTCCTGGGCTTCAGCCCCCAAAAACCATCAACCATCTCAAAGAGATGGCAAGGATGGAGAGGATGAGACATGTCTGGCAGTGGCATCTTGCACTTCGGTCAGGTTAAAGCAATTATGAAACCACAGCCTGAGAAAAGAAAGAAGCAGACTGCACGCCAAATTTTGGAAGTGATGGAAAGTAATAGTCTCCTTGGGACCCAGAGGGTCCTTACTGTATTGCAGAAAGAAATTGGTGCTAGACTGGAAAAAACGGAAGGGACTCACTGTCTCAGGGGACACTACTGCGTGTGCGTTCCCTTATTGGAGCTGGAATTAACCTCTGAGCAAGACACTCCCCCTTGGAGTGAGCCCAGACCTACTGTGGGGGCTGGCAGGGGGCAAGGCCAGTGCACAGCACGAAAGCAAAGAAGCAGCTTAGGTTGTTAGGTGAAGGTCTGCTGTATCGTCACTTGGAAGGACTGGAGCAGCCCCTTGACACAGCTGCACCTGATCTGTATTGGCACTTGTTCCAGCAGGTCACTGCTGAACTGTTCTGTCTAACCTTTCCTTTTGAAACAGGGTGAGAAACAGAGCTCCACAAATTAAACATGGCCTGGCAGTGCAGAGAAAGAGACAGCTTTCATCAGCTCCATGCTGACATTTACTCTCAGCACTATCATAAGAGGACTCTGTGCTCTCTATATTCCAGAGGGCATCATCAGAACAGACACAACTCACTGTTTTTTAAAAAGGCTTGTAGATAAATCAGCTAAATATTTTAAAAATACAAAAGTGTTTCTGTACTAGAGAAGCAAGTATACAGTTCTTCTAATTTAAATAATTAATTCTTCTAGGACTACAGTTAGTCCATTTCAAGGGAATTCATGCTGGATGACTCTTTTTAGTGTTGCAAATTTACTAAAAAATTAAATAGCATTATTAAGATCTTTTAATAATAATAATACTTTAAAGACTCCAAAGTAACTTGGGGTTCAAAGTAATAAGACACCTACTGTTTCAGACTAAGAGGACCGAAGGGATGAATTCCTGTCTCTCAGAATATCAGAGCACTGCCTACATAAGCCCACTGCCTGCACAAAAAAAGAGCTACGAGTTCATATGCAACATATTCTAATATCAAATATTGAAACAGTGTCCCAGCAAATTTGAGGATGGCTTGCATGATGAATGAAACAGTTGTATCTATGAGGAAAAAAAAGGTATCACATTGCATATAACACCGGAGATTGATATAGACTAGATTTTATTTACTTCATTTTCCCTCTTGCACTCCCACAGAAATGCCAGCAGGTGAAGGGCATTTTCAATTGCAAGACTAAATTGCTCTTAAATGAAGTCATGTTAAGTCAATTGGTTTTTTCTTCACTTTTCTCATGGCTGCACTTTTTTTGTTTAATTGTATTCTCATTTATCTCTTGGTGCAGGTATTATTCACGTTCAGTCTGAATATGTTCTAGGTAAGTCTGTGTAACCTCAGAGGCTGTTTTCATTTGTTAGTTTACAGAGAAACAGGCTTCATGTGCCCAGCTGCTGTTTTTTCAGACTGTAAACAACTCAAAAGCATTTTATAGCAGCCTGGATCAAGACTCATACTGAACTTCTCTGTTCACCTTTGTGCAGTTGAAAGAGGAGAAAGAGAGGAGAAGCCAGGAAGAAAAGGATTGGTGGGAGCTCCAAAAGCCCAATATGCATGGAACCTTCTATGCTGAACCTACTAGTAGTTTCACATGTGCAGTCATACATGCTGGAAACAGAAGAAAAGAAATGCTTACCTTTATTCCTAACCCATAGGAAAATCCTACCAAAATATTTATCCCATTATTATAAAGCTTTTTTTTCCTGAAAGGCTCTTCCTTGAAAGTGTAGTGCAAGAAAACACATTTTCACTACAAGAAAGACACTGAAGTGCTGGAGCATGTCCAGAGAAGGGCAACAAAGCTGGTGAAGGATCTGGAGCACAAGTCTTATGAGGAATGGCTGAAGGAGCTGGGGGTCTTTAGCCTAGAGAAGAGATTCAGAGGGGAGGTTATCAGTCTACAACTACCTGAAAGGAGATTGTAATGAGGTGAGGGTCGGACTCTTCTACCAAATAACAAGTGATAGGACAACAGGAAACAGCCTCGAGTTGCTGAGGCAACCAGGAGAGGCTCAGTTTGGGTATAAGGAAAAATTTCCTCATTGAAAGGATTGTCAAGCACTGGAACAGGCTGCAGGTATTTAACAGATATGTAGATATGGCGCTTAAGGACGTGATTTAGTGTTGGACTTGTCAGTGCTGGATTAATGGTTGCACTTGAGGGTCTTAAATGTATTTTTCAAACTAAATGATCCTATGATCCTACAAAGTGTGGCATCTTTTCTCCTTGAACTGCCTGTCTCCCAAGGGAATGCTCCTCCTCAGTGGAAGGCATTCACCAGGGCACTGACCTATGAGTTTTTTCACTCCATAACCACATTAGCACAACCCCTGTGGTTTCCCCTCCATGGGTGCTGCAGAAGCACCCTTACGGGGGGTCATGTAAAACACAAGAGGCCTGACCACATGGGTCCAGCTCTGGTGTACTGGCCTGCCACTTCCTTGCCTGTCCTTTGGTAGTGTCTGCACCTTGTGCCAGCTCACACTGGTGGAGCACAAGACAGCAGTTTGTCCTTCAATCAATTGCTGCATGAGCTAAAGGGTGACACCGATCGGGCTGAGGTGGGCTGGGTACCGTGGGCTCCTGAAAGCCCATCTCTGCCATCATGCAGCCATCCCTACAGGAACCCTCAGCCACTACAAACATCAGTACTGCAGCTTGGGTTTTAAGCTAACTAGAGATGTCCCCAGAAACTGGCCCTTATTAAGGGCAACGTACAAAATTAAGAAATAGTCTATCATTTTAAACAAATATGCCAAATAAAAGCAATTAAAAGTCTGATGTAGAGGAAGTAAAATATCTCTGTGCAAAATACTAGCTTGAGATCTGGCTGCATCATTCATCCAACTGTCTTTTCCTTAGGCTCTTGTCTACTGTTATGTATATGTTTAATTTTACTCTCTTCAGTACTTCTACTATATGAACTCATGCAGTTTACAGAAGTTAATGATGCATGTGAAGTATTTGCTAGAGTGAGTAGTATCTGGATTCCCAGCAGGAGCATGTGTAGAAATGCAGGAGGACTCTTATGACTGTTCTAAGCAAAGGCAGAGTTTGGCCATGCATATACAGCAAAAATCAGGTGCCTGCCCCAAAAAATTGTCTTCACTGTTTACTCTGCACCATTTCTAAAGTAGTAACACTTGTCTGCTCTGGTTAATGTTTTCTAGAGGACGTTTTGCTTTCATAATGCTATTTAACAGTATAAATACGAGAGAGTGCTGCAGGATAGTCCTGGTGAAGACAGCAGGATCCTTGGAAGCTGCTGTAAGTAGTGATTTTTTGCTTCCTGTAGAGACTTCAGAAGTGTTTCCTCTTGTTGCAGGCAGTTGATTTTAAATCTTTCCATCTTAAATTGAAACCTGTCCTAGATAAAGAGGCTTTTATTGGGTCAGCTGGATATAAAGGACATAGGCATCACAATCAAGGCAATGAGTTGCCTACACATTGTGAGGTGGCTGACTGAAGGAGTAAGAATCTAAAAGCCAGAGCAGGGTATCTAGTTGCCTTGCAGGACAGCAAGGTGGTCTCTGGACCCAAGAAATCCTAAAAGTGGGACTTTCCCTAATGTACCTCCTGCTAGAAGAAATAGGCTCTGCTCCATTAAGAGCCTGAAGGTGGGTGCTTAGGGTTGGGGGTTTTTTTAATGTATTGGTGATTCTTTTAAAGTAATTCTGTTAGTTTTTATATTAAAGATCTACAAGAAATACCTTTGCTTAGGGGATGGTATATCTACTATCTGCTTCCATTTTAGACAAGACATTATTGCACTAATCATCAGATTACAGGACCACTGAGAGGGAAGGAGAGAAAAGGGTGAATTTCACGTGCTCAGGGGAGTGAAGATCACAGTGAGGTCAACATGCTCAATGAGCCAGAGACTGGGCTGTGGTCAGGTGTACACTGGAAAATAGAAACTGGGAACCTGGTCTCATCTGTTCTTGCAGAGAGAAGAAAATCTCGTCTGTCTCACCTGACTTCTCTAACCACTGCACTCATTCTTTTTTATCTACTTTTTCATCCTCTGCCCTCAGTAATGCTTCATCCCTGAGTGTGTGCAGTAACTCAGGTTCAATAGCAAATACACATGGTGGCTTGGTAGAAGAGTGAGAACTCACGTTCACCTGTTTCCAGGTAAAAGGAGGCCTAGAAGGGGGTGATGCCACTCTCTGGGTGAGCTCTCCAATGCTAAACTGGCTTACAGAAGATGGAAGAAACAGGAAACAGCTCTGTGAACAGTCACATGCATTTCTAGAGGATAATGTAAACTTGGCCTCCATGTTTCTGCAGCAAAAGGAATTACTATTAATGAAATATAGTGGTTAGATTCTGTAAAGAATCCAATGCCCTTGGCTTGTGTTTGCTACCTTCTAGGGGCCTCAGTCATAGAGGCATCAAAACTCTGAATGACAAGAGAAGTAAATGTCTAGATGATCAGTCTGGAATAGGCCCTGAGCATGTCCAGGTGCATATAATGAACTATACAGAGAACTGTCTGGCCAGCCAGGAAAGCACATGTGAGTTTTTTGTGCTGTTTGAGTAGCTGGTTCTACAGCAGCATTCTGAGGTCATGTTCTCGCTCACAGATACGGCTAGTCAAGTCTTTCTTTTGTGGTTTGTGGGATTTTTTTGTGTGTGTGCTTGGGTGATTTTTTTTATATGTTTCTGATGGTGGTAGTGGTGGTGCTGTGTCTTCTGAGGCACCTGGTGCCCCTACAGTGCAGCTTTCAGGAAACAAATGGCTCAGATTTCCTCATTCAGAAACAATTAGGAGGGTAGCAGCACCATCTGGTGAGCAAACAGCTTTTCTATGTCATACCTGCATATGTCTTTGAGTAATGCAAGTTTTCATGTTGACTGAAATGAGATTATCAGGAGTACCCTTTAGGGGAGAAGTATGGGATGAATATTCTTCTCCTGGAATATTACATGGGACTCTAAAGGCAGAAAGTTGCCTTCAGAATTGTCTCTCCAAATCATGGAGATAAAATCAGCCCTCAGATGGATAAAGTAGCTATATCCACAAAGAAGCAAGTTCTGTCAGTCAGAAAACTCAGTCCAGCTCACTTACAGGTTTTCTGGTGATTCTGGTAGCTTCAGCTAATCCCAGTGTTCTCCATTTTCTTTCTGAGTTGCATGGTAGGTAAGATAGTGAGAGAGGGAAGAGGTAATATACTCAGCAAGTGTTATCACCAACTCTACTACAGATAAATTGCTGAAAACACTGTCCTTCCTGCATTGGCATACTACTGTGTCATTGTCTGGTTTGACTGAAAGCTCTTCTTTAAGCAAGATATTCTTGAATACCACAAATGTATTGTCATTGCAACACACACAAAGAGAATAAAAGAGGCAGAGGTAAACGTGTTTCTTTCCAGGCTATTCAACAAGTTGGTGTAGATTTGGATTTCAAATTGAAGTGCTTTTCACTTCTACTGCCACCTTGGTGGACAAACTGGTATTTTTTCTGGAGACTGTATAAGTAAAGGTCTTAAAATAGAGAGCTTTCTGCAAACTTAGGTCATTCAGGAAATTTCTTAAGGGCTTTATAGCTCATGTTCTCAGCTCTTTGCATTTTAATAAATCATTAGCATGCATGCTTTGTAGGAAAATCTCTCAATCATTAAGACCATGTGAGAATCTGCAGCTTCTGTTTCACGCTGAAAGGGTCTCTGTTGTCAGTTTGTCACTGGTTGATCACTTGCTAACCTAGAAGCCACAATCATATCATTTGAAATACTAAGTATCGAGTATGAAGTAACAATTCCCAATGATATTCTGAAGGCTTAAATGATGAAAATGTTATTATTTATCTTTACATCTCAAAGAAGGGACTAATGGAGTGGGCCATTTGTATCTTCAAGGCTTAAACAACAAAAAAAGACCTCTACATACTGCAGCTGCCAAGTCTCTTTTAATCCTATGCTTTTAAAACCAACCATTATCAAGATTTTTGTGAGGGCTGACTCATGATTCTTGACTCTTTGTGATTGGCCAGTACTGACTAACAGATGGATGATTCAGATTCAGATTGTATTTAATTATCTGTGAATTCAGAGCTGTAATAAAAGGAAATTAATTCCATGAAAGTTCATAAACTAACCACAAAATGTGAACATGTCATAACTACATAGAGCAAAAACTATCAGGGTAGGGAAAATAGCCTTCAGAAAACTGCAACCAATTTTTTACAGAACCCTTAAAGCAAACCCATTCTATATCCACTAGCCACAATTTTGAGGTCAAGTCAGTTAAATATCCTGTCTACTTTGCATTCCAAATAAATAGAAATTGGCATTTTGAAGTGTACATAAAAAAGCCCATCTATCTGCTATATTTTGTCATAAATATTGAATGTCATGAGATAGGGAACAAATGGCAACTTACGTTTAAAACGAAATGTTTCTTTTTTTTTGTATTCATGTTATTCTTAATAAATTACGACTGCAGCTGAGTAAATAGTTCATAGTAAATAATTTAACCAGAGACAACTTCTGAATCAGCCTGCTGGATATGTGGTAACAGATTAAGCTTAGCTCTGAAGGTTCTGTTTGGGAGTTATTTCTTTTCAAAGTCTGACTAATACATTGGCTTACTGATAGCACTTTTAAATATTCAGAACTGGAGCTCTTATGCTAAGTTACAAGTAGCTAGATATACTGAGAAGCATCATTTCAATGTCAAAATCAGAGGAGGCCAAACTATAATTTAAAACTACTCTGTACAGTAATTGAAAATGTAGTTACCAAGATCCCTTATAGTTTTTACACTTGTCAGTAGCACTGTAGGTGTTACTGCAAATAGGCCTGCTTTTTAGAATTACTTATAACAAACATGTAAATGTTTGAATATTTGATTATAGCTTGAAAATGTTTTGTTAATCTTGTAAGTCTAACTCTAAGTGGATATTCAACTACAAATATAATTTGCTGCCTCTGATATTACAGACAAAGCCTACGTAAATGTAGCACTTTCTGACAACAGAAAGTCTCTCAAGTTGAATCATGCCAGAGATGAAAGGTGCAATTGCTGCAATATGTCTCTCCTTGCACAATTTTAGCAAATCTGACTTATTATCTCCCCAAATCCTTTACAACTCTTTCACCATTTCCCTGCCCTAGATTCCTACTCTGAAATGAGGCCTATTGGGACATTCATATCCCCATTTACACAGTGCAGGGTATCAGCTCTGCAATGAAATGTAGCTATGACGGCCAAGTGTAACACATTGATAAATATATCGCCCTTCAATTAGTAGAGCATCTGATAAAAATAAGGCCTTGTTCTTTGTTAATGACATTAATTGCTTCTGGTGTGCTGAAAATGAACCCACTCGAATGGTTTTGTTGGTCTATGAAAAGACAACATGTTGTTTCAGGTTCTTATTTAAAGCCTTACATTACAACAACCCCCTGCAGCACTACAGACTGGGCACAGAGTGG
This sequence comes from Pseudotriccus pelzelni, assembly GCA_035584735.1. NCBI lineage: Eukaryota > Metazoa > Chordata > Aves > Passeriformes > Tyrannidae > Pseudotriccus > Pseudotriccus pelzelni. Next base: position 48,816,223 of record JAWMRA010000161.1, on the reverse strand, counting down.
CTGGAGAGTGGGGAGGCAGAAAAGGACCTTCGAGTCTGGATTGACAGGAGGCTGAACATGAGCCAGCAGTGTCCTCAGGTGGCCAAGAAGGCCAGTGGTGTCCTGGCCTGGATCAGGAACAGTGTGGCCAGCAGGAGCAGGGCAGTGATCCTTCCCCTGTACTCTGCGTTGGTGAGGCCACACCTTGAGTATTGTGTTCAGCTCTGGGCCCCTCAGTTCA
>JAWMRA010000161.1:48727126-48815903 GCA_035584735.1 Pseudotriccus pelzelni | reverse complement strand
GATATTAGGAAGAAATTCTTTACAGAGAGGGTAATCAGACATTGGAATGGGCTGCCCAGGGAGGTGGTGGATTCTCCATCCCTGGAGGTTTTTGATACTGGATGTGGCACTGAGTGCCATGGTATAGTAACCTTGGCAGTAGTGGATCAACGGTTGGACTTGATGATCTCAGAAGTCTGTTCCAACCGAGCTGATTCGATGATTCTATGATTATTTCTATTCAGGGAAAAAAAAAGAAAAAAAGCACCTATTCCTTAGAGAGGTAGGGGTTTATATTCAATTTGCTGCTGAAGAACAGCTACCACTAATTTGTCCTTCCTTGTAATAGGGTGCCTTATCACTCTGACCAAAACTTTATTTAAAGATATCCTTCCTGCCTATTTGCTCAAATACTCTTTGTATGTAGCTACTAATTGCTACTCACTTGCATAAATTTCCTCTTTCTCCCTTTACTCATAGAACATCCAAGCTTCTTGTATGATGAGCTTTCCAGAAATTATTTAGATCATTAGTGTCAAAAGCACAGTGGTACTGCAGTCATCTAGTAATTATCCATGGTATGTTTTCTGATGGAATATGCTTCATTCTTCATCCTGCTGAGGGTGCTGTGTATTCAACTAATCCATGCTGAATTTTGCCTCTGCAGGTATTTAGGGTGAGGGTGGCAGAAAGAGTTGGCAGAGACTTGCCAGGAGGCCTGGGAAAATAATAAAAAAAAAAAATCTGGCAAGAATTGGAGAACATGGAAACTGAGGACAAAAGAAAGAGATACGATTTTTATTCAGGGGAAACAACAGAATAACTATTTCTACCTAATTAATTTACTTACTTTAGAAATATCTTCTCCTTTTTTTCCCGTAGGATTTTAATACAAGAAGATGAAGAACACATTCTACCTAAGTTTGCTGCTGGCTGGGTTTCATGCTGTTGCCCATAGTCAGCTCCCACCCACTTACCACAATGGACATGATCCAAACAACCCTGAACACCACATGCATCATGGAGGTGAAGCAATTGCTTGCCTCAAACTTGTGCCAAATAATGCTGACTTTGCATTCCAGTTTTTTAAAGAAGTTACACTGGAGGCACCTAACAAGAACATTTTCTTCTCTCCTGTAAGCATCTCCAGTGCCTTTGCGGTGCTGGCCTTAGGGGCTAGATCAGCCACTCAGACCCAGATCCTGGAAGGACTTGCCTTCAACCTTACAGAGATTCAGGAGAAAGAGATACATGAAGGCTTCCACAACTTAATCCATATGCTGAACCATCCTGAGGGTGGGGTCCAGCTCAACCTGGGGAATGCCATCTTTGTAACAGAGAAGCTGAAACCTCTAAAAAAGTTTTTAGATGATGCCAAAGCTCTGTATCAGATGGAGGCTTTTACCACCAACTTTAACAATCCCACAGAAGCTGAAAAGCAGATCAATGATTATATAGAAAGGAAAACACATGGGAAAATTACTAATTTGGTCAAGGACATGGATCCACAGACTGTAATGCTTCTGGCTAGCTTTGTTTTCTTTAAAGGTAAGCCCTCCAGGGTTCACATCCACACACACATTCACATTCATTCTTACTAACAGCCCTAATGTCAGCGACCTCACTTCAGAGCTGGTCTGGGGAGAATTTCAAATGATCTTTGCTGGGCCAGAAGATCACCTAATGGCATACTGGAGGTGGCAGAGAGGTGGCAGGATCCTGCTCGGCATGGGGAGGCAGCTGTGGGCCACACAGGCTTGGTTGTCTTTGTGACAGTTCCAGGAGTTCTGCTTCGAGCCACAGCCACCCGTGTGCTCAGCCTGGGCGCGTGTTCGTGGGTTTAACTATAATTCCAATTGCCCCATGTTCTTCTAATTTTCAGTAAGGGCGCTGAGACTCATATATGACCTAATCTTTTTAATACGTCTTTTTAAAAGTATGCATGATTCAATAGCCTAATTTACTACGTACTACTTTTTTTTCCCCCATCAGAGTCCTTTATATATATACTAATATTTATATATGGAAAAACCTAGCAATGAATAAGGAAGAACATTTTAAGGAACAAAGTGGAAACACTGTGCATTTCTGATGTGGGTTAGATGATATGCTCTTAAGCCTGATATAACACATCTACAAATTGAGGCTTATGATTAAAGTCAATAGAAATTAAATGCATGCAGTACATGAGTACATAGATTATGTTTACATAAAGGCCACTTGGATCACCTGAACAGAAAAGCAGTGGTAGACACAAAGAAAATGCCTAATTATTTCATTACTGGCATCTAAAGCAAAGTGAAATTGGAATCCAACTCACTCTTTGGACCAGGTTAAAAGATTCTTGCCTTACTGTGATACACATTTTAAAGTGTTATGTTTGAAACTTCTGTATTTAACACATGGAGGAATAGGTAAATATTATTATAAGCTATATAAAATTTAATCTATGACAGGATAGGACATGGGATATTTAGTTAAATTCTCCTTCTTTGTATCAGGCAACTGGGAAAAGCCTTTTACACCAGAGCTTACTGAAGAAAGGGATTTCTTTGTGGATGCTGAAACTACTGTGAAAGTCCCTATGATGTTCCAAACGGGCAGATTTGACTTCTATTTTGATGAGGAGCTGTCATCCACTGTGGTACGGTTACATTATAATGGGAGTGCTACTGCATTTCTGGTTCTGCCAGCGAAAGGGAAAATGAAGAAGTTAGAGCAAACTCTGGACAAGGAAATCATCCAGAAATGGTCAGACCATCTCTTCCAGAGGTAATCTTCCAGTCAGCTGCAGCAGCACCTATATTTATAGTATTTTCCTTTTTTGGGAATGCAAAGACTATGAATTTGGTGATTCTGGGAAGTGAGTGGGTTATTTTTGGCTTGTGTGCCCTACCTGTAAAAATCTTGCAGCTTGTTTGTATTTAACTATTCATTTGTTGATGCTTGAGTGACTTGCTGCTCTCCCAATCAGAGTAGAGAACATCCTGACGGGCTTCCAGGAGTTCTGAATAGCAAGCCTAGACTGGGGTTTCTAAAATACTCCATCAAGTTAGTGGAATGGTGGCAATTTTAAGGCAAATATTCTATACCAAGATTTCAGCTAATGTGTTTTACCTCTCATATATCACTGATATATCGTGATTCAGGCCCAATGTCTGAACATTAAATAAACCATAACTTTTACAGTTTGTAGTATTGCATCCATACATAATATGTCCTACACAAATATCTTCCTTGCAGAAACCCTTGCAGCACTCAGCAGTTGTTACAATAGGCCAGTGATTAATTGTGGATGTCCCGATATTCTGGCATTTTGTTTTGAAACTATAAAAATCTAATGAGGTTCAGTTAGCTTCAACCATTGACACTAACATCAGCTAACATGTTTTACAACCTTGTTTGTCTGGGAGAGAAGAGATCTTAGCAACAGCAGATGAGTAATATCAGGTTAATACATGCTTAATTTACCAAGCTCTGTCCTGATTCACAACTAATAAGGCCATGCAGTTCACACCCATGAATCTCAGTGCATCATCATAGAAATACTAGCACAGTTAGTAAAAACATAATGGGTAGCAAATTGGGTATAAGCTAATAATGTGATACCTCAAATATCAAAAATAAAAATGTGTCATTCTCAGTTGCAGTATCAGGAACATCCTTCTCTCAATTAATTTGTGGTGCAAGCTCATTCAAGATAAACATAGGAATAAGTTCTTCATGGGAGAAACTGTAAGAATCAAATGGCAATTTTGATTCTACTGTTGTGTTGAGGCCAATGCTAGAGGTCCCATCCCCTTCTAATGCACTGGGCAGTATCACACAAAGGCTACAGCAGTGCAGTTTGGATCCTGTCTGTTTTGCTATTCAACCCAAGCTGTCTCTGGGCAAGACAGCAAAAGACTTGAATTACCTAAAAGGCAATCACTGCTGCAGGTGACTTGGATGCTCTGAGCATCCCTGGACAGTGCATGAAAAGAAATCCAACAGAAAGCATACGAAGCAGGAGCTGCCTACAAATAGCTCACAGTCAAAGGCAAACTTGATCATGGCCAGTCCACAGGAGAAAGACAGTTAAAGGATGTGGCATCCGAAAGTGCAGACAGCCAGGCACAGACCTTTCCTGAGCCATGCTGAATGCCACAGTTATGCCAGAAACACTTCTTTGCTTTGAAGTGCTGGGGTTTGCCACACTTCTCCCCAAGCAGGCTTTGTCAGGACTTTACTTAAGCTCTCCACTTTCTTGAGCTGTCAAATGGGCTGTCACCTCATCTTTTCTCAGTCCCTCATCTTTTCTGCCTTTAAAGTGAGGGCCTTGTTACTGTCCTACTTAGCAGAATGCTCTCAGATTTCCTAAAGCAAAATACCAGATAAATACTATTATGATTACTATTATTATTATTAAGAATGATAGTGCCTCTATCATCATGAGAAGCACCAGCAATTGAATTAGTGCCCATTGTACATTCAGAATCCAAATCCCTGGGGTTTGACACTCACGGAAATGGCACAGCTTTCACACCAACATTGATATTGGTGAAAAATCCTTCTCAGCATCTACTATGTTTCTCTTCTACCTAACAGCTTTATGGATCTCTACTTCCCCAAATTTTCTATTTCTGGGAGCTATGAAATAAGTAACACCCTTAGGAAGATGGGAATTGTGGATGTGTTCACAAACCGGGCAGATCTCTCTGGCATCACTGGCAACCCAGAGCTGAAGGTTTCCAAAGTAAGTCTGTGGCCATTGGCCTTCTCCTTTCTTTCACAAACATGGAGGAAAATCCCTCAGTGACAGCATCCTGAAACACCAGCTAAATACAGTTCCCAGCTTCCCAACTTACCTGCAGCTGGACTCAATCAGGCCTCAGCCTGCAAGCTTACAAGAGGACTTTGGTCCTTGGTGACACTGGAGATCAGATTAGATTGGTGCATGTCTGTTTTTTCCAAGACTGGTATTGGCCAAGTTTTTGGGCAGTAACTAAAACGTGAGAGGAACATCAACCCCTGGCTCCTCGAGGGGAACTGCTAATGCTCCCCAGCCTGTCCTCCCCACCTTGGACACTCAGTTTTGGAGGTGCAGACAAACACAGGCGGAGTTTCCATCCTTCATCCAATCTTTTGGACTTCTTTTTTTTTTTTTTTTTTTAAGGGGATTTCTGTAGCTCCATCCTTGTCCTCATTTAAGCAGCCATGACTACAATAATACAATTCTTCTCCCTGTACTCACTTCTTAGTAGATGCCTCAAAGTAGGGCTGCTTTAAAAGGAGTCTGATTCATCCTTCAGTGGCTGTTGACTGCCCAGAATTACTGTATTTTCTTTTTTCCTAGGTTGTTCACAAGGCTTCTCTGGATGTTGATGAGAGAGGTACTGAGGCAGCAGCAGCAACTGGTGTTGGAATAATGCCAGTATCCCTTCCTCAAACCATTGAATTCAACCATCCCTTCCTCATGATGATTTTTGACAGAGATACAAACAGTACACTCTTCATAGGAAAAATAGTTAACCCAACTATCACTAGCTGAAGTGACATATGAATTTTGTTTGCTATTACCGATTAAAGATGTGAAAACGCACAACGTGATTTATTTCTATTTGTACCAGTGTGTATATTGTTCTTTTTCAGCACAGTTTTCATTTTATACCACCATCAAAAACTATTGGTATTGCCCATGACACTTGCTGAAGAGGAAGGAAGGAAAATGCTTTAAATGCAGCTAGTAAAGAATGCCTGTTTTACTTGACTGAAGGTCAAGGAAAGACCCAAGATTCACCAGCATTCGGAGAGAAACATATATATTACAATGGAAAACTCCTGCTTAATATGTGGTTGTCAGCCAGAGCAGATAAAATCATGAAAATTTTTGCAAATAAAGCAGAAGTGGCTGTAATTTACCACAAGTAAGTAAACAAGAGATGGGAATAGTTGGATCAACATTGCAGGATCACAGGAAAATGAAGTTTCTAATGGAGACAGCACTGGGAATGTGAAAAGCTGCTTTCACAAAAAATCCTGTGTTCTGCCTCAGAACCATTTTATCGTTCTTATTATTAATCTAGTAGCAAATCCTCCTGAGTTTCTCGAAGTTCAAAACAGAACAGGAGGATCAAATCTGCATTTGAATCTGAAGATTTTCAACCACATATTGCCAATTTGACAGACTTAGATGGAGTAGCTTGCTTCTCATACATGTGTCCATCAGTGGTGAGAAGGAGGATGTAGCTGAATGGGAAAGTGAGGTATCTGGATGGCAATTACACAAGCTGAGATTTATGGAAAACCTATAATGAGGCTCAAGAAAAAGGTAGATGTTTCAAATACTATCATTTTGCAGCCAAAAAAGTAGGTAGAGAGCACTCAATAAGCACATCACCTGACCCAGGGAGTGGTGACAGGCACCTAGGTAGACAAGGCAGCTTGGAGACTGGCTGATAACCATTTTCAATGGACCTGCCTTTGCAGCAGGTACCAGAAAGAGTACAATTGCCCCTTCTTTACCTAATGTTGTGGGATTTGGAAAGAGAAGAAATGGTGTCCTGGCATTGGGAATGACACTGGGAGTAGTCAAATGGCTTGGGAAGCTAACATAGCCAAAGCAAGGTCTTGTGTGCCCTCTGTGAAATTAAGAGTGAGTGTGATTCTATTAGTCTGCTGCAAAGCACTGGCTCCCCTATTGCAATCAAAAGGAAAGGCCCCTTTCTGCTCTTGTTCCTAGTAAATACCCCCTGGTTAACTCTCATACATAGTGCTTGATGGTGTTTTTTGACTAAACAGGCAGTACATTTCTGGTGCCTTCTTGCGCTCTCTGCCACTTGTTTGGTGGCTTTGTGGCCCAATGCCCAAAAGTGGCAATTAACAAGGCACCCTACATGTGCACGATTCTTGTCTCCCTGACATAAAACTGCAAGGTGCAGCCTCAATGGGATCAATCTCAGCTGTTATCACAGCTACTGTTAACTGCTGTTAAGGAATGGGCATTCAGCAAAGCAATGGTGAAATTTTTAGGGAGGAGAGAGCTCAGAGGTGAGGTCTTTAGCTATGTATTGAATTCCCTAGAGTTCTGCTAATTTGCACCAGTTGAAAAACTGACATAATTTATTTCAGTAGAGTGATTGTCAGTTTACATCACAAAATGATGAAGGAACGGAGGCCACAAATGCACAGTTACCTGTACAAGTCTAAATATTGCTTGTAAACCACTTTGCAGTGGGTGAAGACATAAACACAGAAATACAGCATAATAGGAGGAAAGTTGTCCCCATGTGGTTCTGGCAGAGATGTGAAGATGAAGAGAATCTCTCACATCAGCTAAATCAGCTTTTGCAGACTGTTAATCCATAACTCTGGAAGGAGATTCCTTTCTTTCCTACCCTTAGTACCTGTGCTCTCATAGACATGTGCCCCCTTCAGAAGCAGGATACAGGAATTCTGTTTTCCTCACATATTCCAAGAAAAAGAGCCCACAGGGCAGTAGGAGGGAGGTACAGGAGCAGACAGGCTGCTGAGAAGAACTAGCACTCCACAGATTGTGCTTCTCCTCTCACTGCATCTCCTGTGCAATTTGTGTTTGTAAAATGTGTTGGGGAGGATACAGGGACAGTGAGTGGTACGGTGTATGTGTGCCAGCCATGGGAGAACAGAGTGGTGGTGACGAGGGGAGTCTGCCGTTCCCACAGGGGATTTCCTGTCAATGTCAAGATCGGTGTCCAGGAGCCGTCTGCCAGACTTGCTTCATCAGGCAATAGCTCCTGGTGTACTGACATCATGCTGTGATTTTCCACTGCAGGATTTGCCAGAGACAGCGTTAAGAAGAGGCAGGCACCACACTTAGCACAAAAGAGCAGCAGACAGCTTGCTCCCTGCCTACATTCATGCTGCGCTGCGCTGTTTGTTATGAGGCCCATTCTCATCTCTCCCCCCCCATCCGCCAAGTCCTACTCTCCTAATCCTGCTCTTGTTGCTGCAAGCAACAAAACAGATTTTCCCTATTACAGTCACTCTTCTCGTTTCCTCTCTGCACCAGCTCTTTTTCACAGCCTCCCACTCTCCCTCCCGCAGACCAACATTTTATCTCTCCCACCCAACGGCACCGTTTGTTCACGCAGGAGGTGAACGCTGCCGGCTCTGCTGTGGCGCCTGTTTCACCAGCAGGTCCTCCTCTCCTCCTTCCCTAAAAATGGGAGGCGTGAGGCAACGGGGCTGCCTGCCTTCAACAGGCCATCTTGAGCAGAGCCAGGAAGGCTGAGCAGAAAGACAGGGCTTCAGGTCACTGAGCTATCACCATTTGGGGTGATGGGCAAGTGGGGATATAAGTGAGACAGTGATGTATCTTGGGAGCAATTAACGACCAGGTTCATTAGCCATTGACACAGCTGACACAGCAATAGAGTGTGAGGATGGAACTTACAGCTGTGCTTGTAGTGATCCCAGGTTTGAGTAACCTGTTTGTCTCCTGGCCACATGCCAAGCTCTGTTTCACTGACTGCACCAGGCAAAATGCATTGGCTGTAGCCCAACAGTCTCCAAGTCCTCCAAGTACCACATCCCAAGACTTCAACAGCTTCCTGGGCTCACACACTGTTTGTGAAAGGCTGCGTTTGGGGTTTTGCTCTTTTCTCATCATTATCCAAGGCTGTACCTGGACAAGGGGAACCAAAAGTCACCCCACTTCCCACCCCACATCCTTTAGCCCCCCTACAAAGAGAAGTCAATGAAGAAACTCCCTATTTACACTTCAGGCAGGTGTGATCTGATAACTCTTGCTCAGCAGGAAGAAAGACATGAGTCAGTGTAACCTCTGACTTTGCAAATGCAGCAGTGTTGTTGATGCTTGTAACGCAGCGACCTGCTTTGTGTCAAACTAACAGCACAGGCCTTGGGTCTCTTCTGCTTCTTTGGATGTAACAGTAATCATCCAGCAATCAGGTGCTATGATCTAATTTGTTTAAAATTTTCCTTAGTTTTATATGATTGTATGGTATAAAATTTACATATCAATGCACATACAGATATCTCTGTACCCTGAAGATACTAAGAACAAGTAGTTGTTCTGCACTGAATGGTGTATGGCCATAGAATGAAAAGTGAAGGAGTACAGACATGGTGGGATGATAGCAGGAGACTGGAGAATACAGGCACAGGACGACACTGAGCACCTCAGAGCTATAAACATCTCGCCAGTGCTCTGTTACTGGTCACCAAAGGATTGCAGACTTCAGAGCTGAGTGAAACCAGTCTGGGGCATAACTAGGAGAATGGAGATGAACGGAGCACAGTGTATGTAAAACACAGCACAGGCAGTAAGTTCAGGTGCGCTGTGAACCTGTGAACAAATGAAGGAAAAGCAAGGGGAAGAGCACGCAAGCAAACATGTAACAATGACCCCAAACATACCCCAGAGCACAGAGATTGCTTCCACTACCCTTGAACTCCTCCCAGCAAGGATGCAGTATGTGGCCACCCTGCCATCCCTTTGCTTAGGGCTGAAGCTGTCAACCTGAGGAAGGAGTGGGGCAGAGAAAGGGTGAGCATAAAACAAGAGAATGGGGAAGGTACATAAAGAGTTTGTTTGTATAAATTTTAACTATACATAATCTCAACAGCAAGTCTTAGTATTGTAACCAGGCTACTGATTCCTGGGTAAAACTGTTAAGATTTTAAATACAGTACTGAAAAATTATTATCTTTACATACAAGGCATGTTTTTCCATCATAACAAGATTTTGAGTATAAGAATATGATGGGAATCCAAGCCACCTACTTGGATGGAAAATAGTTGTTAATATCAGTGAGTCCCCTGCACACCTTGATAGGACCAAACAGCCCTATATTTTTCTTGCTCCCTATATGCAATATGAAACCACCTCATACAGTGCAAGATAACACAGCACTCCCGCTACAGGAGGATGTCCTTGGAGGTTACTGAGAAGGAAAGGACAGAAGCTCATGAAATATGCAAGAGACTCACATGTAGCCACATGCTGGGTCCAGGAAAGAAATAGTAAAGCTTCTCTGGATGTCAGCTTTTGAGGTATTTGGAGCAGAAATATATCATGGGTATACTCCAAAAGCAGTTGTTTAGCACATGATCAGCTTCACAGGGTCCCTTCACCAGAGGTCCCTTCTCCCAGTGCCTGGTTGATGGGGGCACATGAAGAATTGATGTTTTTGGAAAGAAAACAACCCCCCAAAACACCCCTTTGTGGTCAATCAGTGAGCTCTGCCAGCTGCCAAGTGGCTAAAACCTTGTGGACCAATGTGGGAGAAAAGGCAAAAGTTCATGCAATGGGAAGAAGAGAAATTAGAGGCAAGGAGATAGCCCTGTGGCAGTCAGGTCCCCATCCTTCTCCAAAGACCTTGATGCCCTCCCATCAAGCCTGCTGGTGTGTGTTGGCCCACAGGATGTTCAGCTCTTCCCCACAGTTGGGCAGCAAGGCCATGAGGAAGGCTGGCACAGGGCCAGCCACATCGAGGAGGGGCAAGATCTGGAGATTGTGAGTGCAAGGGGACACCGTCAGGCAGGAGGCTGTGACCCACAGCCCAGGGACCATCTGGGTGACCGCTCTGGGGCTAACAGGCTCCTTCTGCTCTGTTGAGATCTGTCCCATGGACAGAATTTCACACCACTTTGTTAGTCCAGAAACTGAAGAAGGCAATACAATGGGCATCAGAATGACTGCTTTTTCTGTGCCTCCTTATCTTATCTGATATACTGATACTCTGTTATTCAGTCACTAGATGTTTAGCAACTTGATCAAAAGCACTGCTTTTACCCCCCTGGATATCTATAAGAAATAAGATTGCATCATTATTTATTCTGTCTTATCTTCAGTAGCTGAGCCAGTCAGCTGCTGATTACTGGACGGCATCAGCATGCCTCTATTCACTGACAAAGGAGAGCAGTTCACTGAGAGGAAATGAAATCACAGCTAAAAACTCTTCTAGGTTGCTTTCTTCATGGTTACATGGAATCTATTTTAAAATAAATCTTCCCAGTTGTAAATGACTGTCTGTCCTGTGACAGCAACACAGAAGTTGCTGTGGCAAAACCGCTGTGTGCTCATTCATGTGTGTCAGAGTGCTCAGCCTCTGACCAGAAATGCCTCTGAAACATATGGTAGGGTTGGTGCTGGGGCACTGACAACAGCCAGCATTTTTAAGGACAACTTGTTGCAGGCCAGGTGTGACTGTGGTGTGTGGGTTATTCGTTGCAGGAGACCAGTGTGAGAATCTGGGTGCATACGTGATCACTCTGCAGCCAATCTAAGCATGATCCGAAGCACTTGTGTTACCGTTTGATCTAGTTCTATCCATTATTTTATAATCCTGGTTTTGCTATGTTTTTTTACACAGAGAAGCTTTTTGCCTGGTAAATGGTGCAGCTGAGAGATTATCAGACTACCTGGTGTGTTGAAATAGCTGGCTTCAAAGCACAGGAAATAACTGTTTAACTAATGTAACATGTCTGGCCACAGGTAAAAGTCTAGTGTGACTTAATACTTGTATAACATCCAAAACTTTGACAAAAGCTTTAACAATACATACCTAAGGGATTTATTTTTCAATATTCTCAAAATATATCCTGAGTTCCTCATATGGTACTGAGAAAACAACACATTTTTGGAATTGCTTTGTGATGGAAATGAGCTCAGCATGCTGGGCAGCGGGGGTGATGCCATCCCATGCAGCCCACTGGCACCAGTCAGGGAAACCTGGCTAACTGAGCAGTCTTCCCAAACAGGCAGATCTTGTATGCATTTTTCTTTGTGAAGCTGACATCCTTTGGTCACAGAACAAAAACTTTCTAATGATTCCAGACTTTAGTAAAATATAAAAGCAAGGTTCAAGAAAGAAAGGGTGTGTTTAAGCTGTGACTGCAGAAAAGCTCAGCCCCCATGCTTAGCACAGGAGGTCAGGCCACTCTGCTTCTGCCAAGGACGGCACCAGGACGGGCAGTGCTGGGGCCGAGCCTGGCCACATGTGAGGCCACTTGGTCTGAGAAAACAGGGATATTCCTATAGCGAAGGCTGACTATAACATGAGTTCAGGTGGAAGGAGCCACGGAGTTGCAGCTTTCAGCCTCACTGCCAAGTGGTGAGCCACTGACCATGATGCAAAAGTTCCATTGCCATCCACCTGGTGTCCCTGAGTGTGCTGTCCTTCTCCAGGTAGCACAGATGGGGACGGCAGGGGAAAGGAGAGACTTCCATGAAGCTGGAAGTCTGAAGTCAGGAGTATAAGTGGCTTTGCTGCCGTATTTGTAGGCATGATCTCCCCTGCAAAAAATATATCAACTTCCAAATGTCCCCTTTAACCTGATATGAGCAAAACACACAATTTTTAGGATACAACAACTGATATCACCACAGACACTTGAAGACAGCCAGCATATTTTGTTTCATCTCAGGTCTGCCTACCATGTATATAATTTTGTAACCATTAGAGGTTACAAAACACTGATCCACACAGAGTCTATCTTCATGGCTCCTGAAGTGCTTCAAGAGGAGGTGTCTCACATCCCATGCACAAAACCATACATCAAGGTAGCACAAAACCTCGACATTTTTGAGATGACCAGGAGCCTGTGATAATGGGAGTTAATAACATACGTTTCTCCCCAGCTCAAATGCATTACTGTTGAGATTCAAAAGGAACACTGGGTTTTAGGACTCTGCTTCCTCCTGGCTGTTTACCCACACCATTGAGAAGTGCTGGTGCTGATTGACATGCCAGCAGGGCTCCCTAAGTAGGCTGTACTCCACCAAGGCATGCTGTCTTCTCAGGTTCCTTCCTGAAATCTGCTCTCAGAGTGACTGCAATTGGCCACCATTCCTGAGCAAACCTTGGCTAATGGGCAAAGGGACACAGCCCAGGTCCTTCCAGCTCTGCGTGGGTTCACTTAATGCCCTGGCACTTAGCTATGCTCAGATTCATTGTATTTCTCTCATACAGATGCATTCACACAGATACACTTGCACACGCTGACACACACTCACCTTTGTTGTATGGTTTGGGGACACAGAAGGGTTAACCCCTGATAGTACAATTAAACCAAATGACTCTAAAGGAGATTGTGGACAAGACACTTTCAGTGCACAGAGGAGATTCTATGAGAAAATGCTTTGCTAGCTTATACCTTTGTTTTCTGCTCTCTCAGGGCAAATTTAAGATAACGCTCATGTTTGCATTGCAGTGAGCATGCTGACGTTGCATACTTCTTCCACCCCCACTCCCTATTACTTGATTTTAAACTAGGAGATAAAACTCTGGGCAAAGACTCCATTGCACAGTTCATTTTTCTTTTCAGCAGAACTGAAAAAGAGACAAGGCATTTGCATTTCATACATGCTTATGATCAAACTTCCAGCCTGGCTTCAACTTCTGCTTTTGCAACCTCATCTGTTAGAGATCGTTTGCTTGCAGGCTTTCAGTATCACGCTGTGGACTCTCCTCAACACTTGCATCTATCATATCTAGTTGAACTAGACATGCTGTTACCAACATAAACTGCAGGATGTGCATAATTAATTACTAAAACGGTCCTTGCCTGAGCAAGGACAGTTAAACCCTCAGCCTGCTCAGTGAAGTAATACAGTTATGTCATTATACAACTGCTAAATAGAGACTGTTTTTGCCACTTCCCCTGAGCAACATGAGCTGTTATGGGCACAGCTGTACTGGTTCAATTGCTCCTTTAGGGAGTCTCGCACTGGCTCAGCTTTCAGAACTCAAAACCTATCACACTGTGGCACGTCTGGGCATGCCTAGAATAAGAGCAGCTCTGTAAGTCAGGTAAGTATGGGAGTCACGCAGCCACAGAAGGGCAAAACACCTATTCTTGTCATGCTAATTAGCAGTGGAAGCTGTGAATTTTGCAAGGCTTCACGTGTTGAATTTTGGTCAAAAAGGCAGAAACAGCTATATCAATTTCCAAAAATTATATTCAATGATGTGCTGAATAATCCACCTTCCATTACACTAAATGCAAAAAAGAACAAGGTTCTGCTATGGTCTAATGGATTGATTTAAAATAATATAGTTCTAGATTGAAAGTTTTCCATATAGAAACTTTTGTTCTTGCATAAGAAATCCTTTTTTGTCATCTGTTGAAGAGTTTAAGAGTTACAGCTCAACCAAGAAGTCACTCACGCTGGAATGAAAGTCCACACAAGGATTTAGGGTAGTTACACTTTCCCATCACAATTCCACTGCATCATTTCCTCATGCAAGCAGCCTTATGTAAATTAAATTTTACTGATATAACAGTAAAACACATCAACACTGAAAAGACTGCTTGTTTTCCTTTCTTCATTATTACAGTGGTCTATATCTTACAGTTTTCTTTCTTCAGATGGAGAACATCAGTTCTCTATTTTTCATGCTCTCTTTAGCATGCCTGATTTTCTGTAGCCCATTGTGTTATACATCACCTGGGAAGAGCAATTTGATTTGGTGCACAATAGCAGGAGGCTGAGCATCTGAGCACATTGCCACACCTGATCCACATTATGCATATACAAGTCTAAGAAGGAGTTGAAACCGGATGTCTGGAGCATGTTAAAAGCAACAGTGTTTGCCAGTCCAACCTATATGGAGTACAGGCAAGGAGGATTATCAGTGGGTCTGGCCTTCCACAAGCATCAAAATAGATCCAGTGACTATATTCTTCCTATAGAATGGGAACATCTTTGTGTCCAAGGTTAGATCTTCCAATGCCTATTACGGATGCATTGTGCCTAAGCTATAAAATAACTATGGTGAGGCTGAAGATACAGGTTTGGGTGGCAAGTGTATGAACCACTATGTTAAAGGCTAAAGTCTTTTCTCAAGCAGTGTCTTGATACAGAGTCCTCAATTCTGTACTATTACTGCACTGTGTGTTCACAAGAGAACTTGTTTGCCTGTTGGTCAGAGAGAGCAAAGTCTTGTTAAATATAGCTACTTGCTCAATAAAATGGAGTTGAAATATTATATTCACCCTACGCTTATCTTCTACTAAACAGAAATGTTGGCTGACAAGAAGTCTGACCGCAGGAACTGGCTGTCCTTTAGGAGGACAGTGACTGGAACTTGAAGACACCACTGCTCACTGAAGAAGAATGGGTAGTGGCTTTTAATTTAAACCTCCTGTCAATGCAAATGCTTCCATGCTCATTACAATGCCAAAAAGAAAAATGAATACCTCCATCAAAAGCAAATTATATGATGCAGAAATCTCACATTCATTCTATAATCACATGCTGGCCAAGGCTACTATCATTTACTATAGACTGACTTCAGTGGGATCCAAAAACTGTTTCATTATATAGGGAGCAAAATAGGTGCTTTCAATCAAAAATGACTAAGAAGGAACAAATGAAGACGGTAGATCAGGCCTTCTGGGAGGTAAGAAGGATGTCTTGGATATGTTCAGTCACTTATTCTGATCTGGCCACAGCCCCAGGAAGTGTCTGAAGTAAGACTGCTCCCACACTGGAGACACCACTCTCCTTAAAGGAATATATAATACAGTGTATTACAGGCTTTTAAATACTTCAGTTTGGCACAAAATCCTGACTGTAGGAGGCTGGGAATCTTTCCAAGAAATGGCACAGAGAAAAGTACTGATATTGTGCTTATGGCTGTGGCACAGAAAAGCAATACTAACTTACAGCTGAATCTCCACAGGGGCTCTGACAGTGAAGGTGCTTTGAGCTGATCCATGGTACACATCCTCTGGGAGCACAACGTTGTACTCCAAGTGAACCAGGGTCCAAAGAGAATGCATTTCCCCATGGGATAATGCTGTTGCTAGCCAAGGAACAGACCGCGAGTGGCCAGTTAGTTTCATGGATTGATGGAATCTCGAACCAGGTTTTGAGCGTCTCCAAGGTTACTTTTCCTGAGCTCTGTTAAGTCAAGTCTCAGCTTTCTGCAGCCTTGATTGGCATCCTTTTCTTCTCTCCTCCCTCCAGCTGTCCTACCACCCTATAGGAATGGATACTTACATAAAAACTGCTCATCATGAACATACCTCAGTGCCCTTTGTTATCCAGGAATATTAATGTTTCATTTACCTCTGACACATTGATGGGCCTAACTTAGCAGCATAAAGATAAATATTGCTCTTTTTTTGTATATACGAATAGTTATCTGGTCTACAGATTCAGTGAAACCTGGTTTCCATAGCTTTCTCTGAGGTGCATTATATGATGTCTAGAGAAGACGAGCTCATCACAGTGCAGGCTGTAAAAGTGTCTGTCCTGGATCAGGTCATTCAGCTTCAGGAATCTGGTATGCTTCAGACCTTTATAATTTTGTCCCAGCAGATGCAAAAACAGAATACTTTCAAACTATATAAAACAGAGGAGGTGAGAGAGAGAATGAGACAGAGAAAATACAACCTAAATTTTCTGAAAAAATCCAAGCTAAAAATTCACTGACTCCAAGTTGCAAAGTTGAATGGCACTTAAACCAGAAAAATCGGGAACTGAGAAAAGCAACCAAACAACCTGTAGTTGTCTAAAGGAAACATCTCAAAAGCTATGAACTTAGTACCCGGCTTCCATCAGGAGTGAGAGAGGTTCATGCATTTGCTCTATTTCCCAAGTAATTTTCCTAATATAAATTATATTCTCACTAGCAATTTAAGTGCATCCTTAAAAAGTCCCTTTTCAAAGATGTGTAAGGTTGCTAAGTGGTATTAGTGCCTAAATCAAGGAAATGAAAAATTCACACCTCACATCTGGCACTGCCCACATATTAAACACAACATTCTTATGAAACAAAAAGAAATCCATATTTGAATCCCTACACAGCTCACAGACAGGGGTTGCTGTCCACTTAACTGTTTCACTGTCTAAATAGTTTTCCTTATGGGAAAGAACCAATGAAAATATTAGCCAATGGAAATATTAACCAATGGAAATTTTCAAGTCATAGTGAGTTTTTGGTATAACATATCTTTTTCTTGAAAATTAATATTATACATACAATCGACCTACAGACACAAGTATGCAATGTCTCTGGCCTTACATTTGAGACTGATCATTATGGATGCCATTTATTATCCTTTGAACTCAGACTCACAAGAACTGTGTTGTTGCCATATAACAGCTTCATATGTTATTTGAAGACAATATGTATGTCGTCTTAAAGATTTGTTTATCTGCCCTTGCTTCTCCAGTTCAGTTTTACTGTCTTCAGGTAAACACAGATACTGTCTTTGAAAACCTCAGGAAGGGCCTGGTAACAAGAAATGGGTAGAAACACACAGACACTGACTTGTCTCATGGAAGAACGGGTAGTGTAAAGTGCTGAAGCAGTTTAAATAAAGACACAAAGTCCTGTATGAAAAGCAATGCGTGCTTAAATACTCCGTGTAAGTGCAGGTAAAACAGGTAACAGGCAGGTAACACACTTTCTTGAGGAAAAAGAGTGGCTTTTGAATACCCACCACATGCAGCCTCGCACAGGAAGCACAACCTCAGTACCAGCCCTGTAGCAGGTCACTGTATTGATCTCTCTGTTCAAATGGCAGAACCCCAAAGAAACACAAGTAGCCAACCCCACAATGCAGAGCTCTCGGGAAGCCACTCTGGGCAATGTGAGTAACACTTTAACCTGCACTCATTTAGCACTCAGGAACCCTCAGCACATTTCCTAAGTGCCCGAAGGCACCTTTTGCTTATCTGTTACAGAGCCCAAAGTGCAGACATTTCTTCATCACATAGGTAATTGCTTCAGGCCAGACAGCCAAAGACTGCAAGTCCCAGGAACACAACTTGATTATCACAGCAGTAAGGAGATGAATGTACAGTGCAGGCAAACACAGAATTTAGAATAAGAAATAGTGGGAAAATAGATCGTATTTCAAGTTAAGGTCATCAGAAGTCACTGATTGTAAAATTTTCTGCCATTTTGAAGGTGTAATAATAAGGGGTTTTCCCCTTAGATATACCAACCCCTTAGACACCTCATAACTCCTGCCTTTCAAGTTGATTTTTTTCCAGGAATTTAAAATAGAAATGCACTTGCCTTTTACATCTACTGGAGAAACTTTGAGATGACTTCCCAAGAAAACAGAAGTATCTTCCAATGCCATTTTTTTAAGTTTGTGTCTCCTGCCTGCTTAAGTCCTGTCTCATGACACAAACTCAGTAAGGCAAAGAGAAGGACAGCTGTCCAAACACGCAAAATTATCCTTCTTCCCATCTGAGAACTAAAGGTTCTGATGACACCTGCTGGCTCTATGAGGACTCGGCAAACACCAGCCAGTCCCTGCTGCAGAGCCTCAATTCTTCTGTGTGAAAATGCAGGAAACATAAATGATTGCAAATTAAAATTTTCCATTGCTGCAAGTCAGAAAGTCACAGGAAAACAAGGCTGGGACCTTTAAAAGGTCATTTATTCCATCCCCTGGAATAAAGCAGTGGTCCATGCTACTTCCATCACGCCTCATGAAGGATTGTTTTACCTCTTACTGAAAACTGATAGTACTTCTCTGGGCACACTGTTACCCTGTTTCATCATTTCTTTATTTCCTATAAAAGATTCCATAGTAAGATGTCTTATTAAGAGACAATTATAGTTTTTATTTGTGTGTTCAAGGACAGTTATACAGGCTGACTATGAAGTTGAAAATAAAATGGAGATACTTCAGCCCTATGCTACGAAATACTAAAGCTTTACTGTTTGTCCATCTTGTACAGTAATGCACCCATCCCACCTCAGGTGAGATAAAGGAATATATATATACCTTCCAAAGATACTACAGGAATCCTGTCACATGAACAGGGGCATAGGTCTAGTTCTCTCCAGAAGGGCCAAGCTTATAAACAGAGTAAGCTTGGAGCCACAGGGTGTTTGTATCCTGATGATTTCAATTATATTATGCATCCTTTGAGTGGGAGAAGCAGCACTCACCTTGATGAATCAGCTTGTTGACAAACTAAGTATGTTCAGGAGCCCGTAGAAAGAGCTGTTTTATAACTGTTGGAGCATGTTAGTTTATGTGTTATGAGTAATTTCACAGTAAGACTTCAGAAGAAATACAGATGAAAATCATCCCCGTGTATCTCCTAAACTACTCCTGGTATTTTGCTTAGTCTAAAAAACATCAAAGAGGTTAGATCACATTCAGCCTAAATATTTCCTAAACTGACATTTTTTACCTTTATTCCTCTCATCGGACTCCAGCCTAGACAGTATTTCTGACTGAATTCAACTAGCTCCATCAAGATAGGTGTAAATACCCTGTGTCTGCCCTTGAGAAAGCAAATGGGGAGCCACTAGCTGGGGACAGAAATTTGCAGGGCCTTGAGTGAAATGTATCTATTTGGTTACTATCTTGTTTGAGCAAGGCAAGAAACTCGGTTCCAAAAAATTTCTTACTGGGAACTTGGTACAGATACAATTAATTAAACCACCTATCTCGTTCCTGGAACCTGCTCTCAGTACTGCAATCATGCCCATCATATCTCATAGCCCACTTTGAATCTCAGCTGTGGTTGAGTTACAAACTGCTAAAATGGGTCATGGCATGTGGAACAGAGGCACTACTTAAGCCAGCACTATTGCTGTACCAAGGAGATGTAACTGGGAGGAATCATGGCTAACCCAGGGAACCGAAGCCAAAAAACCCCATATATTAGGATGACTGGTTGCTTTACGGTCAGGGAAGGTTTCCTAAAACAGACCGAGGAGAATAAGTAAAAGCAAAAGCAGCCACTGAAGCAGAGATGTTGCCAGCCCCTCAGTAAGAACTACAAAAGGATGAAAGGGTCTTATAACACAAACCCTCTGAATATTTGGAACAAGCATCTCAATCTGCCTCTCCACTATCTACCCCCAGGTACTCAAGAGTCACACGGCTTTGTCAAACAGATTGGTGAGAACCTGGACTACATAATCACTGCCAAGTTTTTCAGAGTTGCATATGCATCCACAAACAGTTGTTTATTAGAGAACAGACGGTCTTTAGCTCAACTGCTGACCTATCAGTTGCCTATTGCTCAGCCTCAGCACTGTGCCAGCACAAGGTCCCAGCAGAGACACAACTGGGCAGCAGTACACATATATTGGCCTTGCTTGTTCTGATCTCAGAGGTGATTTTGTCCTAAACTGTGGAAAAGTGCAATTTTGGAAAAGGGACACACTGGCAATCCCCTCCCTACAACTCACGCTGAGAATATGTATAGTTTGGCAGAGTGTTACCCATATGCTGTGTCGTGTTTCACTGCTCAGAAAGCTCTGTAGAAACCAAAGGGTGACTGACAATATAAATAGTAGTTGGTGGGAGGAATACGTTACTCCCGATAGTGTGCGGAGAAAAACCAGCACAGGAGTGAGTAACTAGAGAGGAAAACAATTCCCTCAGATCTCTGTACACAGCCAGTGTGTCTTTCCTCCAGGTAAAAGACGACTGATACAGGTTTTGTGGTTCAGAAAAGATTCAGCTGAGGGATTCACAGACTTAAGATTTCTTCAAACCCTTGAGTACCATCTATAAACAAGACTTAATATTTTGAATATTAAACATATTGTGCATATTACCTCATTGCAGGGCTTCCAGCAGTGACCACACACGTCAGAGTCCTGGTGCAAGGAGGAAGAGGCTTGGTCACTATTGTCATTGCAAGTAACTGCTAATTTTGCTGTTCACAAAAACTTGCTTTTGTGTGCATTACGTTTTTCTTGTATTTTCTTCCTGGGCCACAATCACAGTACCAGAGTCTGCAGAAGATGCACAGATTCAGAGGCACATCACAGTAATACAGCTTTGTTAAACCATATCAGATGCAAATATCTTCCATGCAATGAAAAGATATTTGAATTTCAAATCCAACCGAATTAAACACAAATAAATATAGACTAGGTGGTAGGGGGAAAAAAAGTCCAGTCACCTGGACAGAGAACCAAAGTTCTGAAGTCACTGGGGCATTCACAGTGGAGATTTTTATGTTTAGGGAATAGACTGCCTTACGTTAGAGCAGGGCCTTCGCTCCGTAACCCCATCTTATGTTCCCACGTTCTTTAAAACAATGCCTACACTGGGGGCCTATTATGACCAGGATTGTTTCTAAAAGGAAGAATATTTTAAACTAATTTAAACCAAGGAAGAATGTAAGTAGCTAGAGCCTGTGACCCCTCTGTCAAACTTTTCAAGAGCATAAAACCAACAACTGCCCTCCAGTAACATGTCCTTGCAATGAGGATACAAACCTGGTTAGATCAGGGAGGGTCTGCGTTCAGGTCTTAAGCCCTTCCTAATCAAATCTTGCACTTCAAAAGCAAACACTGTTTTCCCCTTAAGAGAAGCAGTACTCATCAGCAATAAACAACAGCCTTCTTGCATTGAGTCCTGGATGCCAAAGTCCCATTACGGACTTTCTAAAATGTCCAATGCTTCCACTTACACTGCACGTAATATTTTTTTTCAGTTCAGTCAAAAATTAAGAGACTAGCCCCCTTATCTCACATTTTAAGGCCAAATTCTTTTTCTTTTACAATCCAAATCAAAATGGATTCTGTTTCATTTGGAAGTATTTTCAAAAGTAATTTAGGAGCATGAGGGGAAGACAGGGAGTTCCATGTATATGTTCTATTTGGAATTAGGCCAATGACCAAAACAGTGAAGAGTTTAGATCACGCCCATGTATAAGGGTAGATGACCTTCTGGAAAAATTAGGGTGAGGAAATCAGAGCTTGTTTTGCATAAGAAAGCTTTCCTGCCTAGGAGAAGCATCTTTCCCCAGAGAGTGTTTTAGATGTTTTCTCCTCCTGCATTCCAGAGAAACGTTCCCTGGCATATGAAAAAGATAAGTCCACAGACACATCGAAGGCTTCCCACAGGGACGGGGGACAGATATTATAAACGTCCTGAGAAGAACAGGGGATGTGTCTTTCTCATGCCTGGTGTTCGGAGCGCCCTTAGGATAATCCTTTAAGTCTAGTGTTCTTGACTTTGGAAATAAATTTACCTACAACCCTTCCACTGCCTGGCATTTCAAGAATAACTGTGTGTTATCTTACTTCACACCATGCTACAGAAATTGCTGAATAAACTGTCCTAAAGAATGTGTCTAACCCAAGTAATAATGCTGAACGGCCGAAATCAGCCTGTCAAACCTGCCCAAGCAAGACCAGCTGAAAATTCAAAAAGTTTATCCATACTTCCCATAGCTCTGTACAACTTCTGAGGGAATACCAGCTTCCCCCTACCTTGTATTTTATAGGAGAAACATCCCTCAGTGCTTATCAGCTTGTTAATGTTGGCATACTGATACGTCACCAAATAGCTGGCATGCTCTTGAAAGAGGGAGTGGAGCCCTGGCCTCTCCTCCAAAAGTAGGGCCAAATGGCAGGGCGAGGGAGCTGGTGACACCCCTACAAACGTTCTGTACCCTCTTCCTCCCTCCCAGTTCCCTCCCTCGTGTTTCCCCTGCCTTGGTGACTCGTGACACAGCCTTTTATGTAAGGGGGTAATTTGAGCAGGATTGGATACTGCTTCCACCACTGAGTAGTTCAGAGCCTGCCTGTAAAAATAATTCTCATGGACAACTGGATCTGTGGGGCCACATCCCTGACAGGGTGCTGAAGGGCTAGATGCAAAGATTGTTTCTTCTTGTTTCTCATGAAAGATAGAATATATTTACTGGAATATAACCCTCCCTCATTATGCCACTTATGGGAAACAAAATTCAGTGTTTATAAAGCAGTTAATTTATAACAGACAAAACCAGATTATCACTCTTTGGAAGGGCAAATATTTGTTCAAAAACTTCTATATGGGACAGACATCTTCTCATTTTTAAACACAGCTGACTGAGAAAAGTAACAGAGGAGCTACCTAATAGGTAAGACAAGATTTATATGAAGATTTAGATTGTAAAGGGAAGGATTATTATATTTTTCATATATATATATATGCAATTTTACATATTTATCAGTGATTCTCTAGATGTGCAGTTTTAAATGGTCTTAGGCAGCTTCTAATATATTTTTCTCTTGCTCTAATGCCTTCAGAAGAAAAGGGCATTTGCACAAGTCACTTCTTTAATACTGATACTACGAGAAACAAATATTTCTTAAAATGGAAATAATGTTCACTTTGTTCTAACACTTATACGTTTATTAATGAATTGTCTATGCACAAAGTAAGTTATCTAAAATTAGCAATAAGCTTTACTTGGATCTAAAAATATCAGTCTATAATGTATAAAAATTCCAATTTATTGTTCCCAGAACTGTTTTTCCTACTTCTAGAGGACATGCTTTATTTCTAACTGTTCGTAGAGGTGAATGATACAGCTGCTGTAATGTTAACTTCAAATTTTCGCACACTCAGATGTGCGGGGAATACTTAGTGCAACTGCAAGGTTCTTACTCCTGTGATGTTCATTACACCCAAATAAGTAGCATTTTGAGTGTTGAATGGTCTGGGATGTGCCTGTAAACAGGAGCTTCCACGTTTGCTCTGTCCTCTCAGTCTGAAACCTATTCGTGTTGGGATGGCAGAGCCCTCTGGAAGGCAGCTCACCACTTTCCCCATTCAGTCCCCTTACATCTCCTGGGGGAGCTGGTGGCCCGTTTGAGCCAAGTATTGTGCCCACCTCTCAGTGAGAGACGCAAGAGTGACATCTGCCAAACACAACACTGCCAGATGTTGCACTGGAATTGCACAATCCCTAGAAAAGATGAGGAAGTGCTGGCACTCTGCAATGCCTAACAGGCAGGCAGTCCTGATGCTCTTTTAGAGGGAGGGACTGCAACAGAAAACCCTTTCTCTGTGACTGAGTATGATCAAAAGCAAAATTTTCCAACCCCTGCTTCTTTCCTAGAGCTGACTCTGCAGTGCCCAAATACCTTCTTTGAAGTAGGGATAACTCCCAGAGGAAAGAACCTCCTTCTTTGCTGCCAGGGCAGGCGCAGTATTGCAGCAGGAACAGGACCTCTGTGCCTGTGTAACTTCCCACAGAAGTGGGTCACTGCATAAGCAGCAGAAATGCCCAGAAGTTACTGCAATAGCTCTGAACTGCACTGCTTCTAGTCCATCAGGGGACAGTGAGTATCCCAACTGTCCAGAAATTACATGCACCATTTGAACAGCAAGGCAGGAGCTGAAGTCAAGTCATTCTCTTCTTTATTACAGTCCTGCAAAATCCAGGCACTGAGAATCTCATTGAAAATAAATCAGGAGTTAATGGGAAACAAAAATAAATGCAAAAATATTCCCTAAATATTTGCTGCATATTTTACTCTGTTCTCTGTCTGCCATGTTACGCCTCGAGAGGAGGCATAACATTCAGGATTTCACTGCCTCCCGATTAAGTCATGACAGCCCATCTGTGTTGCACCAAGTACAGTACGTGACCTATTATCTCAAAAGAAAATAGCACACCACCTGACTGCCAAAAGCAGCCTGTGACTTGGCACCTGAATATCTCAGTACTCACATCGACATACCTTTTCAGGACTAACTCCCACAGCCTGAATCAGCCAACTGTGAAATTCAGCTGAACTCTGAATAAATTGAATAAAAGCAGTTTTCCCATATGCCAAATCACAAATGATACGATGACCGTAATTTGCTGTACAGATCCTTAACTTAAAAGTAGTTTACAGTGCTATGTGGATCTAGACTACTGAATCACTTACTACTTTAATGATGGACCATATAATCCATCTTTTCATGTCATTTATCGCTCTGCATGCCACTGCAATACAAAAGGAATCTGTACAGGCTTGGTGATCTTAGACATCCTGCTTAATTTACAATGGGAAAATATATCTCCAAAGACTGAGGCCATTCAAAATCAGTGAACTACTCCTGACATAAACCACCAATACAAGAAGATCATGATATCTTTTCTGGATTAATTTAATTATGTTGGAAACTTCTCTCTTTTACTGATCTAAATTTGACTTTTCAGACAGGAATGAGATCTTAGAGTATATACCCTGAAGATGCAGAAGGATCACTTCATTACATCTATGATCTTTTTGCCTTGTGAAGAGCAGAACAAACTAAAAAGTCATTGTGTTGCCTTTCTTTTTTTCTAGAGAAAAAAAAGAGCTCATTACTGGATGTCAACATGAAAAAAGGAATTTACCTACTTCTCTTAAGTGAAATATGTGTTGAATTCATCAATGCTGGCATCAAACCTAACATTTCAAAGGAGGAAAAAGACAATAATTTCTTGGAAAAAAATAAAAATGTCAGTATTTCTGAAGAGTGGTATCATCAAAAAAATATCTCTAAGCCTTTTAAAAACCAAGGTCTTGAAGACTTCACTCTTTACAACTTCACTGAAAAGACTGCAAATTTTGGATTTAACCTCTACAGAAAAATTGCAATGACACATGATAACAATGTGATCATCTCTCCCCTTTCTGTATCAGCTCTCATGGCTGTTTATATGCTGGCAGCCAAAGGGGAAACATACAGACAAATAGTAAAAGGTCTAAACCTCCATGCTTTGAAGGACAGCGCGGATCGCCACCATTTACCAGCTTTGTTTAAACAACTGATAGATAACATCACAATGAATCAAGAACTTCTCCTCATGCAAGGTACTCTTTCTTTTATCCAAAAGGACTTCAGACTAAAGGAGTCTTTCCTGAATTTATCTAAGCAATACTTTGATATGGAATTCCTGAGAGTGGACTTTGAAAACTTTACCCAGGCAAAACTTCTCATAAATCAAAACATTTACAAAAGGACCAAAGGAAAAATCCCAGATCTTTTTGAAGAGCTTGACCGCCATAATAAACTGCTACTTGTGGACTACATTGTCTTTAAAGGTAATCTCTGGTTTTATATTGCAAAATTATTATTTATTAGAAGAATCAAAACTCTTAACTTCAGCTACATTAGGAGCAGCTTAAATGAATTCAGATGTCCTGTTTCTCTATGTCTCCATCTAGATTTACTTCCTTCCATTAGGCTTATTTAATAGGAAATGATTTTTCGTGATAGGGAACCACAATTCTTCTATGCTCTCTTCCACACAAGAGTCTCAAAGAGAAAAAAACCCCCTTATCTCAGTACATCCCCAAATGATCTCTATGACTCAAAAACATGTTTAATTTTCGTTCATCCACCAAAATGAAAAAGCCTTGACCACAACAGTCTTGAATGCTGGATACTGGGCATAAAATTATGGAGTGATTTTACATAGTACACAAAATCATGGAAACAAAAATAATTTTTCTATTTCCATCAAGAATCCCCTTCCCCAGAGAACCCAGCTAAGCCATTATATTACCTACAAGGGGAGGGAAAGAAATAGCTGTGATGGGCACAACCATTCTGTGGAGAGGTCAGTGCATTACTGAATCCCCATCCCAAGGATTGTATAATTAAATTACATACAGGATATTGAACAGCTGGTAGAGAATTTCAGTGAAGATTACACGTCAGTAAAGGAGGACATCAATTCTGAACCTGAGTGGCAACCAACCAATCTTAGAAAAATATTTCCCTTATTTCTGTGCAAATGAAGGAGTTTTGCGGATTACTTCCTTTCCCTTTTTCTGATGTAAAAAAATTCGTGTATAATGTACTGAAATTGTCATCCACTTATCCCAGACACAACTGACAGCCACTTCAATTAGCCACAGAAAATATCCTATTTTTTTTAAGCTTTTCTGAACATTTTTCTCAACAAACCTAAAAGCAAATGACGATTTAATTTCTTTCTTTCCTTAGGCAAGTGGGTCTATCCATTTAATTCCAAATTCACAGAAATGGAGACTTTCCACATAAACAAATACAGAAGTGTACAGGTACCCATGATGTTCAAGTCAGACAAAATTAATTCAACTTTTGATGAGAACTTAAGATGCACTGTGATAAAGATACCTTATAGAGGGAACGCCCACATGCTGATTGTTATCCCAGAAAAAGAGGGAGACTACATTTCACTTGAAGACCATTTGTCTACAGAGCTTGTGGAATCCTGGCTTGGAAACATGAAAATCAGGTATTCCTTTGACATCCATGGGCCCTAATGTCTCTGATGTCTATTGCAGCAAAGCAACAAAGGTTAGCTGATCTCCCTAAGCCTTTTCACATGTTAGCATCTCTGTGGCACTAGGTACCTACAGAGCAGAGGTCCTTTAATGGCCTGTCCACAACCCAAGTGTCACATGAAAGTTTCTACTCTGGGAG
Source organism: Pseudotriccus pelzelni (assembly GCA_035584735.1). Taxonomy (NCBI): domain Eukaryota; kingdom Metazoa; phylum Chordata; class Aves; order Passeriformes; family Tyrannidae; genus Pseudotriccus; species Pseudotriccus pelzelni. The sequence goes on along the minus strand of JAWMRA010000161.1, from coordinate 48,788,767 downwards.
AAGTGTCTGTCTTTCTGAGGACACAGTCAATGTAGACTTTCCATATTCTTCCTTGGGTATACTCTCTCCTTAAATACCGCACTGACAGGCAAAGTCCACAGTAAATCTAAACATGTAGCACATTTATTAAACATTTCCTACCGGGGAAATCCATAGTAACTGACACATTTGAGCATGAAAATGTAAACCCAAATTACTCCTGTGGAATGTAATTCCTGAAGTGACAAGTATTTTCACTAGTCGATAAGTTAGTGTGTCACCCTGGTATCAGGGCACTTTTAAGTGCCGCTGAAGTATTTTATACAGAGAAGAAAATGACTTCTTGGATCATTGGGAGTCAACAGGTCAGAGATGATTTTCTGCCAACCTAAATGCCAGCAGTGACTCTTCGGTTTTTATCCCCTCTTTCTCTGTATAAAGCTTAATTCCTGAGTAGTGTGCATTTCAGCAGCCAAGTGTTCTCCTGCATAGCCCAAGTTTGCATTGATTTTTTTTTTTAAACAGAAAAGTGGATATTTCAGTTCCAAAGTTCAAACTACAGCAAAAATACAAAATGAAGAAACTGCTTCATGCTCTCGGAATTAAAAATCTCTTTACACGTACAGCAGATCTTACTCATCTCACAGATCAAGAATATGCAGCCGTTTCACAGGTAAGCCTTCCAAAAGTCTTGCTATTTGGATTGTAACAGTATATAAATGGCTCAGTCAAGAGACTGTCACACTCATTTATAGGGACACTAATACCAAAGGACCTTATCTGTAATCTACACACCTTATTCAGTATGGATCTCACTTCAAGGATGAGGTGTACAGAAGTAAGGGGCAGTTACATCTCACACACATGCTCAACACCTCCCAAAGCTAATCCATCACAGGAGAAGAGCTCTGCCTCAAGAGGAATATGGTTGGCAGAGAAGGGGCACAACTGCACAAAAACTGTGAACAAGAAAGACATTGTAAATCACAGTCAAATGGCAAAAGCCAGAGCACAGAAGGAAACCAGAGGGGACTCATCATACGCAGTCCAGAGACAGGTATAATTCTCAAAAAATAAAGAACTTTAGAAAATTCAAATAAAAAGACCTCAAAAAGATAACAGTGAGAAAGAGAAGTCAAAGCAGTCCTGCCTATTCGTCTGCATACCATGGAAAATTAAAACAAGAATCTCACAGCCAAGCATTGGCACAACATAGTTGTACTCCAACCCAAACGGATCTTCCACTTCACCTGCTGTAACTTTTAAAGATCCTTTAAACAGGCAAATGCAAGAGCAGTGAATGGCCAAAAAGACAGGAACAGCCCCAAGGAAAAAAAGCAGGAGGAGCTACTGTGTACCACTTTTTAAGATGAATTTGAATAGACTAATAGAAAACAGAGAAAGAATGAGACACAGAAGAAATGGAAGACAAAGGACTTGACAATCACTTCAATATCAAGAAGGAACAGGTCTGTGTGATAAGGGATGTCTTATGAAAACGAAACAGCTAGTCTATAGAAAAGACAATTTGGTGATGATAGAAAATTAAAAAGCATGATCAAATAAAGGAGATAAAAGACATACCACACAGAGAAACTTGTACCTTCAGAATGGAGTGTGTGGAGCAAGACGAAATGCAATTAATGCTAAATACAAATTACATTAGAGTAGAAGTAACAAAATTTCTGAAACAAGATGCATTTATGAACAGTTGAGGAAAACAAGACCTAAATGATACTAATCTGACACAGGATCTAAAAACATAGCTTTATAAACTTATGTAAGATGAAGAGCCTGGCTCCATCTTCTTTGCATCCTTCCTTCAGGTATTTCTATCCTATGAGAAAGAACTCTCCAGGTGCTGCTCTTACAAGTCTCCCTACACCAAATCCTTATAGAAGCCTTTGTGATTGGCCAGTTAATAGGATGGTATAATAAACACCTCTATACAAGTTTCAGAAACTCTAACAGCTTAACAAAGCAACCTTCCTGGGAAAATGTAACCTCCTAAGAATAAATACTTAATGGATAAAAATTGCAGTGATTTTCAGTTTGCTATGAACTATTTCACTGTTGGGAAATACAATGGCAATCTGCAGCGCTTTTCCCCCCTCCTCGTGATCATATAACTTTCATACTGATTCTCAGCAGTTAAGTCTATTGTGTTATGAAAAAATCACACTTTAAGAGTAGCTCTTAACTGGTATTAGAAGCAATATGTGCATCAGCTGCAAAGTGCCAAAGGAGCATCCTGTCCCTGTGAATCATGAAAGCCAAATTCATTATTTCAGAATGTTTAGCAGGGAGCTCAACACCAGCGAAGTCCTTTAACTGTATCATGTAAGTAATTCCTACAATTATGAATTTGGGAGTTACAAATCCACTAGCTGACCAGGCAGTTCACCAATACAGACCCAAACACAGAGGAAGAACTCAGAGGTATATGCAGGCTAAAAGAAAAAAATGGAAAATAATCTGATTCTGCCGGCTGTGATTTCAGTGGGAAGGTCCTCAAACCAATCCAGGACTCATTGCTGCACACATTTAATCTGCACTACCAAATGAACAAATTAGAAATATACAGAAAAAAAAGCCAAGATTGGTGCATTTCCCTAAGCACTCACAAAATCAACTGCGGATGACATATCCAGCCAGTGGTTTTGACTGATGAAAACACTCCCTATTTTTGAGAAACTCTCCCTTGCACAGTTAGGTGTCAAAGAGGAGCACTGTACAAATGCAATTGTTGTTTCATGCTACCAGCTTCAAGAACAAAAATCCCAATCTCTAAGCGAGGTCAAAGCTCAGAAATGTGGAAAAACACAATTGACTCCTGAACTCACACCCACAATGTGAGTATTGTGGCCGTGGTAGCTGCACTAGTATCTTTGCTGCTGAAGAAGACAGCACATGGGTCTACCAGTCCAGCAGAGTTAGACTGCACTGACCTACTCACTTTAATCCTTAACAGAAGGCTACTTCAACTGAATGCCTCACTTAGGAAAATATTATTCATGTTAATATTCATTTCTGTAATATAATTTATTTCTACTTTGTACTTCAGGTTGTCCAAAAGGCAGTAATTGAAGTGGATGAAGAAGGAACTGAGGCCGCAGCAGCCAGTGGGTCAGAAATAATTGCATTCACGGTGCCTCCTGTCATCAAAGTGGACCGACCGTTCCTTTTTATGATTTTTGAAGAAACTTTTAAAACATTACTCTTCATTGGCAGGGTAGTTGATCCAACAAAAATGTGAATAAAGGTAACAGTGTCTATTCTTGGGTATGTAAGAGGCATTATTTTTATCTTATTAATTTCTATTAGAATAAAAAGACACTGAAATATGAAATGTGAAAATCTGTTTTGTCTCTCCAGCTAGCACTAGGTCATCCTAGCAATTATCAGTGCCAAGGAACAAGCTAAATTCACTAAGGCTCCAAGTGGCAAAAATGTGACTTTTAAAATCTACGTCTGAAATTAAAAAAAAAAACAACCAAAACATAAAAACACCACAACGGAACTGAACTTTCAAAAATCAGGATCTTAGTGATGTCTGAATAAAACCCCAGATTCATATGCCCAAATACTCCCAAACACTGCAGTTTCCTCAATGTTGTCTTCTTTTCCAAAGAGACTTAAGAGTCTAGTGACTTCAATGTTAGCATACTTCTGCCACTCAAAAACAGACGCAGTATCAAGCCCTAAACCAGAATTTAGAGCCTCTCTCTAGAGAGCTTTAAAACCGATGAAATTGCAGAGTCTGTCAAGAAGTGTACTACACAGTCTGTGAGCGCAAAATGTGTTGCCAAAATGTTACAGAAAAATATTTCCATGATCTACACACAATTCCCTTTATCCAAGTAGAGCAGTGATTTCAACAGAACTGCAAGATCTTAACATTCACTACATTTTAATTAGCAGAGTCCTATATATAAAGTATGAAACAACACAAAAATCTATTTGTAGCTTTACATAACTAACAGATCTAAGCCTCATTCTACTTGCTCATACAACCTTCACAAAATAGTTGCCGAAAAGGGAGCAGAAGAGTTTTCAAAATCATTTGGCAAGGAGCTTCAAAGATGTCTATCAGTAAACACACATAGACAGATGCATCCACGAGAGAAGATACAAAAGATAAATCAGAGGATAAAGATGGAAAATCTCAAAAAATCACCTCTGTTACCATTAGACATCTGCCCACAACAGCCCAGACACTGGGGTAAGACACTCACAAAAGTACTTAGGAGGCTCTGGTACCTGACTAGACTATGAAGGTACATCTAAGCTAATTCCACAATGCAGGATGAATGTACCCAGAAAGAGAATCACTCCTTCCTGCTGCTGGTGTATATGAGACAACCAATTACACTGTACAGTTGACCTTCAGCTGTTATTCTGGACCTACAGGTGATCAGCAGGTTAAAATAATGCTTTGAGGGGTTCAAAAGCATTGGTGCTGTTGAACAGAACTAACCCAGAAGTGAGTGGCCCCAAAAAAGACTGCTTGGATGAAGGTCTGTATGGTGAAGGACTGATGAAAGTATGCACAAGACACCAGAGGTATTCCACAAGGAAGCTGCCTAGTCCAAAAAGTGTCTAAATAGAGCATTTAAAGATTACATAGCAAGAATTTATTACATAATAGGGTTATTGAGTGGAGCAAGTGTTATTAGTATTAAATAAATCAATCGGTTAAAAATTACAAACAAATGACAGCCAATATGAAAGAAAAAGGCAGACTGTATAGAGAACTCATTACATGCTTATAAAGGGATTCATTTCTGAACTTACTGGCTGTTTTGCATTGCTCTAGTAAAGGCATTGAAAAGGCAAACACAGTTTTGTGTCCTGTTTTGCAGCTGGCTACTGCTGATCTCTGTTTGGTCCCTAGCAAAAGTCAGACTAAGAACAGATTGACGAGTCTCCTGTGGCCCAGGGGTGAGCAGCTGTAGCTGGCACAATGAGTCCATGGGGAGCTGAAAGTATCTGTTTTCATTAATGAGACAAAAGCAGAACCCAGGAGGAGCAAGCACAGGTCATCTGTGTATCTATATCAATACTGAATGTTAAACATTGTAATACTTGCAGAAACTTTTAAAGAAATCTGTCATTTACAAGATCCTACACCAGGCTGCAAAACAAACTGAAAACTTGAGTGTTTCCACAGAACCTAAACAGTGTTTGTGACTTAAGTCGGAATACAGGTAAATCCAACTGTGGTGTAAGATGTTTAAGAATTCAGAGAGTGAAATACTGCCAAATCCAAAGACACGTTTTCTACTTCACACAAGACAGCATACATCCAGCATTATTGCTATTTTCAATAAATACCCTCGACGGGTAAATGCATTTATTTAGTTTAATTATAAAAGATGCCCTGAGATTTTTTTTCAAGAACATGCATGTACAGCACTGTCCTAGGTTTTATTTTGAATAAATCATCATTCATATTTTTACACTATAAAAACTAACCACACGCGCATACGCATACACAGACCAGATCATCTTTATCATACACCAATAAATTTTAAAAACCACATATTTCTGATATCAGTATAGTTATGCTGCTTCCATTTTGGAATAGAGAAGCTGACAATAGCTTCATAGGCTCACTCTCAAGTATTGCCATAAATAGCACTTTTTAAAATAGGATTGCATGTTTTTCCACAGATAAATTTTGATAGAAACATTAGCATTAGTACAAACAAATGCAGATGACATCACTGAACCATGACAGCTTGCAATTACAGCTGATTAAAAACTAGATTCATTATTATAAATTATTCAAGTGAAAATACAATCTGAAATACTAAAAATTAAAACAAGTATTTGTACAAGAAAACTTATGAAATAAAACTTTTTTTACATCATCTGGAGACATTTGCTTTTAGATTGCTTTTAAACTTACACAGAATTTTTATGAACTGAGTAACTGGAAAAGCATCAGCTCCAAATTCACAACACAATGCTTCTAAGGTTTATCGTTTTTTAAATGACTGATCAATGGTTCTGGACTTTGGTTTTAAATCAGATTCTTTAAAATGTGGGATTACTTTTCCATATTTATAACAATTCCTTCTATTACTTGCATAAAACATGGATGCTAAGAGTTGCTAAAATTGTAGGTAAGCCAATTAAATAAGGGGTATGTGCATTCTAAATCCAAGAATTTGAACTACAAAGGCATAATAGAACAAAATCTTCTCTTTAGCTACAGCAGTAAAGAGCAAATAGCTGAAGTTATATTTCATATCATTTCACAATTCTGCAACCATTACACTGTTTATCAGAAGATATTTTACAGCTTGGAATTTTATTTAAAAGACTTATTTAAGAGTTTTAACATTGCAGGTTGTATTTCATTCATTCCAGGCATTAGAGAGTCCCATCTGCTGCTCCCAACTTATCTCACCAGAACGTTGCTTTCACCACTCTCTGGTTCCCTCTTTTTTCTGTCAGATGATCTAGGAGTTCAACTTCCTGTTTTTTCTTCATACAAAAGAAGAAACATACATCATTTGTTGTTGCTATATTATTAAATGACATAACAAACTGTTATTGTGTGCAACATTTTAACATTCAACATTAGCTGCTGTACTTTAAAAATTACTAATTGTTCTACTGCACCCACTAAAGAAGCCAAATGCACACATTCTGAGGGCACCCTTCACAACAGCGGTGAAGTTCTCCATTAAGTTGTCTACAGAAGGTCCTGTAGAGATCCGTCTGAGTGAGACGGTTAAGCCACTACAAGCAGTCTGCTCACGGCTACAAAAAATGCCAGGGCTCTCCAGCCCAACTCATAATAAAATCTGGGGAAAGTGGAGATGGGGAGGAGAGAGAAATTTAGAGCTCATTACAGTGTGATTTCTAGGTCATCTGTTGACAACAGTGTCATCTGTGTAGTTTCTGGATTTTTCATGCCTTCATTTTTTAATCTTTAGATGTACTCGTTTTCAGCTTCACAGAGTCATGGCCATGTCAATTAAAAACCGCTTGTATTGGTCAGAAATATTTCAAAGAATGGGGCTTGACTTTTAGAACTCTGTGGAAATATTAATTTGCATCAATATTTTACAGCATCATTTACATATAACACAATATATTGTTCCGTTTCACCCTTTTAAAACTGCTGAATATTTAAAAACTGCACATATTGTATGATAATATATAAGTGTCAGGGTATCTACTAGTTTCATCATAAAAATGTGAAGCAAAACACATGCCACTCCCACTGGACCTCAGAAGTCCTAGCATCTTAAACGTCAGGATGAAAACATGATTAGAAGCTGTAAGTAACCAACTCAAAGTGTAGGAAATCACGGGCAGAACTATTTCATTTTGTGTTCAACTTCCTAAGCAATTATATGACTGGATGAAAGACAGTAGTTAACATACTTACACATACAAGTGCTACAACATGGTCACACACCAAAACTGGATGTCTTATGGTTCAGCTGCGGACATCTTATAAAATACTGATATCAATTTATTATTTAAAAATTAATTTCTATGCAACAATGAACCTACTCCCACTTTTTACAGGATGGAAAACCCACACCACTCATTCTTGAAGAAAGTTTTAATTGAAAGTGAAATAAAATCAGGCAATATCTGTATGTCTATAGGCAAGATGCAAGGTATCTTAAATGCTGTCTGCTAGGTGGATATTTTTACTGATGACTCTACAGAGTTTCTAAATAGTTTTAAACAACTGAATATTGAAATCAGTCATATTACAGCAATGTAAACTCAAGCAAAACAGATTATATCCATACTTATTTAATAAAGATGAAAACATTCAAAAGAATATAATAAAGCTACACATCACAATGATACAAGATTGCACTACTTGACAGAACGCAGTGTTCATGAATCATGTTAGTATCTGCACTAGGATTATTCATGATCTAACTGGCAACTCTTCCAAGTGAAAGTCTGAAAACCATGCCTGCTCTGCAAAGTGATTGAAGTAAGATCACTTGTGGGATGAAATACTCAGCCAGTGCTCCTTGTGATTCTTTCCTCTTCCATAAGGTAGTAAAGCAGATACTGATCTTCTTTGTGATTCCACTATTAAAGGTGCATCTTTAGCATAATTCTTTCATTTTCTATTGCCTTAGTATTACCTAAAGTCTAGCAAATTACACCAATGCTAATGGTCACTTTCTTGTCTTGTGAGCCCTGGAACGTGATTTACTGACTTTTTTTCTTGCATCTACTTTATTTTCACACATATCTGAAATGGAACAAGCCACATGTTTGAATTTATGAGTATGATAAGTGAAGACCTCAGTTCTCCATCAAAGTCACTCTGAGTTTTGAAAAATTCCTGGAGAATCATCATATATGAAATCAGAATTTCTTCATCCCTGCAAACAGCACTGTATTGTCAAAAGTGAACATTTGCCAATATTCAACAGAGCAATTTTATGGAAAATATTATGCTTAAGCAATTAGACAATTATGTTGTCCAAACATACATCACTATGAACTAAGAATCATTAATTATATCTGTTTATATTTGAATTACTAAACAATTACTGCCCACATAACACATCTAATTACTTAGAAAAAGCAACACAGAAGTTCTCTTATTCAAGTTGCAGAGCCAGCAAACTGAAAGTTAGGACTTGCCAGAATTAGGATGAGATGGTCAGTGCAAAGTTTAATCAGCACATATGTAAATTTACATGACAATACAGCCTAAATATATACTCAATTAGTATTTTCTCACAAGTTTTCTCCCTTAGTGAGTCCACTAAAGGTGACACTCATTCATGAGCACCTATTCTATTGCACTTCTCATTGTACAATTTTCAAATTCTCCTCTCAGAGTAATTTCCATCAACTGCTTGTATATTTGGGAATCAATTTTTTCCATCCTTCAACTCAAAAAATAATGTTTCCTTGAAACTGGCATGTTTGGGTTTATTAGTATGTGTATATTTAGCACCAGGACTGATTTTTTGAACAAAAGAAAGATAAAAGGTACACTCAAACATATCTATGGTTAATGAGGTTATGCAAACGAACGCATTTACTGCCCAACATTCCTCTATCTGTATCTCTTTATACCTCCTTATAGAGCTGCTCCACTTTCTTATAAATATAATTAAGTATTGGGCCAGATTACAAAAGAGAAAATTAATCCACAGCACAGCAGACATTGTATCAACTTGAGAGATGTGTTTTCCCTCAAGAACACAGAACATAAAAACTCTTATTCAGAACTAAATGTAGGCCATCCTAAGCCTCCTCTTCTTTCTCCAAAAATGTTTTTCTTCTCCTAGTATATCCTATTGGCTTCTGACACCACACAGTTTAGGGACTTTCTGAACCAGAGAAAGGATCCAGATCATTGTGTTTGATCACATACAAACTTTCAAATACTCTGACGTTAAGGTATTCATGTGGGAATGGTACCTTGAGACTTGAAGCTGGGCAAGCCTCTTACATTCCACTCTCCTGCAAGAAGACAAAGGTGCAAACTGCTCTGTGTGAGCCTTTTTCTGTCCCTTTGTATTCAAGCAAAAGATACCAGTTTTATTTTAAGTGATAGATATAAAAACTTCACAAATTTGGAAAAGTTTTATGTGATGCAAAAAAACATGTCTAACTAACCTTTGCATCTAACTGCTTTGTGAATATTAATCCATTTATTTTCCCCAAATCCTTGTGAGACATGAGTAATTGGAATTCCTATAATGATTGCTAAAAAAAAAATCACATTTGAACTTATTTTCTGGTTTTAAAGCAAGGGGACAGAGGTATATAATGAAAGAAAACGGGGTTTTGAGCACACCTAATTTTTGAAACTACATAGCACGCTATGACATTTAATGTTCTCAAGATACATGTCCCATTTGCTTTATAGATATGTGAAAATGTCAGCATGTCTACTAATCTAACTGTTGAGTTTGAAGTAAGTGACCACCTAATGATCACCTATAAAAAGTCTGAAGTACTGTGGGTATTATTAAGGAGAAGGCATTAGACACTGGCAAAGACAGAGACAAAGGGCACTGTGATTTGGCACTTTAAGGTACAATTACTGTGAAAACACTTAACATAAACAGTCCATCTTCATTCACTACTTACCTTCCAACCTTCTCTACCAAGAAAATGCAATTTTAAAAGCAATAGGTCACTACACAAGCTTGACTTCATTCCAGAAAACAATTCTTGTGCAGTGAAGATGGTAAAACTCAAGCAGAAAAAATCAAGTACACAAGTAGATAGATGAATGCTGTTCAGAGAACTTCTTTTCATGTTTGTTCAACTTTTGAGCACTTTATTTTACAATTTACGAATTGTATTAACTTAAAAAAGTTGGGGGGATGATTTGGTTTGTTTTTTAAAGGAATCGGAAAATACTGAAGTGGGAAAATATATTTATACTGATGCTTAATTCACCAGAAAAGACCATGCAAGAGATAACACTATTTTTTCCTCTTTATATCCGGCAAACCAGTGTAAGGTGTTTCCTCTTTCCTATCTTGGCTTCTATGACACAAGACTACTTTTCTAAACAGCCTTGCTTTCTTGCTACAGCTGGCTCATTTCCCATCTCCATTCTGCCTTGGCTACGAATGAAAATCTCTGCTAGCAAAGAGAAGTCTCAGTTTGAGCACCCAAAATTACAACTAGTCCAATGGCAGTAATTTAGACCTACAACTTATAGTGTAAAAGGAATCTGCAGGGAACTTCCTGCCAGAGATTACAGAGATTTGAGTAAGTATGTGTCACAGTGATTTTCTAAGACTTACAGTTTTATCAGAGGAGCAAACAAATACATTCTTGGTTTTGTTCTTGCAAAATACTGAACAGTTTAGACTGCTGTTTAGAGAACCAGCCTAGGGCAGATGCCTAGCACTGAATTTTTGATTTATCTAAATGGCTAAGGCAACGCAAAGAAGGCAGCATTAATAAGAAGTAGCAGTACCACTTCACTGTGAGTCTCATGATTAATCATTAAATGGTTACATAATGATACATAAACTATATAAGCACATAAAAAGAAGGACAATGAAAAATTAAGTATTCTAAAAATACTTATATTCTATTTCTCCAATTACAGGCAGCTAAATCACTGTGACTGTAATTATTATATATCAAAGGCACTAACCTTCACTTTGTCCCATTCTACCCTCCCCATAATCTAGCAGCTGAACGCAAACATGTGCAAGAGAAACAATTTGAAAGACTAATTAGAAGGTAATGCCATCTTAGAAACACTTATAATTGCATACATCACATTTCTACCCTGCTATTTTAGTATTCCAAAATCTGTGTGCAGAAGTATCATAAATATAGGCTGAATTTTACATGGCTCCTTTGAGTTCCCTTTCAAAATGTTCCCCATAAGTTTCATTTAACCTCTCGTCAACCACTTACATGCTCATCCTTCGGGACTGACTCTCCTTATTTCCATTGTTCTTTTGGTCAGCTGAGTTAAATAAGTTGTGAGAAGAAGAACTAGAAAGGAAGGCAGCATTCCCACTACTACCAGTAGAATGAGTCCGGAATGAATCATCTGAAATAAAGAGTTGCAGCTTAGACAAAGAATTTCGGCTGAAAGAAATACACACAGAGTAAACAGAATGAGCCGTTTTTCCCGTGGTAATAGTGGCATATTTACTATGGCACTAATCCAAAATTTTATGGGAATGGTGTCAACATTTCTTCAAGTATTTTTATGAAAAAAAAAATAATGAGAATACATATTTTTTAGGAAAATATTAATACATTTAACATACAAAAATAGCAGGATTTATTTGGCTAATCTTTAACTGCTTTAATTGTCTAGTGGCCATTGGTAGTGAATGGAAAGACAGGTTCCTCTAGGAAGTCATTCATCTCAGTCTTATCTTTAATCACCCAAACTCTTCAACATCTAGCGGAAAGAACTGGAAACAGCAGTTTCTCTTTCTTAATTCAGTAGCAGTTATACGTAATGCGGCTTTTCCTTATGTAAAATAGGTGGGGGAGAAGTGCAAAACTGATCCTTTTATGATATCCAAAATTCCAACTGGGTCATGACACTCATTTTATTTTTACTATTTTTAAATGCAATTTTAAGCAAATTTTTAAGAAAAAAAAAAAAAGAAGAGTCTGAAAAACAGACTAACTACACTAGCACTTAAATGTTCAAGTGTATTGGATATCTACGTTCTTCTGTCTTTAGTAGAATGACATCTTACAACATGCCTGTTTAATGGGCCCACATATTCAACATCCACACAAAAAACTAAAGTAAAATATAATAACCTACTTACCACTAAAGGATAACATACAACTTTTTCCAATTCCTGATAGTGAAGATGTATATCTTGTAGCAGAACTTTTACTTAAAAAAAACAAACAAAACAAAACCAAATTGCTTATTTCATAAAGTGCTCCTCTCACTTGTATCATACTGCTCTTTAATAATCTTGGAGGACATTTCTGAGTTTGTTATGTAGAAATTAAATGAGGAAGTTATGCTGAAATCTCTTCAATAATGTACAAAATTAGATTTAGCAGTTCATATTGAAAATTATTTTTAATATGACAGAAGGTGACATCTATTAACTTTAAAGGAATTCACAAAACTTTATTGTCTTCAGCATCCCTTAGATGGTATTTCTTCCCTCAGTTAATCAATTAAAGAGAAAGCTGAAAATTTAGATCACAATTCAGTGAGCACATCATTACTTTCATAGATTCATGTGCATATAATTTCATAACAGCTTTCTATTAGTAAACAGTTGCCTATGAGGTCAGCAATGAAGATAATAAAGATACTTAGGGCACTTGTCTATGTTGCTGTATTTTGGATGCAGTGCTTGAGTACTGAAAGACTGGCTTCGAACCAACTTGGATTTTTTTTCTCCTTTGCCTAAAATGAATAAGAGCAAACATTTTTTAGTATGAATATCATTGCATTTTCTCAATAATTAAGAACACTTTTAAATATAATTTTCTGTCAACCCATGGTAGCTGAAGAAACGGATTTAAATACTTCAATAACGAAAAAAAAAAAACCTTGGGTCACTATTTATATACTGAAGAATGAAAAAAAAACTTAAAACCCACAGAAAACACATTCACTTCTAGGAGTGGAATGTTTTCCTTTGTATAGTAGGTGAAACTTTGGTCCACAGTTGTCAACAGCAGCTTTGGGTTTGACCTGCTGATATGAGACCAAAGCATTCGAGGAGAGTTTATAAAACAGTTCTAACCTGCTGATGTACCAGAAGAGCTTCCAGGAACAGAGAGATTGATACTTTTTGCCAACACTGATGATGCTTTACTGTCTCTACCTAAAAAAAAAAAAAATCCGGTATAATCACTCCTCTCTTAAGACTTAGGTTTATATAAAAGACAGGATGTAAAATATCACAGTCCTGGGGTAAATAGTAACAAATATCTAACCCAGTGCTACTAACACTTCAGAAATACCACAGAAGAGTACCTGCATTACATGCCAAAATGAAAAATAACAGAGAATTAAAATTGTAATGTATTATACTAATGAAGCCAAAATAATATATATATATTATTATATATAATATATAATGATGCCAGTTTTCATAAATAACTTTAGAAATATATCAAAGCAAATTTTATTGCCACTCTCCTAAACTCTATTTACGGTATAAAGCACCTCATTTCTGCCCCTTTCTCTACTACTTTTGTAGAAGAGTAAGGCATGCACAAACAATATATACACAAATAAATAAACTTACGCTTCTTTTCAAACATCTTATCATTAATATTTGTAGATCTTTTTTCAGTTTGCTGCTTCTCTTTTTCTAATTGTTCCTAAAAAAAATAAATAATTTTCTTAAATATTACTCAGGAAAAAGTAAATAAATTGTGTTTCAACTAGGGATTGCTTCCAAATCACCAAGATAACAGTTCATTTTTACTCTCTCCTACCAGTAGTACAACCCCTAGTGAATATCCAGAAAACCAATTAAACAGTACAGAATGAAATCAGGCTACATATCTCATAAAAATCGCACTCTGAAAAAAGCTCAGAGTTCAAGTTCTAATATATAACTTCTTATTAAAATGATGCCTGGCCTTTGGGGTTTTTTATATTTAAAAAGATACAGAAATTGTCAGCTGGCAATGTAAAAATTTTCTGTTACACCAACACTCTGAAAATAGAACTGGCAATATTTTTAATTCAATGAAAATACAATTCAGTGAAAATGTTTTTCTCAAATGTTAAGGTGTGTCACATACTCAAGCATTATAAAGGTCTGAAATTAACATCTACAGCTGGTATATCTTTATGCAAAACAGAAGCAATATGTAAAATTGTTCAGGTTCATGGAATTTATTTGCCTCTGTGTAATATTAGCTAGCCTTAAGCTATCTTCCATTTGGTGAAGAGATATCACTCCAACTTCAAAAAACTATATAATATTAGCTTATTTTCTGTACCATCTTCATAAATGAAAAGTGTTAGGTGAACCATAATTGTTCTACTCCATTTTTTTTTAATGTCACTCTAATTACTACCCAAGTTAAAAAAAGGGAAGAGGTAATTAATTCCAGTCAAGGTTTCTAGAATACAGTTTCTACAGTCTACTAAAATTAAGGAAACTTATTAACATATTCAGTATTAAATCTTCAGCAATCAGATACATTTAAGTGGGTTGAATGGCTCTTAATCTGTTCAGGACTGCAACATGTCACAACCTGCTGTGTGCACCTCAGGTTCCCCAAAAGCATGCCTGTCACAGCCAATGCTTAATGAGACCTTTGTGATACAGAAGGTTTGCCCCTATCAATGGACTATATCACAGGAATTCAGGTGATCTTCTGAAGTGTAGCTGTAGAAACAGTGTAAAAATCAGTGTTATCATACAATACACAGTAACACAGAGCACAGTAGAGACTACTTTCCACCACCCCAAATGCTTTCACTATAAAAGCAGTCGCTGTATCCACCTGAAGACTGCTAAAGCTAAGTTCAGGAATTTGAATATGAGTATGCTGGTTCTGAGAATGAAGTCGAACTGCTGGCTCGAGATAAGGGGAGGAGGCAGGAAGTACATGAGTCAGATATATTTACTCATATTGAGTAAATCAGTTGTCCAAGAGAAGACCAGCAGGACCTACTGAAATCAAAGTGGACCACAAATGTAGGAAACAGTAACATTGTTTGGGCAGTCTTGAGTCTGTTTGATTCTCTATAGAGAAGTTTATTTACTGCAAATCAAAGGAACCATGTTAAGGAAATTCAGGATCTTCTAAATCCTATCAGCTTAGCTTCTCCCACCTCGGGCTGGAGAGGAGGCAGCAGAAGGGAGGACACGGAGGGCTGCAGTAATCTAATCTTGGCTCTGCGAAGATGTAGTACATGGTGAAGATGTAAGCTGTGTGGTGAAGTGCCTACTGCAGCTTTTGCTTTTCTTTTTTTCCTGGCTAACAAGAAAGCCTCCTTGGGACAAAAGAAGTTATGACATTTATTTCTTAGCCTAGGAAAGCTGTATGTGAATTCTGAGGTGTTCCTGTAATCAGTTTATTATGTTATGCGTGGTATTTTTCAAGAAACTCCAGTTTGCCTTTCTAATTGATACAGCAGAATTTAGCCAGTAAAGAAAAGCATATTATAAAAGGATGTTATACGTTACTTTGAAGGACTTAACCTTATTGGAGAGTGTAAAATGAAACCACATGCAGATTATGAAACTACCAGGTCTCTCCTTAATATTCATTTCCCCTACCTTAAAATTATTGCTTTATTAATATTTAGCTACAACCTGTTAAAAAAAATGACGGTGTACTGATAAAATATACCATTTCCAAAAGGAGATGCTCTTGTCTCTCTTTTTCTTGATCCAATAAATCATTTTCGTAAAATCTTTTCTGAAACTTCAAAATAAAATCAATAAAAATAAAAAAAATCACTATATGAAAATGGAAATTTAAAGTAGTTGGTAAGTATTAAAGTTAGTAAGTACTTACAGCATCTACAGAGATCTCCATTCTGTCCAATTCTAACACTGTCTATGAAGAAAATTGAAACATTATTTATTGTTACTCAAGAGCACACCATACTTTTAAGGAAAAACTGTCTTTTCTTCTTAAATATTTAAAGCCTATGCTTTTATTTTTGTGGTACAATGCAGTTAAATACTGTCAGAGTGTATTCTCAGAGGCCTGCTGAGACTCACAATGAATAAAAGTATAGGATATCTATATGGAACTCAAAATACACTCAAGCACTGAAGCAAGAATGGTTAAGAGCACAGGCTTAGGAATCTAGACCGAAAAAGAACAACTCAGGAATCTGTCAATAATTCAGAAGGGTCCATGCAGGTGTTCACTCAATCTCCACTGCAGACTGGCCCTGTAAGGAAGCCACCTACTTTAGCTATTTCACTTCATGGTCTCTAAATTTGAATGTATGAGCATTCCTTAAAGATGTACTTTTTTTGAATATTCACATTACAAAGACATTTGTAATGTTTCAAAATCCTGCAATGCTGTATCTGTATATTGTATAATATAGATTAACAAGATATCACTGTCTCAAAGACCCGATCAGTTTTACTAGGATCAATATTTAATCCTGTCTCTAGTCATCTGCTATTTTTTCATAAATGGTCATTGAGCCAAAATCCTGAATCTTAGCTACTAGAAAATGACTGCAACCAAGGAAACACCAAAGCTACTAAATTTCACAGAATGTACTATACTACATCATCTTTTAATTGTTCAAAATTTCATCACAGACAGTAGAATTTTTTAATCTCCTGTTCTTACATTAAGAAAATCAACAAAAAGCATAGCTTTATTCATCTTAATTTTGAATGATTACCCCCAAGACAAAACGCTACTGAAAAAGAGAAATGCTTACTCTTTTTACAATGGTCAAGACATCTTTGTCTTTCTCTTGACACAAAAGTTTCCTTATACATAATTCTAACTGCTGAAGCAGATGTTTATCTGTGGGAATCTTCAGAGTAGATTTAACTTTTGGCAACAAATAGCACAGTTTCATTCTAAAAAAAAAAATAAATAAATCAAATATTCTCTTTTTGATGCAGATGTTTAATAAATATTATTGATTTCTCAATGTATTGCATACTAGCATTTGACACAAAATATTTAATAGCTCTTATTTTTCAGAATTGATTATGTGTTGTTTCCAGACATACTGTAACATTTCCAAAAACTTCACCACAGACCAGGACTACGGTCCTCTATCTTGAAGTCCATAAACATGTCTTTGGTTTGTTTTTTTTTTAATCTAGAAAAATAAGCAGACCTCTGGATTTCCTAAATGTTCTACACATTTAACTTAATCAGTTACCTAAATATCCTGGAAATATGGTCCATTGTGACAAAGGAGCCTAAGTCTTACAAAAAATCACGTTACTGCAATTCCATACAACTGCAAGGATGAAGATGTATTGGACAGATTAAAAGGATTTAACTGTTTACTGGGTCCTAAAAAGAAAAAGCCCTTCTTTCCCCTGTGTTGTCTTCCTGTTTCTATCTAGAGGTTGCCTCTGCTTGTGCTGGCTCTGCTATTGACTGGACCTTTCATCAGCTCAGTCAGCCCAACCCTCAGCTGACTAACCTAACAGGAGACTAACTTACTTGGGAGTAGAACAGTTTTCCGATGGCTTAGTGAGTTTAATCAGCCTAGAAAAAGGCCCAAAAAGCAGTCCTAAAGGCAATGGAAGGGGTGGACACTGTGGGTAAGAAGCTGTAAGCTACTCTACTGACTGGGGAAGAAATTTTAAATGCAGTAAATTCAGAGAGAAAAATTATTTATATAAAATAACAGAGAAGAGAAACTTCAAACTTAATACCTTACTGCTCACACACACTGTGGATAATATTTATCTGTTACTAGAGTGCCCTTGTGAAGCTCAACTTTGCCTGCTTTCAATATCTGTGGCATAAAGTACTTAGGTGAATTTAACAATATTTCTTAATATATTATTTAAAGCTTTTTTTCCTGTACAATGCAACATATTCTTCATACCTCACATTTGCCACTGGATCATGTGTAAGTTCAAGCACAGGTAGAAAGAAGTATTTACAGAAGAATGATTTTGAAAACAGTTCCATAATGAATTCACAAGTATCTAAAAAACGAAGTCTGTTCCAATAACTTTTTCCTTGGCCCAGTTCTGAAAAATAAAAATCCACAGATATTATCTATCAAGTTTTCAGTGTCAGACAGAAAACATTTCAAAGGTTGACCTTTGACTCGAAGATAACAAACACGCACATCAAAAGGCACAACTTCTCAGCCTATCTCAACTCTTTCTTTTACTGAAAAATGAACATTCTGAATTCAATGACCATTTCTGTCAGGGAGCACTTGAAAAAGCAAAAATAGCAAGTGACCTAGCTACTGTGTTAAACAAAGACCTGTATGCCTTTCAAAGCATGTCACGGGTGTATCAAAATTACTACTAGTGTTAAGGAATGCTAATGGTAACTCTTAAAACTTCTAACCTACCTTTACATCACATAGCATAGACCAAAAACTTAAGGTGACTAATTGATTAATACATTAATTTCTGAGATTTATTCAGCACTTCTTATGCTGAAGCCTCCAGACAATTATACTTCTACAGAGGAATTCTTCTTTGTATATTGCTGCACCTACAGCTTAGCAATTTAGGGTACAAGAAGTAAGCTTGGAGGGTTCTCAGCATATTATCAATTTCCTACACTGCCTCTTTCCCAAACACTTTACATTAGCTTCAGATATAGTCCTCACATATGCACAGTACATTTTGCCTGGTGATAACATGAGCAACTGAATATCTTCCAAGTGTAATCCCTCCAGTGATGGAAAGGAAATTACACTGAATAAATATAACTAAAAATAGATCTGCAGTCAAAACTAACTTGCATCTCTAAGTAATCAAGGAAAAATTATCTTACGTTCTATCAGTTTCTGGATAACCTCATGTCTCTGTTCTTGTTTGCGATTGTAACGCAAATAAATGCAGAGAGTTCGAGCAGCTGCTTTTTGGACTGGCAGGACATTCTTGAAAGAAATAAAGGGAACGCAGTTACACATATCTGAAAGAATATGACTAAAAACATATAAAAATTCTAGAAGTACAAAAAAAAAAGCTAAAAAGTAGCCTAACTTTATAGATTTTGAAATAATTCCCATAATGTCAGGGGGAATAAGGCAGTTTGGACAATTCCTGTGAGACCCACTTCTTTATTCCTTCTGCCCAAGTTATATATTCAACTATTTCATAAGCACCTTAAAGTACTCCATGTTTATACAGCACCTTCTGTATTGCAGCTGTCAGAAAATAAAACTTAAAACAACAAACAGTTTTATTCTTGAATTAACTCAGTAAAATTTCTCGTAGCTCTAAATGACCATTTATTTTAGGAATACAGTGTTCTTTCATAAAGAACAAACTCAGTTTAAAGTAACGTATGGAATCAGGATAAAGAAGGCATATCTCAGAGGAAAAAGTTTGGATTTAACTAGAAACAAACTGATAATGAGCACAAGGAAAGGAAAAAAGGCTTGGGTAGGACGCAAACCACAACAAACTGTCAATCCAAATTTTGCTCCTCAGATGGCGGAAAGTTTTGAGAGCAAATTCAGACTTTAATTAAAAAACACAGCTTGATAAACCATATGCAATGAAAAGTAGTACTTTAAGATCAATATAAAATATAAACTACTACATATAGTAAACATCTGGTGGTCATTGCTCTAACTATTGTAAACAAATAAAAAACAATGAGAAGGTGAAGGTGGGCTCACATTTGTCAAAATGATTGTCAACATTCTGTGAAGAAAACGGTAATAAATCTGATCACTTGATATGATATGAGGGAGACATGCATATTTTTGTAGTAACTTCTCATGAGTTCTCCATTTTAACGAAGTCGCTGCTCTCTGTTCTGCTGTTGTTAATGCAGGAATCAAGTCAGGAATAGAGAGTAACTAGAAACAGAAATGTAAACATTAATTTTACATTTTCTAGTTTTGTGTCATGTTACTGTGCTTAAAAAGCACATCACAGCAATATAAGAAGGGAAGAGATTTTAAGGGGTCAATTAATTCTTCTGGTCAGACAGGATGGACTGTGACCATTTCCAGTAGATAGTAGTCTAGCTTGTTCTTAAAAAATGTAATGAAATTTAATGAAGGTTTAAGCAGTAAATTCCACTTAACTAGTCCAAATGCTATTCCAGTACTTAACTAAACACATTTTCATCTCCAATCTCTTCTCCTGACAAAGCAAAACTAAACACTGTTGTCTTTGTAATACCCTTTTACAGATATGAAGACCATTACAGCATCTTCAGTCTTCTCTTTCTCAAACTAAATTAAATCCATTTTTCTTCTATCCTCTTAAACTTTGAAGTTATTGTTTTCACTTCCCTATTTAATTTTAGTAGGAATTATAGACCTTTTCTCTGTAGGAGGCAAATAATTTATAGTAGCCAAACTAAATTCTCTTTAGCACTAAGAAAAATGAAATAGACTGCCACATTTTACATTGCATTTGCTGTATGTTATATATATCTACATCTGTAAACATCTGACAAATTCAAATCTTAAACTACACTCCCAATTTCTGTTCATACAAGAAAATAAATTTATTCAGTGCTTACACTGTTGCAGTATCTCAGTTTATCCATATGTTTAGGAAGTATGCCCAAAACAGCATCTTGAAGTAAGAAATTATCTTTTCTGTTCCATCTTACAGGTGAGGAGTCATGGAATAAACCATCATGCAGAGCCACATGCGATTAAATTAGCAAAGCTGGGAGCTGAATACAGATCTCTTAATCCTAATTCAATGCCTTTGCTTCATGAAATAGATTTCCTTCTAGCAGAAGCTGTGCCTGAAAATGGCAACCATGGGCAACTGACACATCAATATAAAAAGGAATTGAACTTTGGTATTAACTATCACTCCTTTAGCATGAAACCAAGTTTTGTTTTCACTTAACTGTGGTTAATTAGAAAAAGAGCATGGATAAACTGTTCCTTTGCTACTACCTTCATTTAGAAAGGAAATTTAAAAAAAACCCACCATGAGAATACCCACCTTGCTTTCTGATCCATTGTTTTCTCCTCTGTTAGCCATTAGTTCAAGGATTTCAGGAAGGTGACCTACTAAGGCATCTAACACCTATTTAAAGAAAGTCTGCATGAAAGAGGTCTGTAAATTAACCCGAATCCATTTTTAATTCTCACCACCATATCCCTGCTGACATCTCTTATGTTACTACTCTCTCATGTTTAAAAAAAAAAAAAAGAAAAGGAGAAGCACCGGAGTTGCATTGATGAGGACTGAGATTTAAAACTGATATTTTAATATAGTAAGTAATATAAATACTACAGGTCTCAGTTTTGATTTATGTGATCAGACAGTGTTTTCTAAACTATCCACAGCACACAGTATTTTAAGATGACGATTAAGAAAGATCTGTATTTCAGCAGCAGTTAAGAGCCCCAACAAATAAAACCATGTTTTTTTGTTTGTCAGCTGTATCTTAAAAGCCATTTTTCCTATGTTAAGAAAAAATGTAGTTGATAGAAAAAACAGAATATATAGCTTACATTAATAGACTAACCATCCTTTCGAATGTTGTAAGACTTGAAACTTGCCTAGAATAGCATGTAATTAAACATTCTTTGCAACAATTCATAATGTATATATGATAAAGTTCGAAATATTTGTTATTATTCACATAATAAACGTACAGGGATCAAAACAAGGAATTTTTCAAAATCAGCAGCTGCTTTTAAGTCTCAACTTTCAGGTGTTCAACTTGAGAAATCTTCTAATATGGGTCAGAATTTCATAAATTGTAAGTAGATGTTCTATGAACACTTTTAATTTCCTTGGAAACATCTAACAAAAGATACTGAAAGAAAAAGGAGCACCTGAATGCAGAACTCATTTTTCCGTGCCATAGAAAACAAAAAAGATAAGTATTGGAGTAACCAGTATCAGAGGAAATAGTGCTTTTCATAAATATTTGTCTTTTTTCAATCTAAAAAAGTCTCACTATGTTGACTGTAATATAGCTAAGTGATTCATGTTTTATGCAGGTTGCCTTGGACCAAAACTCTTTCTATAAATCTTGACATTTGAATCACACACAACCTTTTTCATCTCCTTTTCTGTTGCAGAATGAAAATAAAACAAAAACCTTGAATGCTATCAACTATTATTTTAATATAGTATCAAACCCAAAACTTTCCAGAGTTTGTAAGGTAATAAATAATACAGCAATTAAAACTATTTAGCATTAATGTTTTAGAAGCTAATAAATTCAGTGTGGGTCTACTAAATTCAAACACCTCTCTATTTTCCTCCTTTTATTCACAGAAGGTTGTCATCTTTATACAGCGTCTGTGAAACAAAAGTAAAAGCTGTTGATCATTTCAAATTGTTACTCTACTGTCTCACAGCAGAGTTATTAAACATGAAGATAATCTGCCTCAGTGTAACAAGGAAAAGAAAGTTCCAATAAAAATGTATTACCTCCAGTGACTCATCCTGTAATAGTGTAACCAGTTCTTTATGTATTGTATACACATCAGAATTTAAAAGCTTAGCAACCTAAAAAATGGCAGTAAGATAGTAAGGTGAAACAGTCTTCAGTTCCATGGCACACCAACACATTTACTTTACAGCAAGCATGAAGAAGGGATGCAGAAAAATTTGTTTAATATCAGCCTCCTAAAGTTGTCTGCTTTCCCACTGATCACATTAAAAATATGCTTATGTAAAGAACATGAGTCAAGAAACAGGTCTATTATCTAACTATGAAACATGCTTTTAGAATCAACTCTATTTCACATTTACCAAGAATGTTTAATGCTGTACTGCAAGGCTAAAAAAATTCCTTATGGAATATTCAAATATTGTACATCATGCACCTTAGGAAAGTTAACAGTCAGCATGCCGTATAATTTACAAAAGATAAAATGTAAAAATTGGCTTAGCCTGGATTCAGGTTTCCCCAGCCTTTCCTTCTGAAGTTTTTACTCCTTACTTCTTTGGAGCTTTTGACTGTGACTCACAAGTCTCATGTAAATTTCTAGAAAACACTAACAGTCCATCTCCATACTGTTAAAAAGGTTTTATAGCAAACATGACACAAACCTGAGAAATGAGATTTTTTTGCCATAAGGAATATTTAGATGGTGTTTTTTTAATTTTTATTTACATAAGCCAAGTGAAAATAAAAGGTTACTTCCAATCAAGATGAAGTTTTAAGAAAATGGCTACAGTGACTTTATTTTTTGAAAAAAATAACCCACCTAGCAGTGAATACCATAAATTACTCATTTTTGGCTGTCACGTGGTTGCCTAGTTATGCTGTTAAAATTAAATCAACTAGAGCTAAATGTACATTCAGACCAAGGTATAATTTTACAGGTTTTTTTAAATGAGCTAAAATACTTTGCTCATATTCAGGCAGTACCTTAATAGCGTTATACATATAACACAAAATATTATGTAGAATTAGATACAAATTTTACAATTTCAACAATTATGTTGGATTATCATTCACTAAAAGAAAGCATCAACAGGTAATGATAACTGGAAATCCATCCATCTTTCTTATAATGGTGGAAATAAAGCCATTTATGTCTCTACTACCTTCTTAAATGTTTTTTGCAAGCTGGTTAATTTACCAATTTCCCCAGCAACAAAATGGGATAAAAGCCAAGCTCAAGGACTGAAACACAAGGATTCTTAGTACAAGACTTTGAAAACCTTGAAGATTTCCTTGTATGGGCTTCTATATTCAGGAGATAGTATCCTAATTTCTGGAATTCACCCCATACAGCTAATATCACCTATGCATTTGTACATTTTTTTAACTTTTATGAAAATAACTGAGTAGAACTTACATAAACTGAATAGAATGATAAGAGCATATATGCTTTTACATCTGCATAAATTTCCAAGTAGTTTCATATTAAATTGAGCATTTAACTTAGATTTGTTCCACATAAATACCCCTCACAGAAAGCCAGCATGCATCAGTAAACTGTAAGCTTAAAGAAGAACAAAATAAAGTAAAACCGCTTAAGTGGTAACAAAGAACCATCGTAGACTTACTTCAAAGAAGCTTATGGCCATAGTATATCTGACAGGAACTTCAGGGTCATGACAAAGGCAGAAGAATATAGAATATAGTTCTAAATGGAAGTTCTTGGGATCCACAAAAACAATCATGGCCTGTGGAAAGATAATGTCCTTTACTAACTATGCAGCTGAAGGACCACGCTACCAGAGACTATCAGATGAATTTGAGAGAAAACAGGTTGTTATTCTAATGAGTAAGTGTGGAGTTTTTGATGGCCTTGTTAAAACACAGGCATCAGACAAAATCCGGAGTTGAAAACTAAACTGAATTTACATTATCTTCCAGACATGCTGCAGGCTTTTTTTCTTACAACACAGACTAAAACCATGAGAAATAAAACCTTAGTTTTATAAATATTGTTAATGTTTCTGTACCCTAGTGAAAGCTGCAACTGGATACTTCAAACACACAGAACAGTTTAGCGAGCAGCAAAGCAAGAATCTGAATTTCAACATGATTGTGTATGTATATACCTTGGTTTTGGTCAAATAAGCCAAGAGATGTCTACCTACACACACAGTGCTCGTCTTTAAAAGGTGGAATACAAATAGCTGCCTACTGGCTCTTGGTGCAAACATATTTTATTTGAATACAAAGGCAGAATGTCAAAATACAAAGTAGATTTACAGAAACATGACTGGTATATTTAAAGACCTCACATAAAATTGAAAAGACTTTCTCTACTCAGGCAGGAACATGACTAATCTTCAACTCCCTGGAATGACCAGACACACAGTGAATGCGAAAGTGTAGCTTTGGGTGGTTTGAAACTAGGGACTGTTTCACAGCTATTTTCTTGAAGTCTTGGTGCTAAGAGTTTGGAGAAAATGTGTAGGAAACAACAAGAAAAAGTAACCTCTTAGGAAAGCATTCACTCAGTCAAAACTTGCCAATAACTTTCTGAGGCACTGCAAAGAGTAATCTTTCCAGGTAACTCTTTTGGACAACCTCATTAACTTGCACTGTGCAGGAGAGAGCTAGAACCCAGCTAACAAGGAACAATTTGAGAATAACTTCTCTATCACTCATGCAGTCCTATTTAGTAAACTACATGCAAGACACGAATTATTTAACCTTAACTTAATGTTACTTACTGGGAAATTGTAAGCACAGTTCTTCCTCACTGAAACATACTTCTTTTCCTGTTCAAGAGTTTGAAGTTGTAGTTGATTATCATTGTGTCCATTCTCCTGCTGTAAACCCAGTGTGGAAAGTTTCTTATAAAATTCCAAAAACCGTAAGTGCTGTTCAGGAGTAAAAATGCCTCAAAAAAACAAAACAAAACAAAACAAAACAAAACAACAAACTTTCCTCATTACAAATGCTATTAATAATGTTCCCAAACAAATCTCATTTAAAAATCCATCAAATATGTCAATTTTATCCCTTCTCCCCCCACTCTGAGCCTAGCAGAGTATAATCAGTACACAAAGTACTCAGAACAAACTGTAATGCAACTATCAAGAAAAATTAAAAAATTACGAGTGCATTAGTAACAAGAGAATAATCAAGGACAGGCTCAATTTTCTGCTCAAGAGAGAGAAGAAAGCTATCAGTGATTGGTACCAAGAAGGCCGAAATGCTTAAAGCTTTTGTTTTCTTTCTGAAATTCCACTGGTATCATCAAGTTCCGTACAATTAATAACTGTGACAAAGATTCAAGCTTTAGGTAGAGAAGGAACAGGTCAGTGAATCCTTAAAACATGAGAGGTTTTCAAAATGTGCAGAGTCAGATGGGCTTCCTTCCAGCATTCACAAGTATTTAAGTACTAGCTACTGAAAACTTAAATAAGTCAGGTAACAGAACAGAAAAGGGTTGAAGTGGTAGTGATACTTAATAGCTAGAGAGGGGAAGGACAAGCCATGTCATTACAGATACGCAGGTTACTTTCACGTTTTTGAAAAAACTGAAAACACAAGCAAAAAAATTCAAAAAATCTACTTCTAAATACCAACAAGAAAACAAAAAAATAGCAGTAGCCAACATGGCAAAAGGCAAACCTGTCAAACTGATTCAGTTTCCTTCTAGTATGGGCTAACAGAACCTGTGAAACCAAAAAGGCAGGAAAGATCATGTTTTTCACAAGTAAAATAAGGGAATGGGAAGAAAAGATTAAGAACTCTAAGGGTGCTCCAAAACTGCTCGGAAAAACAACTAAGAGAAATTTCCCCATAGATCACTGACAAGGTAGGCAACTGTATAAAGGTCTATCTAGTTCTGGTAATATATTTTCACTGATTTTTTGGATATTGGGCAGTAGACTTTGCTTATTCTGTATTCTGATAACATCAACCAAGGACCGACACTGCTTATTCTTCAGAAGACAGGGTTTTAAATGATCTCAGGAACTGGACATAGCGTCTTCTATTATTCAATTAGGACAGCTTAGCCTGATCTGCATTGCCTGCATAGGACCAGGAAAGAGAAAGACTAACTAGCTGTTAGATTTATTACAAAAAAAAAAGGCAGATTTTCATACTGAAAAATGTAAATAGTACCGCATCTTGCAAGACACATGAAGTAATAACCCTTTCACTTTGTTCAGCTGTCCCAAGACATAACATTTCAAGAAAAATACGAACTTGCCAGACAGAGTTCAGAGGTGAAGAGAGATAGCAATTAAAGTCATTTAACCCAGGGAAAAGAAGACTGGAAAGACATGACAAATACAGGATGAACTGTCCTAACTCTCTGTTTCTGGAAATAACAGTTTGACACTGTGGAACAGCCATTTCAAGTACTTTGTAGTGAAACAACCGTCACTTTTGATCACAAAGGATCATTTGAAATACTGTAAGAAAGATCAAAGGTTTTAAAGAGTCTCGGGGGAAATTTTAATGTAAAACCATGATTTTGTGCTGTCCCCCCACATGTAAAATATGGTGGGCAGAATTATCAAGGAAAGAACTGCTGTGCTCAAGTGTAAATTTGATCACAAATTATGGGCACAAAAATATGAGTGCAGATTTAGCCTCAGCTGCAGCTGGGAAATCCACATGCCATTAGGTCTCCTTTCTCCCCTGAAGTTCCTTATGGGCCACAGTCTGCACTGTGTCTTAAAAAGGAAATCAAGTGAACACACAAAGTCAACACAGTACTGTTTTCAAAGGTTTCTATTTTCAAAAATTCATTCATCAAAATCATATGCTCCGGAGTACCCAAATAAATCAGTCAAACCAATAAACATAAACCACCAGATTTCCACCTGTAAACATTCCCTGTGTAAACAAAACAAAACTAACAGTGAACAATAAGCAGATGATCACATAAAGAGGAAGTTTCCAAAATCCAGTATTTATGCAACAGATGATGTCAAACTTTTACTTCCATATTTTCCTTACTAACTACCATTTCATTGGATACACTCAAATCTGGATATTTTTCGAAGGGTTCAAATACTCCAATATTCTCCCATTTCTAAGATTCTGTAAAAAGAAATTAAATCATACCATATAATCCATTACACAGTTTGCCTAAATGGAAAGATAAAGAAACTAGGATAGATTCATCTGCTTTGAAGGATTTTTCACAGAACGATTTCACTAATGGGAGAACAGTTTGACTCCTGTCATCTGAAAAATAAAAGAAATTTTCCGAGTTATCCATTTGTCAACACTTACAAAAGAGCACAGAGACTGTTATGTAATAAGTTAAGAAATGTATGCATTTTGACTTATTTTAAATAAAATCATTGTATTTAAATGTTCAAGTTTTAAAGGGATTAGGAATTTTTAATGATATATCAATAACACAATTCATCAAATAATTATGGCTGAAAAAAGTAGAAGAAATAGTTTGATATTGTGGGAAAGAAACACTAGAATATAATTTTGGGTCATCTACCTTCAAAAATGTTAATTTTCTAGTTCAGTCATGAAAGCAAAAACCACACAATTTGAATTTCCAGAAATACATTCCTTAAAAACCTGTAAATAACCCCTGATTGCTTTTTCTAAGCTTTTTACAATAGCTCAGAGCAGCAGTTACAGCAATCGGGGGTGGGGGAGGAGGAGTGAAGACTGAGAGGTGCGAAAAGAAGCACAGACTTGACAGCATCAACCCAAAGGCTCAATTATTTGAAAATTAGCCTACTATCATACTTACTGATATAAATACTAACTGCTAAAAGTCCATTTGTGGTATTCTCCCCAAAACTATCTTATTTTTTCTTTATCTACTCCTTCATATGGCTTAAATCTATTTGTAAATTTGTGAACAATGTATTGTATTAATTCATACCAAGTTCCCATACAGTGAATATTTTTTGAGCTAACATTTTGTATTGTGTACTGATAGCATTAAAGTAATTAAATACTAGCAATTCAATATTCCTGTAAGTTATACAGTAATTTTACTCATTCCATTTAGCCACATTACATTAAAAACATGGAATACGATAATTGACTTTATTAACAACTGGTTCAGCTCCCTTAAAATTTTCTATGTACAAAGCACTGCAAAACATGAAATATAAGGAAAAATAAAGGATAAAACAACTTAAAAAATTGAATCAGAAATGTCTGAAGAACACAAATAGAACAAAATGCATTTAAATACAGTTATAAGATGCACTAAAGCACTAAGAACTTAGCTAGTGAGCCTAAATTAAATTCTTACCTGCATCAAACATATCAAGCAGATTCACTAATGTCTCAAAAGCTGCAAGGCGGACACTGCTGCCCTCATCTCTTGCCAGTTCTACTAATTCAGGAAGCACCACAGTTTTTGTTAGTTCTGTCCTGGAATGTGAGGCAAGCAGTCAAAAAAAAAAACTTAAAATGAAATAATACTCTACAGCAAAACAGAATTCTTTCTTGAAATACTCATTTAGCTATTTTTTGGAGAGTCAAGAAGAAAAAATGCCAAAGTTCTAAGAAAAAGAAAATTATATAAAAACCTCTAGTCAGTCTCAGGACTTTTTTCTTTGCCAGCCAAAGAAACCTGCAAATTTAACATGCAAAACTTTATCTCTAAAAAAGCATTCAAATTAGCTCAAAATAAATGAGAGAAAATGTAGTCTGAAAAAAGAAATCAAAGGAGCACAACTACTTCACTAAGAAAACTCTTCTGATCAAATTTGCTCAATATCATGGTCCAAAGCCAAAAATTATTAAGTATGAGCCATGTTGGATTAAAGTGTCTGGAAATCTTATACTTCAAAGATGAGAAAGGATTCTGATTGCCTTTTTTTGCCTTGGCAATTACTGGTATTGCCTGTGTGTGTGACAGTCCTGTGAACCGGAATCAGTGAAGTGGCAGCGGATTGTTGTCTTAGAAATCAAAATTTAATCAGAGAGGTCACAAAGGAGGAGTGAAATACTCTTGACACAGAAAAATTTGTGCCTGGCATTAAGAAGATGAAAAGAGATTTTCTTCTTGGAGCAAAAGTATAGCTTCTGTAAAAGCTACTAAGAAGCATAATTTTCCATGTCCCAGTGTATAACTGATTCTTGGCTGCTTTAAGAGATTAGAAAAATCTTTTCTCCAGCCCTACTATCAAGAATTAGGAAGACATATCCGCTATTTTCGCTGGTTGTTTTTCTGTCACGCTCATTTTTTTATTTATAGTAGCCAAGTTCCAGTGTTTCACTCTGTCTGCGTTTGAGGTAAGAAGGCCACCCTGTCCTGCTCTCACAGACGAGCTCTTGGTCTGCTTGTCAATTAGTGAAAGGACTTGAAGCACCGCACCTCAAGAATTCTAATAGCAAGGGATCTGGCTCCCAACATTTGTACTGCCCAAGACATAAAACTACAGGCAAACACTGTGATAAAGTTATACTACATGAGCATTAACCAAGATGACAAAAACGAAACCATGCATGACACTTTGAGTGACTGAGTATGTAGAGTTTAGACTGTCATTTCAATCTTTTAATCACAGTTTTTAATATTGAACTGATCATAACCTCCAGGATGCTGAAATAAAAATGCCCAAAATATCCCTTCCAATAAGACTAAAGTAGTAACAGCTGTCTCTTTTGTAAACCAATATGAACAAGAATACTTTCAAATGTTCATAATCAGCACCAAAGTGATTTGCACCTTACAGAGTTTACTATGATTACAAGCAAATCAAGCGGTATCTTAACAGTACTCTTTGAAACAAATGATTAAACATTCAAATAAAATTACAATAAAATGATGTATCATTTAGTGGTAATATCACTAATGAGTAAAAATAAGCATTTGAACTGTTGTCACATTATACCTTCAACATTTACCTAAACAATACTCATTTCTGTCTGGTTAATTTTCGTTATTTACGTACTACCCAGTCATCCTCAACATGAAACACTGAAATAGCTTTCATAATGAAAATACTCAGTGTTCCCAATTTCTTATGAGATTAAAGCACCTAAAGCATTGGGAAGGGATTAGGCAAAAACCTCAGAGAGAGAACAGTCTATACAAATACATTCATGCTCAAAATAAAAGCTGGTGAGGAAAGAATTGAATTAAAATACACAGGGCAGACCACTAATTGATAACAAAGTATTTAGCCCTATCAAACCCACCACTCTAAGATGGGGTAAATTAGCAGTAGTACTGTCCTTTGCCACTGCATGACACCTATTGTTTTTAAAGACTTTCATCTCCCACATAAAATAAAAGAAATTTATTTGACTGTAAAGACACTAAACGCATTTAAGAAAATTTTGATTCCAGTATGGTCACATTAGTATAAGATATAGCCACCTTGTTACAAACAAAAACATCTTTTTTGCTTCTTCTTTATCATTGCTTAATATATGTTGAACTTAAACTGCAGTTGGCGAAGGACTGAGGAAAATAACACAAATTTGGTTATTATTAATATTATTAATAATAACATTTAGTCATTATTTTAACACCTGGCTGTACATAAATGGAGACAGCATCTCAAATAAGACACCAAAAAAATCTCATGGGATTGAGGAAGAACAAATGAGAAAAGAGGAATGAAGGTGACTGACCTAGACAAAAACATACAGCCTAAGAATGGTCATGGGAGAAATGGGTAGGACTACACCCTAAATCAAAACCCAGAAACAGGTGGGAGAGGGGAAAGAAATCTTTAAAAAATTGCAAACATGTTTCTGTGGATTTCCATTTTGGTGGTATCAAAAATCCTCAAACTAACATGACAGGTAGAACCATCTTGCCCTTCAAAACTCAGTAGTTATGGAACAAAATAACCAGGCTACTCCCTGAAAATAAACAGAACCCTCTCTTTCTCGCATCTTTAATCTCCCAATAAACAAAATTCAATTTTGTGATACATAAAGATATACAAGGCCCATGTATACAGTAAAAATAAATGCAAGTTCAAATTATTCAGTCATTCAGTTTAGTAAAATGCATGTCACATTCCCAGTTTTACAAATATCAACAACATCGACAAATACTACCTTTCTTTTCCGTAAGCACAAGTTCTTTTATATTCAAAGCCATTCAATATGGCAAACGTTAGAATGATTTATCATGCTAACCTACATTTTGATATAAAAGAGAATAAGTACAAAAACAAATGAGCAACTTCACTGAGATGAGTCACAACATATCCTCTGAACTGCAGGACAAGGACCTTGCAGAAGAAGTGCCTAAAGCATATATATAAGATTCTTTTGTAAACAATAAACCCAAGTTTTTCTAGGAATCTAGAAATTACTAACCTGCATGACCTTACTAAAACAAAGTCAAATTAACTACATGAGAGCAATGCTTAGATCTTGCTGTGAATTCTCTATAACTAAAACAGTCCAGACATACACTTTTCCAGTAGTCCATGGCTCAGAGGTAAATCACATTGCTTCAGTAATTTCTGATGTTTTGTTTTGCGGGTTTTTTTGGTGCAGTTTTTTTTAATAACTCAGAATCTAAACCACAATATAATTCTGCATTAAAAAATAAATCATTCCACAGCTACAGAAAGGCATCCTTTTCGCAAACACCTGTACTAACAGACTGAAGTACATACTTACCATATCTTTTAAATTACAATTCAGTTTCAGCCTCATCCTTGAACTTGCTCACAGATTTACAATTTTAATCAACAGAGGGACACTAAAGGTCATTAGACCTTTATAAACCTCACAGATTACTATGTCTGCTGCCTAACATAGGGAACCTTACTTGATAACTTCTTCAAGTCTGTGCAAGAAGTTACACTTTACTCCCTGACACAGTAACAGGTGTACAGACCTCTAACTTTTAAATATTTTTTCACTCAGACACCAATCCTATGTGGATAGTTAATATGTTCATTATTAACCTAACATGTTCTTTATTAAAATAAAAGCTCCAGACTTTTTCCATTCCTACACATGAATATTGAAGGTCTTCAAGCTTAGAGTAAAAGTTGATACTGAACTGAAATTTGCTTACAAAACCCATTTAGCATCTTCTCTCAAAAAACTGCACAGTGATTATTAGAAACTGCTAACACTTGCCACAATCCTCTTCCATTTTTAAATACGCCAAATACCATCAATGGATAACTGAGATGATTTCAAGAAGCTACAGATTAAGTCTGTATTTTTTATTTACAAAAACTGTCAATTTTATGGTTCAGCAATTTTACTGTAAAAGAGAAAGAAAAATCTAAAAGTGGAAAAGAACCAATTGCCAACAGCCAAGTCCTAAGAACATATCTGTACACTCCAAATTCATTACTCAGTATGCATGAATTCAACAATTTTAAAAGGAGATTGAGGTTCCCATTAAACATTTTAGAGAAAGATTTTGCATTTAGACTCAGTTTGGCAAACTGTACTCACCCTATTCCTCGAGCTATATGTTCCAGCTGCCGACACATGCAAGTTCTAACTTCATATTCCACATCCTGGCACAGTGATTTCACCAATGGAAGAACTTCTCTTTTAATACTAAAAATGTAAACATTTTTTATTAATATACAGAACAAGAATACGTAAAATCCACTCAGTAGTGCTCAAATTTTATTCATACATTACTTGTAATGGTAACGTTTAAAAAACTAATTTATCACACGTAGTAAATCATTTTTCTGAGAATTTGCAATTATAAAAGAATACTGTATATTGGACACACATATATGCTAGAAAGGAACAGGAAAAGGACTATTTACTGTCATTATCGTTTCATCTACTACTTTTTTTTAAACTACAAAAATAGTAGGTAGGCTTAGAGATGCCATCCTCATTCAGTAACCATCTTCAGTATAATTTTTGAACAGCCACTGAAAGAATATAAGGAACTACATAAATGGAAATGCAAATCCCAAATAAATGTCTGTAATACCTTATCTTTGGTATGCAGGTATCACCAAAGAGGTAATTGAGAAGAAAGGAGAAAAAGAATTTAAGATTAAAAGCTCAAGTACTGCAATGCCTTCATGCAAGTAGATCAAGTATTCATGTTAAATCAATGGCAGATATAAAACTTTTGATTTCTATTTAAGTAAAAACACATACTACAACTTGGCAGTATCAGTCATTGTGTTTCCTCTCATTGCCCAAGATGCTGTCATGAGTATTCTTAAAACATCTCTATATAAATCCTTACATTGTTGCAAAACTCAAGAGAAATAACATGTAGTCACAGATAAGTGAATTTTCAAGCCAGCCTGCATAGACTCCACTCATTCCAGTGAAAATTAATTTACTCCTTTGAAAAAAAGTTTCAAAAATTGTACACATTCTTGGAAGTTTGGCATTTTAGAATACTCTGAAGTAAGGGCTACTTAAAAAAAAAAAGACATTTGTAATGAGCTGTTGGAACTCTGGAAACAGAGGGTAGAAAAACTAATGTTATATGACAAGGTCAGGACTTTCTCAATACTCTATAAAATAACCTGGGATTGGCATGAAATACAAATGAAAAGTTTTTAATTATAGTATAAATTTTACAAGGAAAAACTGCCATTTGGAAGAAGAAAGTGAAGATATCCTTATATATATATTGTCTGCTCCTGAGGATGGGTGTATCTCCTGGGCCTGTACCAAGAGCCCCACACAAGAGTGTGTCACGAATCTTAGTCTGCCACACTGTAAACCTGGGGACTGATGTCTCTTTTTCAGCCCTCTGAACTGCACTCATAGCTGTCTACCAGAAGAACAATATATCCCAGAAAATTTTCAGCCATCTTCTTCACATGCAGCTGCTGTGCAGAAAAGGAGCTATTATCTGTTCACTGAAACAAGGGGTTTCCTACTTCTGAACAGCAACGAATCACATTAAAGAAACACAACAAAAGAAAGTATGATTATTACAGCTACTACTTAACTCTCACGTAAGATTCC
Organism: Pseudotriccus pelzelni; assembly: GCA_035584735.1. Taxonomy (NCBI): domain Eukaryota; kingdom Metazoa; phylum Chordata; class Aves; order Passeriformes; family Tyrannidae; genus Pseudotriccus; species Pseudotriccus pelzelni. The sequence goes on along the minus strand of JAWMRA010000161.1, from coordinate 48,754,399 downwards.
AAGCTACCCGCAAAGTCACTTATTTTCATGAGAATGTAACTCCAAATAAATACATGGGACTGCTATTCTGTCAGAATTCTACAAATTTGGAATAAAAAGATTTTGAAGACTTTGGTAACATTCTCAAAAAAACGCTACTCTACCATGTTCATCAACATTTGCCTGTCCAAAAAGCATAGTGTAAACAGCAAATGATGATATAGATAGCTCCTTTTGGCTGCTTCCAGTTCCTTTCTACTGAAGAAAAAAAGTCATAATCTAAAGAAATTTATTCCTAAATGTATTGTCATATCATCCTGTCGTTCTTCATCTCTGTTATGCTGAATTCTTGCATTTGGGGCAGATAAAAATCATTATTAGAGCAGACTTTCTCAACTAGAGATGGTTTCTGTGCATTTAGTAGCCCTCAGTAGATTTCTTTTGTAATTCAGAATCAGATGTGGCCAACCACTTGGATAGGAAACACGTTGGATGAAATGGCCCTACCACCATAAGCCTGGATAAAGAGTCCAAGGAATGTACCGTACCAGCTACCGTACCATACCAACTGCTTTGGGCAGGTAAGTTATTTCAGATTTACTTGCATCATTGCTTCCTTTTTCTCCACCACTCTCCAAACTCACAGAGACTGAATCTGAGAGCTGGATAATATCAGGGAACAACAGCGGTTCCCGAATATCTCTCCATATAAGTGGGATAGAAAAAAAAAAAAATCTACCTATTAAGTTTGTTTAGATAATAAAAAGCGAGGAACAGAATTCTTTTGTTTATGACAAGAAACTCTAAGGTAATGAAGTCGTGTTTTGTCCCTGTAAATTGCAGAGAAATCCACTGTTTGGCATATTTTCTAGCAAGAAAAGCTATATGAAAGAATGGCATGAAAAGCATATCCATTCAAACCTCTGAGAGAACATACAAACTGAAGTTATGAACTGATGAACAAGCATATCTGAATATGTTTGTTACATACTGAACATTTTTTATTAATAATTAATATCCAGATAAACCAATCTATAAAAAGAAAACATTTTATTTCTGTTACAAGTCTACTTTTCTTGTAGTAATTTTTGTCCATTAACAAAGAAATACTGGTTTATACTATGGAATGAAACTATATTTTCAGTTTACTTACATATGGGCTTCAAATTTGTTAGCTACTTTTCCCATGATTTTACAACTAACTAAACGGGACTGAAGTGTCGGAGAAAGCTGTGCTTTGGAAACAAGTGGATTCAGGATCTATATTAAAAAAAAAAAAAAGAAACGTGAAAGGAAGAATTGTGAGCATAAATAAAGTATTCCTCTTCTTAAAAAGTAATCTAGGAAAACATATCCCAGATGTCATTAACCTTCTCATGGAATTAATCAATACTAGCAGAAATGATGCCCATGTACATTAATAGTCTATTGGAAACCTGTATTCAATATTCAGTGCTACTATAAAATATTAAACCCTTATATTGGCACAAATAACATTTTATGATTTAAATCACTGCCACAGATCCTCTATCATTCCTCTCTTACAGTATGTTCCACAACCATTATCATTTTGCCAGGTATAGAACTGCCACAAATCTTACAGAAGTGAATAAAACTTGCAGGGAAATACAATCTTGATCTTACTTTTTGTTAGCATAAGTGTGAGATTATTATTACCTCATGCCTGACAGTTTCTTTTGGTAAAGCTTCTATTACAGCAAGAAGAGTTTCTAACCATGCATTGCTGACACCTGTTCAAAAGAAATGGTTGTAAGTTATATAACCCATGTTACATTGTACATACAACAAAATAGACACCAGTTTTACAAAATTTGTTCTAACTTATCACAGACGTCTTCAAGGAGCTATGTGTCTAAAAGTCACTAAATTAACATCTGAGGCTTCAAACTAAGAAGTAGGACAGGTGAGAAGCAAATTCTGTTCCCATTTCCTGTGCCTTTTCAATTCCTGTATAAAATTAATAATGCTTCTGTTTGTTTCATAAAGCTAATTTCTCTCACTTAGAAGCATTTTCTTTCCCTATGCCCACTGAAACTTTCTAGTTTTACAAAAGGCCTTTTTTTTTTCTTTGTATTCTAAAAATAGTGCCAAAGAAATTAAGAAAAACTAATCAACACAGAAGAAATGCCAACCATCCTTCCTCCAACTTTTCAGCCACAAAATTTTGGTACTTCAGGAGAAGCTCCAACCCAGTAACAACTCTGGGATTTAGTCCTTCAGTCAAAGTGGGGTTGCTTTTACTTCAATCAGAATTACACTTAAATATTATTATGGCAGTGATCAGCATGCAAAAATATTTTCATTCATGCAAGTCTAGATACAAAGTCACAGTGATTTACTCACTGCTTTGCCAATATTGTATGGTCACTAAGGAAACAAAACATATAGAAGTCATCAATCACCAGAGTAGCTGTACAGCTCTGACCTGCATCTCTGTGTTCCAGGTTCTGGAGAATGATGTGTAGGAAGGAGTGGGAGTATGTATGAATGGACACCGACTCCTCTTGCAGAACAGTCAAAAATGAAACAGCAGCTGTTAACTGCATTTCCACTCCTGCAACATGCAGAACCTCCTGTATAATTACAAATTATATCAACATAAAGCATGAGGCAGAAATGTACTGAAAGAACACTGAAATTTTTGCATTCACTTTTAGAATTAATGTGCAACAAGTCGGGTAAACTCTGTAAAATTATTTTTCCTCTTAACAGCAATTGCTTGCAGGTATTAGACTTTCTTATATTATGGCATGAACAAAAGTTAATTATAATATTTTATTTAAATATTTTTTGTGACTTCCAGTTTCATCAATGTGCATGTGTGGATTTTTCTGCTTTACAGAATGAGAGGTAAGAACAGACCAGCCAACAATTGCACTTCTGCTGTTTATGCACATGAATTAAGAAGAAGTAATTCATTCATTCAGTGAGAGATACTAAAATAGCAGAAGGCAACCTAAATTTCATCCCTTGACAACTAACATGGAATGCAAATTAAAAAGCACATATATATAGTCCTACGAATAAGGCAAGATGGACTAGAATATTTATCTAGCTAACTCAGCATTTAGTACTTCTAAGCGTTAACATTAATTAGGCTGTCTTTAAAATCATCAATTCGGAAGTTAAACAAAGATAATAATGGGATGAAACATTACTAATTTTTTTTAATTAAACAAAAAGACAATTTGTATTTTAAATTTCAGATTTATGCACAGAACTTCCATGATGTGATCTATGACACAGCATTCATTGTAAGTAGTAGTAATTGCAAATATCTATCAGCTAGGTGAACATTCCATTTGTTTACTTCTCTAAATGTATCTCTTCCACGAGAAAATAAAGAGTTCATTATTTTACCACTAAAGTATTACACTCATTTTGCAAGTCACTCCAAACTCTGTAAGAGTTCAAAGCCCATACTTCTTATATAACATATTATATATGTGGTTTTGTTTCTTTTTTGAAGTGCTTGAGATGAACAGTGCTTTCTCAGATTACTTGCCAAAAATCAAAAATAATCTGATCTTTTAATTTAAAATAAAAATAAGCCTAGATCAGATCAAGAAAATATTCATTATGCACCTAAGTGTATGGCTGCTTATGGATTGGACAGGTGCACTGTTTGCTGGGTTAAAAACTGGCTGGATGGCTGGGTCCCAAGAGTGCTGGTGAGTGGAGTTAGACCCAGCTTGCAGCCAGTCACAAGTGGTTCCTCAGGGCTCAGTACTGGAGACAGTCCTGTTTAATGCCTTTACTGATGACCAGGACAAGGGGATCAAGCGCACCCTCAGTCGGTTCGCAGATGACACTGAGTTAGGTGGGAATGTTGATCTGCTGGAGGGTAGGAAGGCTCTGCAGAGGGATCTGGACAGGATGGACTGATGGGCCAAGGCCAATTGTATTAGGTTCAACAAGGCAGTGCTGGGTCCTGCACTTGGGTCACGACAACCCCATGCAGCAGTAAAGGTTAGAGCAGAGGGGCTGAAAAGTGGCTTTCTTCACTGAAAGGGTGGTCAAACATTGGAACAGGATGCCAAGGAAGTGGTGGAGTCACCGTTCCTGGAAGTATTCAGAAGGCATGTGGATATGGAACTTGGGGACATGGTTCAGTGGTGAACATGGTGGTACTGGGTAAACAGCTCAACTCGATGATCTTAGGACTTTTCCAGCTTTAATGATTCTATGATTCTAGGTGTTATAGAGCAGAGGAAATTTGCTGAGAAAATTGCTTGTAAAGAATATCTGAGACTTATTTTTAGTAGATTTGGTAAAAAAATGAGAAGTTTTCATTCCACAACTGTCAACCAGTTAGTATGTGCAAATGTACAATTATTAGTCTATCTGATTTCAAGGAGAACCATTACTTATCTCTCAAGACCTGTCTCAGTTTACGGTCACATTTATTTTTAAAAGAATTCCCTGTGTCCTTGCTCCCCCAAATGAAAAAAAGAAACAGCACTGAGCTGTTACCAGTAAGCGTGATAAAATATCTGCATTCAATAGCCATAGAGACCATCTTCTTATTTCCAAAGCCTATGTCTGTCCTTGTTCCTCCATTGGTACTACATCCACAGCCAAGAATAAGGACACCTACCAATTTTGTATTTTGAATACTTTTGGGATCAGAGTATCTGTCCATACTGTTCTGGGACTCTGGCTTACACTTGTTCAAAAAACATCCCCAAGATAATCAAAAGCACTATCTACACACAGTAGATGTTAACAGAGACCAGAAAATAATGGAGCAGTGCCAGGTTAAGAGTTGGACTTGATGAACTTAAAGGTTGTTTCCAACCTAAATGATTCTATGATTCTCTGAATTCAGTTTTACGTACGTATTTGCTTTGTACGCAATACAAACGGGGTTACTTACCAACAAACAAAGTTTCCAAATAGTCTCCTCCACAGATCCACACAACTCTGGATAGTCATGTGTGAGAACACATTCTCTGGATGTGCCTCCTCATGGACCTCGGGAGACATTGAAATGTAAATTTCTAGACTGCTTACACACCTGTCTGCATTGATGTTTGCACTCAGAACGGCACAGTTCTGCATTTGAAAATGTATGGGTCTCCTCTTTCCATTTTCACTTAACTCAAGTTGGGTAACTTAAATTAACATAAATTTATTTATTTAGAAGGTAATGTATTTTTCTATACATGGATACTCCACAGGTTTTCACTGCAGTAAAAAAACGTTCCTATATTATTCAGACAAATATATTTAATGGAAAGTCTAGGTCTTAGCATGTTCTTAACTATTCTAATGTCCACAAGTTAAACTCAGGCATTAAAACTTGAAAATTTAGAAAGCCTGGTTTATTCCATTAATTGTAAAAAAAGAAAATGCACTTCTAGTTCAAACCCACATTTTGTCCTGCAACAACAGAATTCTCTTGAAAGAATGCTGCAAGCAGGAACATAGTCAAACCATTTTAGTAATTGTATTGGTATGACAGAAATTTTCCTTTAAGTCTAAAAGACACAGAAATAATGGAAATTACAGAAACTCAAGGATACAATAAGAATGGACCTTAAGACCAATGTTAGGTATAACGAAGTATGAAAATCACTCCACCTCTTCTTAAACTATAAAATCAACTATGGAAAAAGAAAAGCTTTCAAGAGGAGACTGACAGATTAGAAAAATAAGTAACTGTGAAAATGAGTTTGAAATTAATCAGACAACATTGAATAAAGCTAGATGTATACACTACAACAAGTACAGCCATAGTTTGCTGCATTTGGAAAAATCTCTTATTAGTCAGATAGACACCTGTAATCTCCCTCCACCACTTCTGGTTGCAGAGCCCAAGGATAGAAAGCACGGAAAATACTACTAACGTCATTTGAAAAGACCCATTTGGTGTAGGAAGAGAAATATTGATAAGAACGTCTAAGCTTTCCCTAAATCTGCACTTCAATGACTTCCAAAGTTCATGAGGAGGTGCACGCAAAAATCCAGAGTGGGTTTCTCTATACAAAAGAACCCATACAAGGATGTAATTTCATTTTAACTGCAGAACTTCAGAAAAATATTTCATAATCTCATTCCTACATTAACATCTATATTATATACAGTGTATTTGTTTTATTAGCATACCCAAAATACTGACACCTAATTCAATCATTACTTATATCTTATTTATTGACATATTGATTTTGCTCATCTCAGATCTCAAACAATTATGTTAAATAAAGTGTCTTTGATATAATTTTGATTAGATTTTACAGAATGATAAGCAATTGCATATACATATTTCTGTATTTATAGAAGTAACCAGGTTTATCAATTTCTCACAAATGAAATACAAATTTGTAATGTATCCAGCTGAAACATTTATTTCTTCCTTTCTCTGCGTTACTCTCAGCTCCAATAAAAACAGTATTTATTTTTGCTTTGAGTTTCTGCACGTATCCTGAATAAGTACATTGGCTTCCTTATGCAGTTATATGATGACAATACTTTCATATAAATAGCCCTCTGAAACTACAACACAACTCATTTTTCATGTGCCAATATGAATTCACAAACGATTTTTCCCTGTCTTAAGAAGTGGAACCGAGTGCAGTAATTTAAATCAGCTTATTTCCCTGCAATGCCAGATTACATTTGAAGACTAATCACAGTTGAGTTCAATTATGCCTTTATAGACTATTAAAGTTTCCATTTAATGGTCAGGACAATTCCTCCAACAAAAACAAGGATAAGAAAAAAAATAAGAAAAAAAATCAAGTTAATCATGCCAAATACCATTTTGCAGTTAAAAGTGCAATGCACATGGCTGCAGAACCGTACATCTATTACAGATTATATAAATATTAGATATAAAAACACCATTGAAAAACTGGGTTTATAACAGCATTGCCACAGAAAGAAACTTAACTCCTATCAGAAAGTTTCAATTTATAAAGCTTAAACCTGAAAGGAACGCTTAGCTTTAGACTGACCTCATTACATTTTACTATTTTACCCCTGCCTGGAGCCCATTAACCTAGGTTTCATTTAATTTATCATCTAGGAGGGCATCCAGTTTGAGTTTAAATGACACTTTAAGATGAAAACCACACTACTTTTCTCAGTAATTTGCTCAAAGATTGATTGCATTTACTATTAAAGTTGTCTGCTTCATTTCTAATATTTCTGCCTTCAATTCCTAATGCTTCTTTCTTCACGTACTATTTGGAGTTGAATGTTCTTTAATATTATACAGGAAGATACTTTTACAAAGTAATTAAGTACTGCCTGATCTAAGATCACACTGAGATCCAACTCCCACTGTACAAATATTTTCCAGGCCCTAGGCCCTGTTCATGCTAACGATCACACTTTCAAATTTTTTCTCCATCCCTATATAAAAAAAATACAAGACTAGAATTAAAAACTGTATTCCCATACTAGACTTTTTATTGAAGACAGGCCAAAACCAGCACTTCTCTACATCCTGAAAAATAAGGGTAAAAAATCCCAAGTGTTTCTTATTTCTCCTTCACTTCAGGATAAATTCTGCTTTCAAAGTAGAAACACTAGAGACAAAAATGGACTCAATATGTCAAACATAAAAAACCTGACCAACTTTTTCTGAAGTCAATGAGGTTGGTTTAGGAAAGATTGCATTACCTGTGTCAGAATAACGTGGCAGTAACTGCACATACTTCATGCAAGTTGAAGGGTTTCCAATTACTTTGCAACTTCAAGTCATCCTTCTCAAAGCATTTTTAAACACATATATTTAAGCAAAATGTGTATTTATTTGCATCTTCTAGCACAGAATATAACTAGAAAGCACTTCAATGTTTTCTAAACAATCTGTCAGTCTATACTAGTTCTTACTTCTAAAGAGAGCTATTTCTTGACCATTTGCTGAATTTAAACAATCAGACAAAAATTGGACTAGTTCCTCTTAAGAAATAAAGAGTCTCCCTGGGATCACAGAAGTGTCAGGAGATAATACGAAGTTTAGAGACATTGTCTGATATTCACAGAATGGTTGAGACTGGAAGGGCTCTCTGGAGTTCACTTTATCTGATCCCCCTGCTCAAGCAGGGCCACCTAGAGCTATGACATGCCCAGACTGCTTTTGAATACCTCCAAGGAAGGAGACAGTAACACCTCTGGGCAACTTGTGCCAGTGCTCGGTCACCCTCATAGTGAAAAAGTGCTTCCCGATGTTTAGAAGGAACCTCCTGTGTTTCTATTTGTGCCCATTGCTTCCAGTCCTGTCACTGGGTAACACTGCAGAGAGCCTGGCTTTTTCATGTATTTGCATATGTTGATAAGATCATCTCCAAGCCTTTCTTCTGCAGCGGTCTTCTGAACAGTCTCAACCCTCTCTTGTTATGTGGAGCCCAGAGCTGGGTAAGTGCTACAAGTGAAGTAGAGTAGGAAGTGGAGCAGATGGGAGTGATCACCTTTGAACCGCTCACAATGTTCTGTCTAATGCAGCCCAGGATGCTCTGCTGCAGGGGAACATTTCTGGCTCATGTTCAACTTGGTGACCACCATGTGCTCTTCTGTGAAGCAGCTTTCCACCTGAGTGATCCCCAGCATGTATTGGTGCACAAAACTTTATGGAGCACATGTACCACAGAGAACCTAAGTCTTTCCTGCAGCAGGGCTTGCATTTAAACACCCTACAGAAGAATATTTGCTAAGTAATCACAGTAAGGACAACAAAAATATTTGTTCCTCATCTTTCAGTCAATCAATTCATAACAATGTGCAGGATATGACTCATTAAATTAGCTTTTCACAAATACTGAATTGTTCCTTGAGCAGCCTCTTCCTTAACACAAGGAGACAGGGAGGATTCAGCTAAAGACCAATTCCACCAACAGTAAGAAATATACCAAGTAATTTTTCACAATATGACTCTTTTTAATTCTTGTATTAATATAATGTTATGGCCCCTGCCTTCAAAAAAAAAAAAAAAAAAGCTGAGAGATACACATCCACATAGGTTCTCAACAAAAGCAGTAACTAATTTTTTGAAAACTTCAGCAAAGAAAACAATGAAACATAATGACAATTTTTGCATGGACCCAAATTTTGCTATTTAGTAAACATCTCCTCCATATATAGGAAACTGTATAACGTAAGCATATGAGTCAGTCATCTCACTTTTCTTACTAATACATGGTTTCTTATACCTGGCAATAAGAATTTGATACAGCAGCTACTACAGAAAATTTCTTCTCAGCCCTAATATTCTTGAGATAGAAAGGACAACACACCAAGGAGACTCTTAAAATAACTCTACATTTCATTTCAATGTATTTTATATTATCGAACTATTATTTAGCTTGAGTCAGTGACTAGTAAAATTCTTCCTGTATCAAGTGATCTAAATATTCTTATTAAGCATTAGTTGCTTCCAACAAGAAAGTAACATTCCTATTGGCAAATTGTGTTAAAAAGGGAGAGATTTTAAATTATATGAGAAAAAAATCCCACTAAATTTGAAAACTGTCCTGGTAAAATCATGACTGACTCACATTACTGAAAGTGTCAAACGTATCTCTAAAAATACAAGGGGAACAAGGAAACTGAGTCTGTCCATAAAATGACTAACATAACTCAATGCTTTGAAAATATTGAAATAACTGCTAACAAACACAATGCTCTTTTAGCTGACAATTTGTATAAATTAGAACTGTGTTTATATCAAAGTGATCAATTGCACGAGACCAGGATAAAGACTGTTCTAAATCAAAACTTTGATTCAATCAAATAAGTACTGCCAATGGTACTGGTAGAAGATCAATTCAATGAAAAAAAACCCACCAAAAACAGCTTAGATATTTGCTGTGTACCAAAATAAACTTTGAGATATTTTGATAGCCAAAACAAATGTATTTTCCCACTCTGCTGGTACCCTTTAAAATCACTCAAAACCACTCTAAACAGGCAGGCTAACATAACAAAAGTCATAATTCCTACTGCAGCCTCATATAGAGTTATTAAGCTTTGCATTTGTATTTGTGATGCAGCTTGTTCTTATTTGGCTGAAGCTGCTCCTTAAACCACACCTTAAATGAAGGTTTACATTTCTTCTGGCCAAGGGTTCATATCCAGGGCAGAGTAGAAATACACGAGAGATACACATGTTCCTCAAAATCACAGAATCATAGAATGATTTGGGTTGGAAGGGTCATCTAGTCCACCTCCACAGCAATGAGCAGGGACACCTTCCACCAGACCAGATTGCTCTGAGTCCCATCCAGTCTGACCTTGAACACTTCCAGGATGGGGCATCCACAACTTCTCTGGGCAACCTGTTCCAGTGTTTTGCCGTTCTCATGATAAAAAATCTCTTCCATATATCTAGTCTAAATCTACCCTTTAGTTATACCCATTACCCTCAACAGGCTAAACAGTTTGTTCTCTTCTTTCCTATAACCCTCTTTTAAGTACTGAAGGGTCACAATAAGGTCTACCCAGAGCCTTCTCTTCTCCAGGTTGAACAACCCGAGTATCCTTTATACAAACGTATCTGTATATAAAATTACTGTATAACATTATATGATCACCATGCATCTACCACAACTAACTAAAAATGGGAGTGGGGTGGGGGGGCAGCATGTGACATTTCACAGACAGTTAAAAGCAAACTATACTCTTCTGGACAGCAGCATGAAAATCTTAATGTTTGGATGGAAGGAGATTGAGAGGGTCAAAATGAACCATTATGACTAGATGGTCCTCAAAAGAATTCTCAAAAAGCTGTCAAAATACTGTTAAATCTTTAGAACACATAAATAGTATTAGTTCTGGGTTTTTTCCCAGTTGTAACATTTTTAAAAAAAAAAATAATACCTGTTCATACTTTATAAATTCAGTGAATTAATGTGGATTAATCCAGTGAATCAATCCAGTGAATCAAATGGACATACCCCTCCTAAAGAGTGAGTCTGCATAAAAGTGGGATTTTTTGTTGCCTTTGTTAAAATACTTATACTTGCAGAAAAAGATATATTTAAACCTAGTTTCACAAAACTTACTCTGATTTTTGGTAAAACCCGACGAAGTGTTTCAGCAGGATTCTGTCGCATCAGGACTGGAAGATTTGCCACCACACTTGTTCCTTGGATATCCTGACCAGAACTTAAAAAAACAAATACACACAAAACTCTGCATCATGATTACAAACTCACAGTTTTCATTCAAAAACAAACAAACAAACAAAAAACCCAATAAGAACAAACCTACACTACTCAGGTCTGTCATGTAAGTAAAGAGAGGAATTTTATATTTACACAATACATTAAAAAAGCATTAAAAATACCAACCATGAAAGCTGTTATATGTATAATTTCATGGAATGTTTTAATTTTTAGTATAGCTTTGGAGAAAAACATACAACTTTCAAAAGAGTTTTTCAAACTGGATGATCAAGGCAATGGTTTTGTGGAAGCTTTTGTATTATAACTCTGCAAGGGATAAACCATAGGAAGGGGACAAACAGAAGATATACATGAAAGCTGCACACGATGTACAGCATTTTAACAGAAATCTCCCATTTTCTTCCTTTTTGTAGGGAAAACAGTCAGATGTATAATCAGATGCATACTGACAATCATGATTAAAGAATGCCAGAACTTGGTTAGATTACAGCTCTTCCACCTTTCTCCCCATCCTGTCTCTCTTAATGGTATCCTACAACTGAAAAAGGAAAAGAAAAAAAACTCAGGATAGGAAGGAAGTGGTAGTCAGCAATGAAGAAAAAGCATGAGATGAAAACAAAGATTACTTAAGTGGATAAACATCTAGAATAGAATCAGAAAGGGTCTGGATGCCAAAATTAAAAACAAAACTAAACACCAACATACCCTTTTCTCTTTTTTTTTTTTCCTTAGTGAAACATAAGACCTCTGGAAAGGACATCATCCTCAACATTCATGTCTTTCAGAAGCTCAAATGAAATTACAGGTACAGTTAAGCAGGCCAATCTAGATCTATTTTGTTAAATATATACAAATATGCTTCTAAAAATAAGGATATGTTTGTATAATAAGCCAGAAATAAAAGTAAAATCTTTGGTTAAAATCTACAGAGACTAAAATACTCCAACCAAAATACTGTAATATATTACTAGGAAGATTTTTTTTCTTTGCACTCTATATTTTCAAACTGCAATTAGGTATCATCAATATGAACTTAATCGTATCCAGCAAACTTCAATTTCAGTGTAAAAATTTTTGAAAGAAAGAATTTTTTACTATCCTTGCAAAGATAATTTTCCACATTAGAAGGCAGTACATTCTGGAAGATTAAGGAGAGGCTTGATGGCAGGAATTCAGGAATTCAAATCCTCTTTGCAAGGTGGAGAGTCACACCTTCCCTCAGTTCACTTATGTTTTAGGTTTCCATTCTGCACACAGGTGTAATTACCTAACTCACCAATTACAAACTATCACTCTGTATATGGGCACTAACACAGGAAGATCTCTGCCCCAACAAAACCTTTACCCTCCAGAAAGAGTAAATCTTGCTATGGCAGATATGTCTTTTTTTTTTGTACAGAGTAACACAAAGTGTCTGTAATCTCAAAGCATGTGACTAAAGCATATATGATGGAATTAGCTTCATCTTAGCTTGTGCATGTCTAAGATAAACTTCCTTTATAATCACAGGAGAGAAATAAGACTCAATAAAAAGCAATGTATCTCAGCCTAAACAGATGTGCCCCTACAGTGTCTGTTTCCCTTTATCACCTGACACAAAAACTAGCTCTCCTGTGTGTAGCGGCGCTGTAAGTAAATGCCGACTCTACCCACAGACACACATTACACACCTTAGTCCTACAGGCGCTCATGTTTATGCTCAGATTCACCACTGCAAGTAGTTCTACTGATGTCTCACATAGTGATGTACTAGAATCATAGAATGTATCACGCTGGAAAAGACTCATAAGGATCAAGTCCAACCCCTGCACCTCATAGGACCACCTAAAAGTAAATAATATGACTAAACACATCATCAAGAATCCCAAACTCTGACAGGTGCCAGGACCACCTGTGTGAGTGCCGTGACCACTCCTCCACCCTGAGGAGCCTGTTCCAGTGACTGACCACCCTCTCAGTGAAGAACCTTCTCCTACACCTAAACTGAACTCGAATTAACATTGTTACAAATGCTGGTGGGATTACAGCAGCTAACGTAACTAATTTGGGACAAAATAAAACATTCCTACTTCCCAGAGCAATCAAGGATGACTGAATATTCTGAGTTGGAAGGGATCCACAAGGATCATCAAGTCAGCTCTTAAGTGAATGGCCCATACATGGACTAAACCTGTAACCTTGGCAGTATTAACATCATGCTCTAACCAACTGAACTAATCTTAGGGTCAAATCCACTACAATCTTAGTAATGATAATAACTGTTCTATAAAAATGCTACACACCATGAATGCGAGGAACCAGTACTTTTGCCTTTTCTTTCTTTTGGATCATATATGCCTTAAGTATTAGACAGATAAGAATGCAAATAGAAGACTTATCCTAAATTCTAAGATGGGTAACAAGTGAGCAGAAAGCTGTGAACACTGTACTGAGGTTATCACATATTGCTGTCATCGAGGCTGCAACATTCTGACCCGCTGAGTAATATCTGGAAATCATTCCTAGAGCAGAACTTCACCTTTATGGTGCCTATACAACAATAAAGAGCAAACAAAAATTACAGCCAGGGATGGAGCTCAACACAGATGGAAAAAAAATTACACTGATATTCACAATATCAGAGTGTAGTAACAAAAACATTAATTAAAAAACCTGGCTGAAAACAAGACAAATTTCAGATATATCATTTCAAGCGGAAGAGAAAAAGGCTTGACAAAGCATAAAAACAATCACCATTTCCTGTATTTTTTAATATGGGTTATCTTCTCTCTCTATTTAGGAATACACAAAATTGCTAATCCAACACTGTAGATTTTTAAAACAGTGTGTATTCCAGTACATCAGTATTTTTGCCACGTTTTAATCCTCTGCTAAGACTACCTACTTACGTAAAATTAAGCTGATGTGATTTCTTAAAAAATATTAGGAACCAATGTTCTGGTTAGTTATTATATACACCCCTCTATATGTTCAACTGTTGTTTGTAAATGTTGACAAGTTTTGATAGGGCAAAGCTACACCAAAACCCTTTATAATGCCACTCAAAACGAGCACGAAGAGATGAGTTTACATTTTCAGACTCATTTTAATATTAGCATCCATGCAGTCTTAATTGGTAAACATGTATGAGCACTCTCAATAAAAAAACTTTTCCCAGTAACGTCTAAACTCAGTGAAAGGACAGTATTCTGTCAACTACTGAAAATGAACTTAAATTAATGATTAATAATTGATACACTTACAACTTGCAATGTTTTTGCATTATTCAAAGTCATTTTATTAACTAATTTCAAGCCATGAATTTTGAAGTCTTTCATGTTCATGGAAAATTTCTCTGAGTATCATATGCTAATTCCAATGAAGCTTTAAAGCACAACTGAGAAATCCAGAGTGCCCAGAGTGGAAAAGGGTCACAGAGGGGATGAGGCCCCCAACTTCTTATGATACAACTTGAAAGGAACACATACCTTTGTGTAATCATGCAAAAGTTCAAGGTAACTTGGAGGAGCTATTTAATGGAAAATTTCATTCATTTTGTATCAAGATGGAAGAAATCCTAACTGCTAAAATTGCAAACAAAATGCTGCCTTTATTCATCACACTGTAAAGAAAAGGGAAGCATTTCCCTTTAAACCAGAAATTCTTAGTATCTGGCTTGCTGCCAATTAAGAATGTGAAGCAGGAGGCATTTCAACACCTACACAGTCTGTAACTTTCCAACTGCAGAAGGTTTTTCTTCTATTTCTACCAGAAGAGCTGCACCATAGGTTTTCTTTAAATATTAAAGACTTCAGAATGATAGTGAATTATTGCTAAATGCTCAGGTGTAGACATTTTGTACTAATAAACAAGTTAAAATCAATGCTAAATCTTTTTTTCAGTCACAATAAGCTCAATGCAATGCAAGTGCTATTCCTTTATGAACAGCACTAACTACAGAAGAACACAACAGAGCCCTATACTTAGAAGCAATTTTGCTCAAGCTCTTTTGTGCTAGCAGAATCCACATACCTAATATAATTTAAATATAAAACTTCACGACTCATCTTCTGAGTTCATCCTACAGGAGATCCCAGTGACTTTCCAGTGCTGAGAATCCTCAAGCAGGGAGGAACATTCTCATGCCTGAACACTTCTGTCCTCATACTTACTGCCTCTGCAACACCAGCTGCTCGCTGCTGGCCAGCAGTACCAGAGCTGGTCTAACTGCAAGACCCACTGAGGAGCATTCCTCAAACACTTCTCAAGCACAAGCGTAGCACTAACCCTCTCCCTCTAGCCCCTGCATTGGGGTTTACCTGTTTCTTCTACCTTCATTAAATGAAGTCCACATAATACCTGGGACTGTCTTGAGGCTGAAGCAAATCCTCCTAGAAACCATTTACAAACACATGGAAGACAAAAAAATGCCTAGGAGTAGTCAGCCTGGACTTGAGAAGGGGAAATCATGCCTGACCAGCCAACTTTACAGCTTTCTACAACATGATGACTGGCTGAGATGATGGAAGTTGCTTAACTTATTTCAGCAAGGCTTTTGACATTGTCTCCCATTATACCCTCATAAACAAAGTGATAAAATACAAGCTAGAGAAATGCAAGGTGATGTGGACTGAAAACTGAACGAACTACTGAGTCTAATAGGTTGTGATGAGTGGCAAGGAAGTCAGCCACAGGTTGTTTATCTCATGGGTCTACCGGGGTAATATTTTAATGTTTTCATTAATGACCTGGATGATGGGACAGAGTGCACCCTCAGTTAGTATGCAGATGACACAAAACCAGAAGGAGCAGTTGATAGAGTAGATGGCTGTGCTGATTCAAATCCAATTTTCAAAAGCCATTTTGATTTTCTACTTAAGATATACATGCCCACGGTCATTTTACAGCACATGTGAATAAAGTTTACATGGTCTATATACTAAAAAAAAGAAGAAACTAATCTGAATTCAGTATATATCTGAACATGCATCACTACAGTTGAAACTTCTAGTGCAATAAAGTAAGAATCAAAACCCCAGATTTAGCTGCACAGTAGTTTTTTATTTACAATAACCTTGTTTACCAGGATCAGTTTGGTCAACTGAAGTCTCTTATTTCTGTTTTCTTGCTGAACATGTCAAAGAGAGAAAGGAGAAAGTCTAATTCATAGAAATACTCCTTTCTGTTCCTGAGCCAAAACAAATGTGATGTAATGACACAGTAAGTTCATTCTTCCTAATATCATCAGTTTCTGTGAGTTTATACACTAATTATTCTGAGTAAACATTAAGCTCTTCTCCCTTGAATTTAAAAAAAAAAGTTTTAAGAATATAAAAAGTGCCTTGCAGGAAGACATTTTTCATCAACATATCAGAGCTACAATCTCCTAGAGATAAATGTTTCCTCTTCCTTAGAGGACTTACAACACATATTGCATTTTGTATAGTCTCTGGGAAGAATTCGTCTTGGCATTTTTTATCTTGAATCCTATTTTGAAAAGTAAAATCAAGATCAACTTTTGACTCCAAGATCAAGATAATGCTATTTCCCACTCCTAGGGATACAGCAAAAATGAGCTAGGAGCTGGTATTATTTTTTGCCCTGTCAGTCCTCACTCACTGACCCAGAATTTATAGTTTTCACTTTCAACACGATTTGTCATTACAGAGCATGCATTATGTAACAGAAGTCTTCTGAAAAAGTACAAAGCCTGTAGTTCTTCTACACTGAAAGTGAGGGAAAAAAAATTGCAGACGCTAACCAAATTCTAGAAGGGTAAATTACTTCTGTTGACCTAAATTTCTCTTAAAGTTTAATTTAGACACCAGATCTCTTTTCATTCTTCGTTCTTATTTTTTCTACCAGTGTATTTCATGCACACAGTTATCTACCTGTGGCATCAGAGAGATGAAAAATTTAAAAGACCTAAGAGGTAGTAAAATACACTTAGAGTCTTCTTCAGCTTGTGGGTCTTACGTGTGTGGGGCATTATAAACAACAGATCCACTTTATTACTCTCTGTTTGTCTTTCTATCATGCCTTCTCATCCTTTCTGACCATAACATATTCCATCTTGTATCAATCCCGTATTTATTTTTTTCATAGCAACTCTAATAGTTGTGGAAGCTGACAAGAAATTATCAAAAATATTTACAGGTTCTTGATTCAGAAAGCTGTAGCTCTACATTTCAACCTCTCCTTTAGTATAAAGACTCACAGGTCTATTTTTGTCTATTTTTTGTCTATTTTTTCAAGATTTATTGACAGTTCTAACAGAAGCTACGACTTTCCTTCACCTCAACCCTTGCTCTGAGTCTCCTCAATCATTTAAAAACAAATTATGATACACTAATTTCTTTGCACACCACTAAAAAAAGCACACTAAAGATCAGGAAAGCAACTGTTCCTGGTCTTTCTGCCTATACCCATTTGGCTTTACAAAAAAGACTTTTCTGTATAAGCAAGAGCTCGTTTTACTTTGAAAACTACAGTAAAAGCCTGAAATAATCGTAACCTTCTAAGAATTAATTACAAGTAGAATTTTTTACCTGTCTTTCAAAAAATTCAAACTTTTAGAATAGGGTTATAAATTCCATAACAAAAAAATCTAACTTGCAGCATCAAACAGTAAAACACAGACAAACGGTAAATAAAACATACTTCATAAATTAGTTGGCCAGCCCCTTCCAAAATTATGCACACCGGATCAAAAGAAAATGCAAATCTAAAAGACCCATAGAGACAAAACTCTGAGTACACAATGAAGGTACAGTGTATGAGTACAGTGAAGGAATGAAAAGCCACGTGGAAAATAAATATAAAAAAAGAGTAAAAAGACTGAACCCAAGGGTTTAAAGCTTCTGATCACAGCATTTTCCCTCATATGTAAGAGTAACATAGAGTAATATATAAGATATGTAGGTATCTTAAATATTGTAAGTAGATAGGTATCATATAATAATGTAAGCTAAGCATATGTTCCAATTTGAAAAATATAGGAGTAAAATTGTAAGCACTGAAAAATAGATCTGAAATTTTAGAGACTCTTAAGAAGCTTTAGGTGTAGAAGCAGTTTTATTCCCAGTCAAGCAACTCTGTGGCCTCAGAATTACTTCAAACAGTTAATATTAAGTTTCTATCAAATTATTGCTGTCATACTCAAGGGTCCTGGTGACTAAAAAGAAAAAAATAATCAGAAGATGAACACAAAACTATGAACATACTCCTCACATGATCTAGTTTTTAGAGAAGTGGAAAGCCTTGCTGGTTCACCTTCTATTCATTATTCAAGTAGTAATCATAGTAGTAGTATTCATATTTTCAAGCAGCATTGGACATCTACTTCAGACTGATGCAGTCACATGCATCAGCATTACAATTCAAAAAGGTAACTCTAGTGCTGTTTTCTCAACCATTAGAAGCAACCATCGATCAAAGGCAGCTTTCTGAGGTAAATATGTAAATAACTAAAAAAACTGCTTCAATTCCAAGCTGCTGCTGATTCATGTTCTGTCAAACAAAAAAAGTGCTTTATTTTATTCATGTTCACTTCAGGAATTAGGATGAAATTCAGCTACTTCATTAAATGAAGTAAGAGGCAGAGTCATGTCTCTCAAAAATACATGAGATTTGTTCCATATAGCTTGGAGTGGACAGACAATCAAACCAGATAATACAATTAACATAGTAAACAAATTGAAGTGATGGCACAAGTCTTTCAAATTTCCATCTCTCTGGCAGAATAATTCCACATAGTAGATAAAAATTAGCATTATTATATACAGATAATTAATCTGTATTTGCATTCCTGTTAAAATCATTATGAGCATACCATCAGAATCCTCCAGACTACCTTTGCTCATTTTGGCTGGGTAGAGTTAATTTTCTTCACAGTGGCTAGTACAGGTCTGTGCTTGGGATTTGTGCTGAATACAGAGTTGATAAGACAGAGATGTTGTTACCGCTGAGCAGGGCTTACACAGAGCCAAGGCCTTTTCTGCTGTTCATACCGCCACGCTGGCGAGGCAGTTGAGGGTGCATGGGAGGCTGGGAGGAGACACAGCCGGGACAGCTGACCAAAACTGACCAAAGGGATATTCCAGACCATATGACATCATGTTCAGTATATAAAGTGGGAGCAAAAAGAAGGAAGGAGGGCACATTAGGAATGATGGCATTTGTCTTGCCAAACAACCATTACACATGATGGGGCCCTGTTCTGGAAATGTCTGAACACCTGCCTGGGAAGCTGCAAATTAATTCCCTGTTTTTCTTTGCTTGTGTTTGAGGTTTTTGCTTTCCTTATTAAACTGCCTTTATTTCAGCCCACAAGTTTTCTGCTTTTACCCTTTCTATTCTCTCCCAGATCCCACTGGTGAGGAATGAACAAGAAGCTGTGTAGGGCTTGGTTGCTGGTTGGGGCTAAACCATGACAGTACTCATTTATGTTTAAGCGATTATAATCCTAATAATGCTCCCTACCTTCAAAATCACTACAATAATCTTAAATAGTTTTTTGTTAGACTATTTTTTCCTCAGATACTCATATTTTAACTTACTTCTAATGGTACAATTATCCTAAAAAGAGTTTGACATTCTGCAATGGAAAGAATAAATAAAAGCATTTACCAGTAATTCCACCCACATTTACTAAAATTAGTACAGAATCATCTCTGGAAGAAAAGAATATCTCTTTCCTTTGAATGCATGTCAAATGTGCTCACGCATAGATCCTTCACAGCATATATTCAGTGTTAACCACCAGAATATCTGGCTTATCTATTTACTATGTTAGTATCAATATCATTCTGGGGAAGAAAAAGTTACATGGAAAAAGGAAAATTACAGTAAAAGGCAACAACTGATGCAATACTGTTTGCACACCATTCCCCCCTCCTCCTCCCTATGGTTTGTAACTGAAGAATCGAATTAACTGAAAGGTGTGAGACAGCAAATTTTTTGTATAAACCCATGGAGGAGCATTAACACAACATATTATTTTCACTAACAATATTTTTATTAGGTATATGATGAGGCATCCATGCAAATGGATATCTACTGGCAGAAATCACCTTAAACACAGCACACAGGGCTCAAGATACCAATGTTATTCTAGTGCATAAAGAAGTCCAGAGTTCTGTGAAAGTACCATAGGTCAACACAGTCTTCACAGATGCCATACAAACCATCTCAACTGGTATCCAATGTGTAGTGCCCTGAAGATCATGAACTTAAGGCAAACCCTCAGTCACCAAGATGAGGGCAAAGAAAAGGAAAATAAGATGGAAGGGAAGAAATAGTATTTGGGGAAAAATCAGTCTTTTGTATGGTGGACTTCAGAAGTGTGAACAAAAGAATTAAAAAAACAAAGCCTAGTACTCACATCCTTCACCAAAAAGCAGGTAAAGTGAGCCATGAACATCTCAAATGACATACTGAGTACTAAAATCTACTTAGAGTCTTTTTTCAACTCATGGGTCTTACAGGTGTGGGGCATTACACACAATAGATCCGAAAGCCACCACGTTCCAACTGTTTATTTAAAAAGACCAAAACTACTTTCTTCATTTAATCAGGAAGTAAGATGATGCACTTGAAAAGTATTTATTAATACCTTCATAATTGGCAATAAATATGTAAGATAGAAAGATCTAGATATTAATTTTATTGATTTATATACTCTCCCACAAATCATTTTCACTTGGTGAGATGTTTAAGTGATTAAAGCACAGGTGTATTTATCTGCCCTCAGAGTTGATTTTTCCATGCCAGTCTGCATCTAATAATTTATTACAAACTCATGGTGTAAGAATTTTCTTTGTGTATAATACAACAAGCATGCAAGGTTCAAAAGTTACAAGTAACCCTTAAAATACATCTACAGCAGGTTTTATATGGTGATAAAAACAAAAGGAAATAAACATACTCTTGGGTTAAAACCTGTAGTAAAGAAGCACATTCATTTTAAAGTCTTTCTTTTCTCCATTGATTTAATGGTTAGCAGTTGATGCAGTTGCAAAAACCAAAAATAAACTTGAATCTCACCCTGAAGACTATAATCTAACTTCTAGCTCCCAAAATGGCAGAGAAATAGGTATCCTAATCCTGAGTTTTGGAATTAAATTACATAAAAGAGATTAACTGTTTATAACAGAAGAATTCTGGTGCAAGCAGCAATGAGGCAGTGACTCATGTTTTGCTATTTAATATGGACATAAATCCTCCCCCTCAAAAAGCTCAGCTACAATTTCAGCAGTGAAAATGGCATCTTTTCTGTTTCTCCCTTTAAAGATGGCATTTTTATCTCCAAGCCTGCCCAACAATGTAAATAATATTACCATGTAAATAAGCATATTAAAGCAGATGCCTTTCACACTTCTCTTTTACATATGTTTATTCTGTCAGAGACAATACAATCAATTTCTATTTACAACACAAACACAGTTATCACATTTAAAGTATTTTCTTCCTGTCCCTAGTCCAGTCTTTTCAACATGCTCTTTGTAACAGAAGTTACCAAGGAATTTCAGTAAGGAGGAGAAAAGAAGAATATATACTACTTTGGAAAGTCAGGCCACAAGCTCGTCAGCTGCACTTCTCATGCAGCACAGGCAAACAGTAAATTATCCCATTTTGTAAACATAAACCACAGCAAGCAAAATGCAATGGTATTATTGAGTGCAACACAGCTTCTGCTGTGCAGCTCTGCTGATATCAACTGCTTATCAAATGCTTCAATCCACCCTGAATCCAACTTTCCTGCTCCTCGTGTTAAAGAGAAATGTTTTGGAGTTATTCAAGCAGCTTTGAAAAACTTTTATTTAATCACAGCATAAACTAGTGCCTCCACTGCTTAATGTTCTTTGTTGTTTAACAATAGTCACAGGAGTGGAGGTGGGAGAAAGGGGGAGAAAGTAATTGATACATACCCAAATTAATTCACTGTTTTTACTTCAAGAAATGAAGACTTGATACTAGAGCCATAATTGACAATTTGGACACAAAGCTATTCCCATAAGAAAAAAAACAAGGCCTCCAAAATCTTCCATTTATACCATTCCTCACACTTCTGAACTGTCACAGAGAACCCTGTGGGAACTTTTGTAATTATATTCAAAGTTACAGGGCATTGCCATTTAAAAGAAATAAAAACAAATTATATCATTCTGATTTAAGATATACTGAGGAAAGAAAAAAAAAATCAAATACATTTAACTTTAAAAACCTATGAGAAAAGTGCCTTAGGAAAAAATGTCTGCATCGATCTATTTGCAAAGCCAGAAGTATTCTCTTGAACTGGATGATTACTGAAAAACAGATAAGGACAAGAAGAATGCATAAATTTTTATCCCCATTAGAAAGCATGAAAGACTATGTTCTTTGGGGCTTCAGTCTTTCTTCATCATTATACATTTTCCTGACTTATTCTGGTCATTTTTATTTAAATAATCTTACAAAAAATGTAAGTTTAAAAAAAAATGTTTGAAATTCTACAAACACCTTCCTGGCTACTCCAAGTAGATGAAGTCAATAAAATCAACCCCTAGTTACTATACTCAACTTGGATTCATACACATTTGAAATGATACAATTCCCTTCATGCCAGTTCATCTACCCCTGCTTGTACACCGCCTAAATCTTTCTTATGCTATAGTAAATTTTAAAACAGTGAAAGAACATGAAAGTAGGCATTACAGAGAAATACTGGGGCTAAAATCCCACTGTAGCATGTGTCTGTAAACAAAGTGATTGTAATTTTGGAATTAAGCAACGACTAAGAAGTACTGCCTATCTGCGGTCTACTAGAAAGGGGTAGGTATCTAAATCCCATTAGTATGTAAGGAGTAGATGGGCAAGACATTTCCAACAATAGTTAATGAGTTCAATAAAGCATAGCAATCCCCCTTGGTCCTGCTCTGAATTGATACAACTGACAAGGAATGACTCAGCTAATCTGCACATGAGAGTTGTACAAATTCTCAGACCCCACAGTCACATAACATGGAACAAAGAAAACTGCTGCTCAAACAACTGCTACCAAGATACGGAGACATATATCCAGAGTCTGGTATTTTTATTCCTTAACATTAACCCCTTGTAGGGTAATGTTTTACAAAGTGAAACATTTATTTCAATGCAAAAGAAGCTAAACTGAAGAATTTAAATAAGAATACCTGCATCATCAAGAGTCCATTCAAACAATCACATGCACATGAAACATATGGTACACTTTCCTACTTTTGTAAAAGTATCAGGCAGAGGTAACAAAGCATGTCTCAGACAGATGTATCCAGAAAATCTACCAGAAGTTTCCAACTGGGTCTTTGTCTCTTACCTCATTCTGTTTAATTACTACTCATAAAGCAGAAAGACATTTTTCTTCCGTATTCTGTGTTCTTCTGATAGGCCATAGGGAATAAGCATTCAATGGGAAAGGCTCCATCTTGTCAAAAAAGCATCTCCATGAGAGCAGCAAGACTATTCATACACAGAGGAGTGACTTCAAAATCTGCAGTGAATGTGATAGCCATGGAAAACTAGTCTTAAGAGACTGAGGCACAAGCATTAGAGAATCCTTATTTTCAAAGTCTGCAAAGGATACTATTACTGTTAAGACTGGAAAGGCCCACACACAACCTGATCCAGGAAGGTACATATATATGGGGGGTGAGGGGGGAAGAAGAGGAGAAACAAGATGTAAGAATACCAGTTATAAGTTCATTCTCAAAGGGTGGGTGTCAAGAACAACTCAATTATATACAATTCCTGTCACTGCACTTACATTTCACTGCTCTACCTTTAAAAATCTTTCCCTGAGGACATAACTGTCTTTGGCTAGAGATGCTACTTCTGGTCTCAGTTTTGGAATCTGAAGTGGCCTTCTTTTTCAGGTACAGCAGCCTATAATTTGCAGAATTTGAACAGTTGGTTCTTTAGCTGCAATATGGCGTTTGCCAAACTATGTCAATAGAAATCCCTACTACAGAAACTTGAATTTCCTTTTCAGTTTGTCTTCAAGAGCTAAAAAGAACTTCTCTTATAGAAAAACTGCCCCTAAAAGAATAAAAAAGGTGTCCCTAACAAAGTTGGAGAATTTCTCAATGAATAATAGAGACCTCCTTGAGTTGCTTAGTCTTCAGACCTGTCTACATTCCCAATCTCTTTCCCCAGTGTAAAAATTTCTGTTTAAGTTATTAAATAATCCTTTTTTTTTTCCTGTGACATAAAGCTTTGGGTTGCAAGGCTTGAGAAAATCCACAGTAACTCAGTGTTGGCATTTAGAGTACCAGTCGGTAGAAAAAGGATAGAAATATTACTGTTACTAAAGTTAACTCTAAAAGTAGCTAAATGAACAGTTCTACAAGTTTACCCCAGAGAACAGGATTAATTTTCAATCTCAACAAAGCTATTTCTTGTCTCATGCCAAATTATTTTTTCATAGCATATCTTCTGAGGCACAGATACAAGCTCAAGCCTGCAGTCCTAGTTCCTGAAGCCCTTAAATTATAATCAGAATTTCACCTCAGTAAAACATCTTCTCTTCACATAAAGTTTACAAAGTGATGCAATATGAATGGATACAGCACACGGCTGGATAAACACACCATGTGATGGGTGAGCAATTGTATCACGGGTCGAGCACAGAGGGTAACGGTGAATGGGGAAACATCAGACTGGTGACCTGTCACTAGTGGGGTTCCACAGGGCTCCACCTTAGGCCCCGTGCTCTTCAACATCTTCATATATTACTTCAACACAGGACTGGAAGGAACAGTAAGTTTGCAGATGAGGAAAAATTGGGAGGAGCTGTTGACTCCCTCAAAGGCAGGGAGACCCTGCAGAGAGACCTTGACAAATTACAGGACTGGGCAATCATCAAACATTTGAAGTTCAACAAGGGAAACACAAGATTCTGCACCTGGGATGGGGCAATCCTGGATGTTTGTACAGACCAGGAAATGAGATGCTGGAAAGCAGTGCCATGGAAAGGGACCTGGGAGTCCTGGTCAATGGCAAGTTGAACATGAGTCAGCAGTGCCCTGGCAGCCAGGAGGGCCAACCGTGTCCTGTGGGGCATCAGGCAAAGCATCACCAGGTGGTCATGGGAGGGGATTGTCCTGCTCTGCTCTGCACTGGTGAGGCCTCACCTTGAATACTGGGGCAGTTTTGGGCAACACAATGTAAGAAATATATTAAGCTATTAGACAGTGTCCAAAGGAGGGCAACGAGAATGGTGAAGGGGCTTATGATGGGTGGCTGAGCTCACTTGTTCTGTTCAGCCTGGAGGAGACTCAAGGGAGACCTTGTAGTCTACAACTTCCTCAGGAGGGGAAGAGGCAGGGAAGGCACTGATCTCTTCTCTGTGGTGACCAGTGACAGGATCCAAGGGAATGGCCTGAAGTTGTGGCAGAGAGGTTTAGGTTGGATATTAGAAAAAGTTTCTTCACTCAGAGGGTGGTTGGCCACTGAGCAGGGTCCCCAGGGAAGTGGTCACAGTACCAAACCTGACAGAGTTCAAGAAGCATTTGGATGATACTCTTGGGCATATGGTGTGACTCCTGGGAATAGGTATAGAGCTAGGAGCTGGACTCGATGATCCTTGTGGGTCCCTTCCAACTTGGCATATTCTATGATTCTGTGATAACGGAATGTTATCTGCTCTGCCCTGTGGAGATTCAGAAGAGTATTTAAATAGCCCTGAATGTAAAAGTATGTGGAGTATCAGCACTCAGAATCATTCTTCTGAAGAGTCTCAGAGTACTCACATTTTTGGGACATGCTATTACACTGCTTTTAGGGAAAGAGTAGATGGACCAGTACTAAATGCTGTTGCTTTTTTTTGCCAAGGCCATGGGAGCATCATACCTCAACATGTGAAGAACTTGCATGCCTACAACAAAGTAGTCGTCAAAACACCAGAATGAATTTGCAAGAAAAATATGTTTGGTGGATAAGGAATTGTTTGGACGGTGGCATCCAGAGGTGATTGGCTCAGGTGATGAGTGGTGCCCCTCAGAGGTCTGGGACCAGTACTGGTACTGGTGTTATTTAGTATCCGCATTAATGACACAGACAAAGGGATCCAGGGCACCCTCAGCAAATTTGCTGATGACATCAAGCTTGAGTGTTTTTGGAACCTCACAGGATTTAACAAGACCAAGTGCTGTACTTGCGTCAGGGCAACCCCTGGTATCAATACAGATGGGGAGATGAACAGATCGAGAGCAGTCCTGCTGAGAAAGACTTGGGGGTGCTGGTGGATGAGACACTGGACATCAATGTGTGCTCATAGCCCAGAAAGTCAACCATAACCTGGGCTGATTCAAAAGCAGCATGGTCAAGGTGACTCTGCTCCTCTACTTCACTCTGGTAAGACCTCACCTGGAACACTGCGTCCAGCCCTGGGTTCCTCTGCAGAGAAATGACATTAACCTGCTGGAGCAAGAACAGACAAGGGCCACAAAGACAATCAGAGGGATGGAGTACCTCTCCTATGAGGAAAGGCTGAGAGGATCAGGACTGTTCAGCCTGGAGAAGAGAAGGCCCCAGGGATAGCTTATGGCAGCCTTCCAGTACCTAAAGGGGTCCTTCGGGAAAGCTGAAGTAGGACTTTTTTACAAGGACATGTAGTGATAGGAAAAGGGGAAATGGCTTCAAACTGAAAAAGAGTAGGTTTAGATTGGACATTAAGAAGAAATTCTTTACTGTGAGGGTGCTGAGGCACTGGAACAGGGTGCCCAGAGAAGCTGTGGATGCCCCATCCCCAGAAGTTTTCACAGCCAGGCTGAATGGGGCCTTGAGCAAACTGGTCTAGTGGAAGGTATCCCTGCCCATGGCAGAGGGACTGGAACAAGATGATCTTTGATCCCTTCTACCCCAAACCATTCTACGATTCTATGAAAATCAGCTGGATTGCTTCAGTCACTTGCATACAACAGTCATTATTTTACAGGGCATCATACTGTGAAAGTGTACTCAGACTTGCCATAAATGGAGAGCTTGACCTACTCTTTGAGAAGTCTATACCTTTGATGTCATCATCATCATCATCATGGCTAGACTTCGCGAACGAAGATTTGGGAAGGGCACTACCCACGCTTGCTACAAGCGCGCTGATGGCTGAAAAGGCCAATGCGAGACAGACAAGTCCGGTCGCAAAAGGCAC
>JAWMRA010000161.1:48709100-48727026 GCA_035584735.1 Pseudotriccus pelzelni | reverse complement strand
AAGCTGTTTTCAGAGCCTCATAGAATCCCCTGTAGTCACCTGTATCTGCACATAATTGAATTTTTTCAGCTAGGTTGGTCCACCACTTGTTCTAGATGTCACGCAGTTTCTGTACCTTTGATGTATTCTAATACAAAATATTACATTTTCCCAGCTACACCTTCATGGAGTTTCCACTGGATACATTTCAAGGTCCTGACATAACTAGTGCAATACTATCATCTCTTGCCAAATCAGGCAAACAATAAAAGCATAACTTAAGAATACTTAGCAAGCATAAGGATAAAAGCTCCTTATAAGTACCAAAAAAGTGTTCTTATAGACACTTAAAATTGTCTAAGGAAGGTGATATAAAGGAGAATTATAATATTTATACATTAATTATATGCCATCTCAAAATGAACCATGCAGCTGTTATTTATTAAATGCCAGTGCTCATCTAAACAAAACCAAAAGAAATTCAGTCTCCTGCTGAGCAACATGCTATTTCTGTATGGGATCAGTTGTGCAGAAAGAAAGAAACATGGGAAATATTTAGCTGGATATTCCTAAGTAGAACATCTCTAGGAGAGGATAAGGTTTTCCCAGGACCACAGAACAATTTTTAGAAATTAAGAAAACCCACAGATTCTCAAATTGTGTTTAATATCAAAAAATACAACCACACGGCTACCTAGTTTCTCCTTATTATGTCATGCACAAAGATGGTCTGAAACGTAACTGACATCTCCAGCAGAGAGTTTGACAATGCATAAGGAAGAGCTACTGAACTCAAACATCACAGCTATCGTGCAGGCTTCCAGAACCTGATCTCCTTTTATGACCAGGTGAACCATTTAGTATGCTCAGGAGACAGTCTTGTATAATATCTTTATCAACGATCTGGATGATGGGATCAACTGCGCCCTCAGTCAGTTTGCTGACATCACCAGGTAGGTTTAGAGTGTTGTTCTACTGAAGAGTAGGAAGGCTCTGCAGAGTGATCTGAACAGATTGCATTGATGGGCTGAGGCAAATTGTATTAGGTTCAAAAAGGTGAAGTTCCAGGTCCTGCACTGCGGTCACAACAGCTCCAGGCAGCACTACAGGCTTGAGGCCAAGTGGCTGGAAAGCTGCTTGGTGGAAAAGGACTTGGGGGTGCTCATGGATAGCAGCTGAACATGAGCCAGTAGTATGCCCAAGTGGCCAAGAAGGCCAATGGCATCCTGGCCTGTATCAGCAAAGTGTGGGCAACAGGACCAGGGCAGATCATCCCCATGTACTCGGCCCTGGTGAGGCCACACCTCAAATGCTGTGTCCAGCTCTGGGCCCCTCACTACAAGAAAGGTGCTGGAGTGTGTCCATAGAAGGACAACAAGGCTGGTGAAGGGTCTGGAGCACAAATCTTGCTAGGAGCTGCCAAAGGAACCGGGGGTGTTTTGCCTGGAGAAAAGGGTGCTCAGTGAGGACCTCATCACTCTCTACAACTACCTGAAAGGAGGTTGTAGCCAGGTGGGGATTGGTCTCTTTTCCTGGGCAACTAGTGATAAGACACGAGGCAAAGGCCTCAAGCTGTGCCAGGGGAGGTTCAGGTTGGATATCAGGAAGAATTTCTTCACTTAAAGGATGGTTAGGGCTCCCCAGGGAAGTGGAGGAGTCGCCACCCCTGAAGTGTTTAAAAACAACTGGATGTGGCATTTAGTGCTACAGTTTAGTCGACATGGTAGTGCTCAGTCAAAGGTTTGACTCAATGACCTTGGAGGTCTCCTCCAACTTTAATAATTCGTAAAGTCTGATTCATGTCAAAGAGCTCATTAAATGCACTACAGCTGATACTTAATATTCTCTGGTCATTTCTACCAGTACTGGACTTCACAAATTCAAAGTATACTTTCAAAATTAGAGTAACTAGAACTATATCTGGTTTGCTATTGATGGGAGAACCATCTATCAGGTGTGACTTCTCTCATGCTCCCCCTTACAGTAGATGGGCAGTTGCTTGTATTTTGTTCCACATTTTGTTGGAAGCAAGCATCTGAAAAACGTTAGAATTAGCATCAATTCCCTAATCTGACCGAGACTGTAAGTGCAACAGCACTACTGCTGGTACACAAAACTCATCAGGAGCATGCAGTCACATAAGGAAAGGAGAGGAGAGTTCCTTTCTAACACAGGAAGAGCTTAATTAAGTTCAACTGTGAAACTAGACAACAGGAAACTGTAGCTTCATAAATACCATAAGCCAGCCAAACTAAGTGCTAAGTCTGAAAGACATCTCACCCACTCACAAGCATTGTTCCCATGCTGCTATCCAACTCCTTTGTGCTGGCACTGGTCTTTCTTGAAGTGCACAAAGTCCTGAATCACACAGTCTAACCATCACTTTTAGGGTTTGCCTCAGATAAATTTCCCAGTGTGCTGCGCAGGCACAAGGGCAAACTGCACACAATCACTAGAAAAGGAAGAGGGCTGGCACTGCCATCTTCCTGCACTGAATGGGGCCTGAGAAAGAAAACTGAAATGTAGATTTTTCTCTCTCCTCTCCTTTTTTTTTTTTTTAGGCTTCTCAAAGTACTATATTAATTCTGCTCAGTATATTCACAGCTGGTTCCTCAGCTGCAGTTTCAACTCAGCAAATATGATTAACAGAAGTATTTGCACAAATCTAAATTTAAATAGAAGTATGTGACTTCACAACACTTTAGCAGTCTGTGGGTACATTTTTCACTTTAAGGTGAAAGAATCAATTCCATATACATTAACTTATTTGCGTAACACAGTCAATGCCAAGCAAATAGTTTATCTGTCCAACTAAGTGAATCAGAATTTAACTTTTATAAAATTTAGGTTGCAATTTACAAAATAAAAGATGGAGAAAAGAAGACTGAAGAAATACTTTTTACATTAATATTTACAGCTTGGCAGTATAAATGGAAGAATTACTTTTCAATATGTTTAGCATTATAGCTGGAATTTCCAGGATACCATGTATGCATCGGGACCAGAATCAATATAATCAGAATACAGTAGCCAGTTTTCATGATTATATAATACAGAAAAACTTACACAATGTAGACAATCAGCTCTTAAAGTCACATTTAAATGAAAGCTTTCATTTAAAATCAAAGGTGAGTTGCCTTTGCCTTCAGAGAAATTTTCCAAAACTAACATGATGACTAAAAACTAGACAAAAAATAAAATCCCTAAACTTTTAAATAGTAATGGTTTTGACATTCACAATTAACTACATATAATGTATTAAATGATGTTTAGAATTTGAGAAGACTCTAGCTAATCAAGCATGGCTGTAATAAAGTACAACTTTTTTATTATTGCTGCAGGTTTTTTTAAGTTGTGCTAAGTTTAGAGGCTTGGAATACTTTCCAGTCTAGATAGAGTATCTATTGTGTCTTCAAAAACTGTTTTGGAGAGGGACTGTGTTTTCTACACCAATAGATAGGATCTCTCCAAACCCAAAGTACACTATGCTCCCAAAAGGCTGAATAATTCAATCTTCCATCTTGATAACTCATTATTACCCTGTTATTTTGAGTATGACACAAATGTCAAGGTCTAGAAGCTTTAACACTAAGCTGGCACAAATAAAAAAAAAAAAAGTAGCTGAATACAAAATAATACAACACAACAATGTAAAAGCCCTAGGGAAATCTATCAGGAAAGTCCTCAGAAAACAAACCACACTGCAGTGCACGTGCCAGTAAGCATCCTTGTATCCAAAACCGGATTCGCATCAGGCAAAGAATACAAAACTTTGGCCGTGTACCCTAGAAGGATGAGCTACAGTCAAGACAAATTAATATAATTAATAACATGAATTAAATATCAGGAAACATGGAAATTAAGATTCCAGCCAAAAGTTCACAGCAGAAATAAAAATTACTGCGAGTTGGTTATTGCCACTGTCCTGGTAGAAGTCACGATGCCCTCAGGTAGAATGCAAACTATTCAATTGTTTCAGTGTGGTGTGGCATCTTGGCTTAATCTGCTGGAAGTTTTATGATAAGCCATCAATCTTGACACTGACATGGCTGAGATGAACAGTTATTCTGCTGTCCTTGTTCTTCTGTTGGACCAGCAGTGTGCAAAACACTGGCAGAATACAACTCTTTGGTGGTTCTTGTTAGGCCCTCCAGAAACCACCAAACACACAGGCTGAAGCTCTGAAACATAGATCTTAGACATTCAGATGCCCCTCCGTCTTTAGGTACCTAAATCCATTTGATTTCAATGGGAAGTTCATAAACATCCCTGACAACTGGGTCTAAGGAAGCCTAGTTCCTCAACAAGAATCAAGGTTAATTGAGATTAAAACAGATGACAGTCCAATTTGTTACCACATTTTTATTAAATTAGGATTTGCTCAGTCTAACCGCAGAATGCTACCTAATTAAAACTGAGTACTCAGGGCATCAGTGATCTAAAGCAGAAGTTCACTCATACGCATGTCACATTAAAGTGACTTTAGCCACCAGGAGAGCTACTATGTCCTCTCCTTTTTCTTGTTTCTATATTCACATGATGCAGCAAATCAAGGAGTTGATTTACCTGAAAATTAATGTCACTAAAAATGATCAACCTTAGCTAGATCATCTTATCAATCTACCTCATTACATAGTTATCCAAAAAATAGTACTAGCAGAAAAGGGAAGACTGAAAGCAAAGTCATACACTAAAAATAATAATTAAAGACAGAGAGAGAAATTTGTTAGGATTATCAAAATTACTATTATCACTTTAGAATGTGAAACCAAACTATGATTGGTAACAATAAAAAACAATTAAAATTAAATCACGTCCTATGAAAGTGAGATCTTAAACAGGATTATTGTGTCCAGGTACTTACCATGAGCTAAAAACATTCAGAGGTATATAATTATGTCATATTTAACAGAAGGCAATGAACAGAAATTTAAAAAATCTGTGACCATACATCCTGTGTAGACACAGACAAGACACTGTGGAAATACAAAATAATCATTAGATGCTTACAAATAAATACCAGATGAGTAAAACAATTAACTTCGCAATATCAAGAAGTAAAAGACCATGCCAGAGACTCCACAGTATTACTGGTAAATGAGAAGTGAAGAACACAAGAAGTCAAAAAACAAGAATGCACTGATGAAACTGAGAGCTGGGAAATCGCCGCCTTTTCATAATCACAGCAAAGCAAGAATCAATCACTGGGAAAAAAAGAAAACTATTCTCTCCAACTGAGATTTCAACTTGTTTTCAGACTACAATAGTAAAAGACTTCAGGGGCAGAACTCAAGAAAAACAAGTCTCTAGTAAACACAGAGCAACTCTTCATAAAAGCAAATCAGAGTATCCAAGTTCATGGGTGGGGAGGAAAAGCTGAGGACAGCTTTTAAAGGGAAAGCATATGAAAAGAGAAGAAAGTGGTTTGGGTTTCTCCTGAATGAAAGCCATTCAAATGTGTGGATTCTTTCTGAACTTCAAGAGAAAATCATTAGTAAACACTAGGTTTTCTGTAGCATACAAAGGTTTCACTCAGTATTAGTTAGCTCTAATGCACTGTACAAGCAACACTGAAGATATTCTCAGTAAATTTAACATCTTCAACTCAGTTGGTTAGAGCATGGAGCTAATAACACCAAGGTTGTGGTTTTGATCTCAGTATGGGCCATTCACTTTAGAGCTGAGCTGGATGATTCTTATGGGTCCCTTCCAACTCAGAATATTCCATGATTCTGACTCAACTTGCAGATTAGGCTTCCATAAGTAAGTGTCATAACAAAATGACATCATGACACAAGTAGTATTTTGATATTATTTGTAGATACTTAAAGGCAAGAGATTTACTTTCTACTATAGTTCTTGAATATTTCTAATGTATATGGAGATAACAACATCCTTTTCAAACAGGGTATAATACAGACATCATTAACAATTCCTTTCAATCTCATCAAGGCTATTTTTATAGTTGGATTTTCAGAAAACGCAGTGGCTTTTTGGATAATATCAAGGAGCATCCCACATAAGTGACAACCTGAAGGCCAGCAAATAATGCATCTGTGGGAGAAAATAAGGCACAACAAATTAAAAAATTCCTGACAAGCCAAAAGTACATACCTTTGTAAATTATGTAAAAGATACTATCTGTGTTACAGGCAGCTTTCCAACTGTTTGTTTTTACTCGACTAAGTACCAGGAAGGCAATTTACTATTGAACAGCAGAAGCTTCCACTGGATTATTGTATTAACATACATATGAAGTGGAACATTTACCATTTAACAAGGCAATGATCTAGTTAAAACAGATTGATGGAAACATGATCTTTAATTGGGAAAAGAGAAAAGAAATTTGCTACCAGATGGGGAAAGAAAAAAAAGTCTGCTATACTGATTGTTGTGAGGTAAAACACAAAACTGATATGCATCCTTTCAATGATATGCACCACATACAAACAGCTTTCTCCGAATTTCCCTAGAGTCATCAGACTGCTTTGATTACAGGAACTAATAGTACAGCAAGTTTTAAAATCCTCTATTTAGTAAGTTTCATCATTAAAAAAAAAACAAACTCAATATCAAAAGTAGTATCAGTAGACAAAAATGCTTACCTAAAAATAATGCCATGCACCCCAAAACTCTGAATATTGAGAGCAGGCATAGACCAGAAAAGCATTTAATATAGCAGAATAAGCAAACTGAGAGGGAGCTGCAGCTGGTTCTTCAATTACTAGGTATTGTTTAAAAATGCATACTCAACTCAAAACCCCTCAGAACATATGTACTTTCAAAGATGACTTACACAGTAGTTGAAAGATCTGTATTTTAAACTACCAAAATTTAAGTTATTCAAGTAGCTGCAAATCAATACTTTCAACTAGAAGGAGGTAAAATGAAAAACCAGAACAGAGAGAAGTATTAACACAGTATCTTCTACAGTAATTCCTAAGGACTATAAAACTAATTTCAAGTTTTGTCCTCTGAAAGTCCAAACGTATACAGGATGCTAGTACAGCTCTGCTTTCAGCTTGTGGTAATTGCTCATGAGTGAATATTCACTTAGAGGGAATATGAACTCCCTGAATGATTGGTGTTTTTAACATGAAGATTCACGGCATCTTGCAAAATCAACTGCAGGGAAAAAGACAATTAAGTACAACTCTGTGCTGGTGAGGGCTATATTAAAAAGTCAGCAATGCTTATACATGTACACAGGCACGCTATTTCAGAGTGGCTTTTTTAAATTCCAGTATATACTTTTATCTTGCCTATATGTTTAACACAGTGGAAAGTAAAAAAAACTACTGAAAGACAGAAGAAAAAAAAAAAAGTTTTATGCAAACACGATGGTCAGCAATGTTTCAGAGCAGTATTTTAGGAAATACCTGAGTAGATAAACAGCCCTTTCAATATCACTGAGTTCTTCATCAACTGTCAATCTTTCTATTTCTTCTGGTGTCTGTCAAGTGTGAAATAGAGATTATGAGTTTCCAATGCTTTATTATTTCACCATTTTGAGCTTCTTAAAACAAGCCCTGCCTTCCCACATATCCAGGGACAGTTTCATGAGCAACTTGAATTTATCCATGAAATCTCTAGTCAACATTTCAAATTCAATCAAATAAATCTTCCACCAGGAAAAGATGCAATGTTAGATCAGTACAGTTCCATGTCAGGCATTATCACTATTAACATAAAAGCACATCACATATAAATTAATCTAAACACCTTAGTCAATTTTTTCCCCAGCTTACTACTCTTATACTGGAAATCTTAAGTCCCTGCTCTATAGTAGTCAAGACTGTTTATTCCAAAAATGACTGAAAACGTTTAGCATCGTGTCATTAAAAAAAAAAAAAAAAAAAAAGTATTGTCTTCTCACTTAGCTGTTCATAAATAAAACAGACACAATTTAAAACGGATTTTAAAGCATCGTTCTATTTCGAGGTATATACCTTCAGGCTCCTGCGTACTGGCCTCTCTATAATAGTTAGTTCCTGCAGGTCCTCTATGTATCCGAACAGATTGCTCTGACCAAAATCCATTTTGGAGAAGGTCAGCGGACGCATGTAACACCTAAAGCCTTCGGCAGCCGACGCCGTCCCCGAGCCTCACATCGCCCTGCGGGCGGCGGGACCGAACGCTCCGGGTGCCGCCGCCGCCGGCACAGCCCGGGCTCGGCGCACTCACTGCGGCAGCGCCCGCCGCGCCGCCCGCCCCCGCCCAGCCTCCTGCCGCGAAACTTTCCCCGCTCGGCCCAGGCGGGCAGCGAGCGGGGCCGGCTCCCGCAGCCCCGGCAGCGCCGGTGCGGCCGCTGGTGCCTCGGCGGGCGTGAGTTTCGAGCCAAGTTTCCCCTGGTCGCGGGCCGCGCCTGCCTGCTGCGGGGGCCGGGGAGCGCGCTGCCCCCGGCCGCCAGAAGGGCACGGCGGAGCCCCCGGCGCAGCACCCGGGACTGCGTGGCAAGCTCCGCACCGGCGGGGCAGGGCAGGGCGGGGCAGGGCAGGGCGCGGAGCGGAGCAGCCCCGCCGCGGTGCCCGGGTGCCGCCTCTCCGCCCCGCGCCGGGAGGAGGGACGGTTGCTGTGGTGCAGTGACGCTCCCCGCCCCCGTCCCGGCGTTGCGAGGGTGAGCGCCGCAGACCCCGGCCGGGGTAGCCCCAGCACCGCCTCGCCGGTCGCCGGGGCAACGCGGCGCTGCCGCGGCCTCCGCGGGGCAGAGCGGCGCCCGAGCGCGGCACGGCGGGGACTCGCGGGGGGCGCCGCCCTCTCGAAGCCGGTACCGCGCCGGCGGTGCCCCGGCCACCGCAGCCCAGCCTGCCCCGCCGGGCTGCCCCGGCCTGCTGCGGGGCTCCTCGTCCACAGCTGTGGCTTCTGTTGCCTTCCCCTCCCACAGCTGCAGCCTCCCTGAAGCTCCTCGTGCGCTGCTGCGGCTTCCCCTGTGGGGCACCGCATCTCCTCAGCCGGGCGGTGTCCCCCGCCACTGGGGCTGGGACCCCCCACCAGTGTCCTGTCCCGCTCTGTCAAAGCAGAATTACACCGGACAAACCTCTAGATGAGCTGATTTTAAAGAAAAGTCCAAAGCAGGTTCCTCCTCCAATGAATGCTTTTATATTAATCTTAAAAAAAAATAAAAATCTTCAATGGCAGTAAACTATGAACCTACACCAAAGACATCACTTGCACTCCTCATAAATTCTTATTCTTCACCTTTTACATTCCAGACACAGGTTATACACCACTCACACTAAACAGCAGCACAGATTTCCATATGGATGGTCTTCTGATACATGCAGTTAGGCCTTGGATGCTGTAGGATTTACAATGCTCATTCACAAATTTGGAGTACACTGGGGGTACAAAAGAGTATTTTTTTCACCATAAAGGTACACCATTTTTACCACTGATTCACGGACAAATAAGCATAGAAGATGAAATCTTTCTAAAAAACATAGTAGGACAGCTTCTGTTGGGGTGGATCAGTGAGGCAAAATTCATGCAGGACAAAAATCTATACACACAGTTGGACTCAGCATTTACTGAGCTAAGTTATTCACCAAGCCTCTCGACAGTGGTATTTGCAATAATTATATGGAACACAACCAAGCAAATCACACACAGGAGTTAAAATCCCTGTAAATATTTCACAAGGGCTTGAGTGGGTGCAATGTTTTACTATTATTGTGAAATGCCCAGTACCCAGTAAGTTTTGTTGATAAAGTATAAAAGTAATTCCAAAAATTGTAAGGATTACATAATACTATGTAGTATATTGCCCAGAATTTTAGTAACTTTTATTCTATGATTGGTAAATACCTCAGCTTTTATCTAGCAAAAAATAAACATGGTCCCCTGTGTGTTATTTCTCTGTCTACCAGTTAAGCCAAATCCTGTACTCAGTTAAACAAGTAAAATAGTAAAAAATTAGAGCATCTCCATTAATTGCAAATGTACAACAGAAAATCTAATCCAAAATACATATAAATAATCAAGGTGTTATATAATAGAAAACCAAAACCATTTGGAGTTTTCAAGGCATGACGATAAATTAAAATCAGAAACGGTATTTTGAACATCTGCTTTGCATTATCTTTTTAATCAGGGAACATCATCAGACAGCAAATGCAATAGTTATAACTGAACTGAAGTTGTCTCAGAGTAGTTAAGTAACGAGCTCTGAAAGGGGAAATAAAAAGTTTTATAAAATGTTCTTTTCTCAAACTCAGAATCCTGACATGCAGGCTTCTGCTAATATTTCCTAATAAGTATTACGAAAATATACTGAAATACAAATTGCAATTAGTTAGGAAAATCTTTTTGCAAGTTCTTTCACAGCCAATCTGTGGTTATTTCACCTTGCAAGTAGTTCTCAAGAATCTTAGAGATCTTATGCGACCTTATGGGTGCCTCGAATTAGGAACTCAATGCAGTTTTCAAACCAGGAATTTCATAACTCAGTTTTCAAAACTGAAGAACATGGAGTTTAGATATACGATTAGGCTGATTTATGATGTTATATTTTACATAAATTTTGTAAGCCACTAAGGAAGAGAGTTTCTTATAAACATTTAAACAGCTCCTTTAAAAACCTGTCCTGTTCTTCTAACTCAGTCCAGGAAACACTGTGCGGGCACGACTTGCATTAGTTTTAAAATTAGTAGATATGTCAAAGAGATCTACAAATATCCTGGGAACGTTAAAAGCAGAATAAAAATAAGATTTTTTTTTTTCTGTAAATTGAATACTGGACTAGAATAAAGATCACAGGAGGAATTAGATTAGATATGAACAAATCTCCTCTTGACCCACACATTTGACAGAAAAAAAATAATCTTGGATATTTTGTTACAAAACCACATATATAAAAATTAATCCCCTCTGATAGTAAATCTGCAGGTAAAGAGTCTCTCATTCTCATCTATGATTAAAGTTACATGACTTCCCTTCCAACTGCTGCTGCTTTCAGCTCCTCTCCTCTTCACTCTTCTCTCAAATAAAGTTCTACTCTCAACTTCATTCTAACATTGTCATAGCTAATGTAGTAGAATGAAGAGCTATTTCATGCTGCTTTTGTGAAATCCAGAGTGAATTGAAACCTTCGCTTTAACACAGGAGCTGTGTAAGCTTGCAAAGCCAATACCAGGCTGATTTCAAATAATCCTTCCTTAATGGAGACAACTGTAGAGAACCTGGGAAAATTGCACACATTACTAACAGAAGAAGAGAAGAGAGAGAGAGAGTGTTATTCAGGCCTTCTGAAGCAGTGAACTCTAAATGCAATGCAGGTGAAGATAAAAAAAAAAAAAAAAAGAAAACACAAAACAGATGGAAGGACTTTGTACCTGAAGAATTCTTTAGGTACACTGGCTTAACCTAAGTATTCTTGGGTGAAGGGATTTGTCATGTTGGACAGGGGTGCCATTCTCCTTTGCTACCCAGCAGTTGGGTGTCTGCCTTCTGGAAGCCGCTCTGAAAAAGTTGTGTCCCTTACTTTACCTGTCACATGTACCCAAAGAATTACCCTGTAAATCAAATTATTCACAGAGAAATGGAAAATTTGTGAAGTCTCAGCAAATGCTGTCATGCCTGAAACAGCTGAAATATGAAGTAACTGATTTGGGGATACAGAAGGACATGCCAAGAAATGCTTTCAGGCAAAATGTGTGCATTCCCAATTAATAGCCAGAATTTTTTATGCAATGACCAAACTAAAAAAGGAGTAAAAAAATCAGCAAAATATTTTTTAATTATATTGGAGGGAGAGAAGTAATATATTTTGGGTCAACTTGAAAGTAATTGGGGTTTTGTTTTGTTTTAATTTAAACAACTGAAGAATTACCATAAACATCAGAATTAAATTAAACATTTCATTCTTCATTTCCCATTTTCTTTCATTTAATACTTCACAGAAAAATAAATACTATTTCATAATGTACACTGTGAAGATTATGCATGGTGTAATCACAGTTCTGCTCAGGACTCAGCACCTGAACTGTGCAGAAGTTCAGTTCAGTGTGTTCACCACTACCAAGAGATAGACAGAGCTGTAACAACTGTTGCTCACCATTTCCAAACAAGCAACCTCTGACTGGAACTGGTTTTTACAGTTCACCAAACCCTTTAAAAATGCAGTTTTAATGTTCCATCTAATGCCTTAGCCTTACCAAACAAGATTTTTTTAAAATTCCCTTTGTACTCCAGGTACGAATGTCTCCATGAACAGTGGTTCTTCAGAAAAACTCCATGTTGAGGCCAACCTGTAAGAAGATTAATATAAAAGAAACATGCACAAAAATATTAGTCTACTTCAGAACAATGCTTGGAATGTAGCATATACAAACCTCAGCAGGAAAAAATATTATTTAGCATATTTTCTAATTTGTTGCTAAGAAACGGTTGCTTCATTTTACTACTGTCATTTGCAGAAAAGTTTTGATTGTTCTTTTGCCACTTGGATCATCTCACTGTACCAGTTATATAATTAAATGGTTAGAAAGGAAAAAATACTGGATTATATTCAATGTGTTCATCGCTTGTAGCCTGGTGTCCCATATTCTCTCCTGTAACTTCCTTCCCTCCAATAAGCTCTAAAAACCCCAAAAGATTATTTTATGGTAACACAGAAAAGATCCTTAAATTTGTTTGTATGTAATATACAAAATCTGTAAGACTGCAATGACTGTGTTCTCTCTGTCTTTCTGCAAGAACTAGTAATGCTTTCCTACATTGTCTAATCTACTACCCTCTATCCAAAAATAATTAATAGCACATACATAAAGTCAGAATAACAACAGAGCAAATAGAAAGTGCTGTTTTTCTTCACATCGTCCAGATATTTGTAGGATTTTTCACGTGGTAATAGGACCTAATAGCAAACTAAAAAATTTAAGTGAATGATTTTCTGTTGTGGAAACAGAACAATTTTTTCACGTCTACTAGTTTTTCCAAATATTCAGATAAAGCAGAATTTATTTGCATTTTAGAAATAGGAACAATAATGGCAAAAATCTCAGTGCCATCAGTCTTTCAGCAGCGACATCTATACCACATTCTACCAGCACCCTGACCCAGAAGATGAAGAGAGTATACCAAGACACACCAGCCTGCTGCAAAACCAAAGACTGGCACTGGTATATTCACAACAAAGAGGAAGCCAATGAGTCCAGTTCCTTGCTATGACAACCATGAACAATCTGTCATACTCATGTCAAACATTATATTTAAACTAACAACTTTTTGCCTTCAAGTATTTTTTACTCATCGGTTGCCGTAGAAACTTAAGATTTCTTACCTAAAATCACTGTTGGCCAGTTTACCAAGTTTCTTCTTGTGCTAGTGTTGTCCTTTCCTTTATTTCCTGGTATTTAAAGACTGCAGTCATATCTGCTGTAATCATGGGTTAAACAAGCTAAGCTCAGCATTCCCCTGATCACCCTAGCAGTCCCCTTGGTATCTGCTGCAGTTTGATTTCACCTCTCTTGAATTAAGGTGATAGAATACAGTACTGAAAATAAAAATTCAGGAAAGTAATGGCTCTTGTGAAGAATGAATGTTTGTACAGGAATTAGTTTACCAAATATACTAGAGTTGCAGCTCAGTTATCTTGTGGTCAATAATTCTGTCATCCACAATGATCTAAAACTAATTAACTCCCATCTTAATGGTTTAAATTCTATTAGCTTTAGCTGAATGGTGCTGTACTTTGCGTAAGTAAATTCATCCAATTATTCTGGTCCTCAAGGTCCTTTCAATCTGCCTTGATATCATCATTCCCCTCTGTATTAGTAACTGTGTCATCAGCATATTTAACCTTGTATCACAGTTATTCATTAAATAAGATTAGTCCACAAGACTTTAAGAAACTCCTCGAGTAAGCTTGATATAACTGATATCTATCAATGTACACACTGTGTTTCCCCAAAATGAAACATGTATTGCTCTTCCTCTTTAGCAAACTCCTTTCACCTCAAAGTTCTCTACTATTCCTTGTTATTAATCATTTCCCATATTAAAAATATTTTAAGGTTGTCCAGATAGATTAGGTGACCTTATTTTTCTGCCCAGAAAAGCAGTTACCTTATTAAGTGACATGGCCTGATTTGCCATTTGCCCCTGGGTTAATCAATATTGATGTTTATTTAATTTCCCGTTATCTTCTTAACTTTCTTTATAATTGTTCCCTTGAAAATACATTCTGAAGTATCTGCTGTATCTGACTGCATTTGCAACCATTCCAAATGCTTCCCTCACATTAAATGGAGGTGTCTTTGCCATTCTTCAATCACACATTCTTCTTCTGTTCTTGAAACAGTCTTTGCTATTGTAACTAGAGTTAAACATGCCAGTACTCTTAAATCTCTTGGATGGAGATTACCTTTTTCTCCTGGCTTTGTGAACACATTAGCTGAAGGAGCAGCGTGATGTCTTTGACAAAATGCTTCACAGAGCTAAGTAAGAAACACATCTGTGAAGTTAGAAGAAGGAATAAAGAGAGAAAAAGAATAAAATAGGCAGCACAGGCAAAGGGACATATATTTTCAAAATAGGTTTAATGATAGAGAACTAATAAATTGGAGAAATATAGAAAAATATTGCAGAATGCTGCAGAAGACAGAAATAAGAATCTATCCTAAAACTCTCCTCCAGTTAACAACCTATCTCCCAGAGTTATTATTTTTATGGTGCTATGTCTTAAGATATTGTCAGTCATAGAATGATATTCCA
This sequence comes from Pseudotriccus pelzelni, assembly GCA_035584735.1. NCBI lineage: Eukaryota > Metazoa > Chordata > Aves > Passeriformes > Tyrannidae > Pseudotriccus > Pseudotriccus pelzelni. The sequence continues at coordinate 48,712,335 of JAWMRA010000161.1, read as the reverse complement.
GAACTTCTGAATATGAAAACACAGGCCTTGATCCCAAGAACCAAGACTTTACCTTGCCATTTCAAGACAGGACGACAAGCCCCATTTGGCCTCATGCCAGAAAAGACAGAAAATTCTACAGCCTTCAAAACACAGGAGGCATCAAGTCTCCCACTGACCAGCAGCTGCATGTCTTTCATGTGCACAATGTACTATGAGTATTAATATAAATCACAGCATGGTGACATTCATTCATTAGCAGTAATAGCTATTAAAATCAGTAATTAACCAGATACTGACATTCCTGCAAGAGGCCAAAAAAACAAAAGAAAGAAAGAAAAAGAGGAAAGCCAAAGAATTTGATTAGTATGTGAAAGCCTACATCAGTTGCTCACATGCAGATTCAACTGTTCCTGGGGCTGAATTCAGCTACATGAGCCCCAAAATTAAAGGCATTGGTCAAAGCAATCTCTGACTTGACCTACCTTAGAAGTCTTCTATATTTTATAAAAAACCAAAATATTAATTGACAAAACATATAATATCTAATATTGCACACTAGGGACCAATCCACAGTCTCTGAGCTACTGGTCTGTAGGACCATAGTTTACAGCTGGGAAACAGGATCTGTTGTTGGGTAAAGTTCTGTAATGAAGACATCAATCCCTTCAAGTTCTCTTTGGCTCTCAGAAATACTGGCTTAAGTAACTTGAAAATTATTGATAAAATAATAAAATATACATGTACTGACATGAGTTATGCAAGCAGACAAATGACATGACTCGTTAACTTTATAATACAGGTTATTCTCTTCAATTCACAGTTTCCTTGTATTTAAATGACTGTTGATCTAAAAAATTCCTAGGGGGTAAAGCAGGCACTGTAGATAATGGAACTGTATTTACCAGGAGTCTACCAGCTCTGTTAGGATACAAAGGTACACTTCTCATTGACGGAGCCTTGTCACAACATAACAAAGCTGCGTCTCTTTCAGGTGACAAAGGTTCAGAGAGATTAATGTCACTCTAATACTATGCAAATGTTTAGTTCCCTTGGTTATCCCATTTCAAAACAACTCAAATAATCAATGCCTCTTGTACAACCAGCCCTCACCATGGCAATCAGGAAAGGTACCATGCCTATTTAGGTAAGACCATTCTGAATCTCCAGGCTCATTACAGGTAGGCATGTCCCTGTTTTCAAATTAAGATTTAGGGCCTGTAATTTCAGTCCCTTAGTCTATAAACAGTACACAGAGCTCCATACTGATCAAGCAGAAAAGACAGCTGCATATACAAATGAATTCTTACTGAAAAAAAAAATCAGAATAACTCCTATGTCGTGTGAAAATATGTCCACAATTACATTAAAAAGCACAATTCAGCAAGTCATTTCCGTGTTATATCTTTCTTTCAGGACAAAGCTGGGAACTCTGAAACCACATAAGGACATATGATTAATATAACATATAAGAACATAAGATTAACAGCTAAGAACTCTCATGTCCACTTTTCTTTTTCTTACTCTTTATTCAAGAACAACATTAAGTCAGCCACATCAGAGTTTCAGTGTAATCTGTTTCTTTTGCTTCTGCAAATTTGCTTTTGCTAATATCCAGTATAATAAAAAGAGGGAAAATGGAAAAATTGTAAACAAGCAGAATTGTCACCCGCGAATTTGAATCTAATAACCTGGAAGGAAAGATACTTTTAATGAAGGAATGCATAAGGACTGCTGAGACCCCTCATTAAAGCTGTCGATGAAGATGCAGTTCCAGCTTGTGTCAGTGAGACAGCACAGTTGGGCATCGCTGTCTCCAGTTCAATACTACATAGGGTTTGCTGGCCGTAGAGTTAAAAGTACTGTATAAAACCTTTCTCCCTGAACTGACTTCCTGAAAGTCACTGGTTTAAACTCATTTCGTACAGAACACGACGACCAACCATCAAATGCTCTTTAGCCTTGCTCAGAGGAGGATATGAATTGGAAGCAACTCCTCATGTTGTGCATTGGCAGAACATTAATGTTGATTATCGGGGAGCGAAACCTTCCTTGAAAACGTTTAATATGCTTATTTCTTATCACAGCGCATTATTTATGACACCGTCTTCCTACAGCCAGATCAAGCTGCAGAGAGCATGAGCGAGCAAAGCAAATCCTGCTGTGACCTCGGTGTCGCGCCCGCTCCGCCCGCAGCTGCTTCAGCTCTTCTCCAACTCGCATTGCTTTGGCCGCAGCGCTCTTAAACAGGAGCACACGGGCACTCAAGCAGGCACGAACAGCAAGGGTTTTACTGAATGGCTAATGTGACACGGTGTCCAGGGAACGAGCTGGCGATGTCCCACCGTGCCCGACAATTCCAGGGCTGCAGTCCAGGACACCTTCCGTGCGCGCGCATCCACGCCCACCCCGCTGCCGCCGCCGGGCGCCGCGCAGTGACGTCACGCGGCGCCGGGCAGTGACGTCCCGCGGCAATGGCGGCGCCCCGAGCACACGCGGCAGGCGGGGGCCGCAGGGGAGGCGCTGCCCGCAGGGCTCGCGGCCGCGCTGTCTCCGTCCCTCTCCGCCCTGGACCTCCTGAGCTCGGTAAGAACACGTGCCCGGAGCGCCCGCGTGCGCCGGCGGAGGCCGTGCCGGGCCCTGCCGCCGCCCCGGCGGGTAGTACCCGAGGTGGGCAGCGGCGGGAGCGCTTCGGGCCTGCGGGGATTTATCCGGAGGTTCTCTCTTTATCCCCGCAGGTGTGCCAGGCTGTAGGTCTGGCCTGCTGTTGTGTTTGGTTATATATGGTTAAATAAAATAACCTGTAGCTATGTTATAGGTATATGTAGTATATAACTATAATATATATAATAACATATGTATACATGTAGCTGTATAACCACCGACTAGTATGTGTATACATATATATATATAATATCACAGAATAAACTGGGTTGGAAAAGACCTCCGAGATCATCAAGTCCAACCCTTGATCCGACACCACCGTGGTTACCAGATCATGGCACTCAGTGCCACATCCAGTCTCATCTTAAAAACCTCCAGGGAAGGTGAATCCACCACCTCCCTGGGCAGCCCATTCCAATGTCTGATTCCTCTCTCTGAAAAAATTTCTTCCTTATATCCAACTAAACCTCCCCTGGCAGAGCTTAAACCGTGCCCTCTTATCCTATCACTGGTTTCCTGGGAGAAGAGACCAACCCCCACCTGGCTACAACCTCCTCTCAGGGAGTTGTAGAGAGTGATGAGGTCTCCCCTG
>JAWMRA010000161.1:48652359-48709000 GCA_035584735.1 Pseudotriccus pelzelni | reverse complement strand
TGGGATGGGATGGGATGGGATGGGATGGGATGGGATGGGATGGGATGGGATGGGATGGGATGGGATGGGATGGGGTGCATGGGCATATTTACAGCTACTGAGCCTCAAGTTCCCTCTTCACTCATCCCACTTCAGACAGTCCCTTAAAGTCTTAACACTGCAGTAGATCTGACAGCCAACCCTCCATTGTTACAATCACAGTCCAAAAGAAGCCCAAGAATGTAAAAAACTAAAAATCCGGGGTAGGTCACTGTAATGCATTTGAAACCATTTTGTACAGACAGGAATGACTTAGAGCTTCTGCTGGACTGTCAGAAGGATGGCATCATAAATGTAGTGTTTGCAATACAAGATCTTTAAACCCAAAACCAGTCTTAAAACATAAACATCAACAGGAGAGACTGGTTTAACAGAACACAACTGATTCAGTACTAAATTAAGAAAAGATAGGAATAAGAATGAAATATTTATATTTCTACATGAAAAGAACTGTTGTGAATTCCTTCATTAGCTACTTACAGTATTTTGAGATTTCTGTTCAAATACTAAGTGAAACTAATGCAGTTTAACTTCCAAAATCCAACTAGACATCAGCAAATTATTTTTTCTGGTTATCACTTGAACAATGGATTTCCTAATAAATTTGCTCCTTTTTCAAAAATCTAGTTTTCAAAATTAGAAGTAACTTTGTCTACCAATGAAACAGAAAAACAATTAGAGAATTGGTGTACTGATAAACAAATGTATTATGGGAAGGTGTTTTTGCATACTAAGGAACCTGGAGTGCTTCTATAAAAGGAAATCTCTTTACATTAGTTCAAGTAATTTCTTAAATGCAGAAAAAAACTACTAGAAAAAAAACCCCCTAAGAGTCTATGAAAACTATGAGCTTATTACAGTTATGCAATTAAAAAGAGTAATACACAAACGAGCTTTAAAAACAAGTGATCCTGCTTGAGGAAGAAAATTATACGAACGTGGCAATTGATTTCTGGGGCCAAAACTTGTGGTTTTATCTTTGTTGTCAGCTGGGTTGATTTCACAACTTCGCAGAACAATTTAACAGTTTCCCAAAACTTTTACAGTTGTAAGAACCTCAGTAAACTATACAGACTCTTAATGTTAATTCTAGGTTATTCTACTCCCATCAAATAACGTGTTATCCTGTGTTCATAACAGAAAGCATAACTTGGCCACTAATTATAAGCAAGTTTTCCAGCTAAACCTCATTATTGGATTGATGTTGGCTATTGAACCACAAAGAATTAGCCAATTTACACATTGAGGTTTAAGGCTATTTCATTCCACAAACTGAGTTTATTTTGTCAGTATGAAACACAGCTTGATTCCCCACCCGCATCCCCCCCCATGTTCTGGCATCCTAAAATAAACCAAACTTTCAAACAGTTGCCAAACGAGCTATTTTTCAGAAGTTGGATTTCAAAACGGCTTTCTAGTTTAGAATGTGAAACAAGACAGCAGCCAGCTCTTTTGTGGGATTGAAGCTATTAAATCTCTACAGAGGCTTGGATATGGAGGTAAGCATAATGCCAAGGGTATGGAAATCTATTTTTCAATTAGCATCTATCACTCATTAATTATTCAGGCGTAAATATTCCCCCCGGATGGCCTTGGTTCAGCTGGACTGGGGTCGCCTATGACCCAGTTCACTGCTCAAAATTTGAAGACTGGGCATAGGGAACGCTCACAAATGTCCTTTCTACCCCCAGCCCACAGGGATCCTACAGAGCAACACCAGTCCTTGTTTAGCAGAAGGGGGGCAGGACAAGGGGTTACAGGGGTAAGATGCACCTGAGTGCCACAGGTGCTCCTCAGACTGCAAGAATAACAAAGCTGCACATCTCTCCTGAGACTGTAAGATAAATTAATTTGACATTATGTGATTACATGTTACTTCAATCTTGGGATTTGCATTCTGATCCAAGAACCATTCAGAAAGAAAAAAAAAAACCCAAACCTGTTTAACGAATTAATTTTGATTCTCATTTTAGAAAATTATTCTAAATGTGTGTACAGTATATAAGACATTTACTGCACCTACGTTGAACTGTAGTAATTGCATTAAGCATCGAGCACAGGATGGCTTTTGAAAACAACCTTACTCTGTTACTCATACTGAGAATTAAATAATTAATGAGTTTCCAGCAGATCTGCTTACAGAACTCTACTTTATGCAGATGAACAGCATTTTTAGACTGTTTATCATCATGAAAGGCAATTTGACAAGGAGGCATTGCAATCAGCTATGGGTGGGGAGAGCGCATTTCCTGTCACACGCACCCTGTTGCTCATCAAGTGACATGGATCCAAGCTGTTTGTTAACCACTGAAGAAGGAGAATCTGAAACAAAAACGAGATTTCAACTTAAAACAAAAGCAGCAGAGAACTGCACAGCAATGTCACGATCATAGGTTAGTTTAAAATAAAAAAAAGCAGCAACATAAGGAAGCTTCGGGTTTGTTTTATGAGCAGCCAGCCATATTGCATTTTCTAGGCATGACAGAAGCAAAGCCACTTGTTTCAAGTCATTATTTATTCATTGAACAGCCTGAAGCTTGCTGACATCTTGATATTGAAAGTTCCTGCCCGTTACCAAAGATTTTACTGTGTTCTTCGAATTTTTAACACTTCAGGAAAAATACTGAAAAGTCATGGCTTGTAAAGCCTTTGCTCCAGCTACCAAATGACACTGTTATTTCAAACCATGTGCTAAATGTAAGTTTCAGAATACTTATACTTCAACATAAAATACTCAATGGCATACCAGTACCTTCAGTATTTCAATACTGCTTTAATAATAATGCTTTAAAGCACCGAAGCACCAAAATACATCCCACTTGTTTGAGTTTGATCATCCTGCATTCCTAGATGTACCTCTGAGGCATCTCATGACCGAGAACTATGAGTTTATCCCAGTACCACACCACTCTGTCTCATGAAAATATCAACTGCAATAAAGGACTAAATAAATAAAATAATCAGCCCCCCCTCAGCAGTTCAGTGCACTTTTTTCCCCTAGACACTACCAGTTAATGACTACCACCAGCACTACATTCACTGAGCAGACACGTGACAGATGCAACGTTCCATATCTCCTGTGAGTCTGTTTTCCTTGTCACCCCTGAAGAGCAGATCGTATTTCTGTATTAGCTTAAGATGAGCTGATGAGCACAAATGAACGCAGATATTTCAGAGATATTGGCTGGACTATCATATTTTGGTTCCTCTTGTTAATCTTCTGTTACAAACAAATTCATCCTAAGCTAAAAGGATTTAATACCCTGCATTATAAACTGAGTCGCAGTCCATCAACATCACAGCATGCTAAAGGAATTTTAACATAAATTTAAATCCTAGACAAGGAAAGCAATGAAATAATACACTTTCTCCTAAACAAAGCTCCCTTCCAGGTTTGGGCCAGAATCACCAGCATGACCTATTTTGTAGTACAGCCATAAAACCTGCTAAATTGTCAAGCTGAATTGAATAAATATATATATTCCCAAGCAATGCTTCACTCACAGCCACTGGTGCAAGGATCACAGTCTGTTCCTTGCTTACTCTGATATCGGGGATAGGGAAGGGGAGAAGGAGCAAAGAGCACAGACCAGGACAGCCTGGGACACTGTGTTTTGGCTTGTTTTGATAACTGGGCTTACACGGTTTATTTTCATAACTGAGGAACATAAAATTGCTTCTGTTTGGTCGTCTTTGTTCAGCCATGCCCCTGCCTCGCACCCAACACGCCTAAGCCAGATGACAGAATTTACCTCCTGGATTCAGATGGGATGCAGCTCTTAAGTAGGGGACTTGTAACGTTAATATGTTTCACTTTGCAAAAGCAAAGTGTGCTTTACATACGATTTCCAAATTAGAAGGGAAGTCTTTACAGTGGAGTTTTTCCAATGCAGTAGTAAGCCACTTCTTGGACCACAAATCAGAGCACAAAGCTGATGTCGAGATGCTTCACATTATAAGACGATCTACTTGACGATCTGACTCAGCACAGGAATCAGTCTGCTACCTCTTTCCAGGGCTGGCTTTGATCTCTGACTCACAGTTACAAAGTCCATGATTGGGATTCACTTGTATCAAAAGTGCCAAAGGGAGGGGAGGTGCCGGACTGAAAGCCGAGAAGCCAAATGAGGCAACACAACGATTCCTGGTCGTGCTCTGCCCCTGCACTCCAATCCTTTCCACAGGTTTTACGCCCTTGTTTAAAATTCTTATCGTGCTGCCAAACACGTCAGTAGGCTGGAAAAGCCAATATCATCAGCTCTTCAATTCAGACCCTGATGAGCAGAAGAAATATGACTGAACTGACATGTTTTTATTAGAAACATAAGAAATTACGTTTACTGACCCTATTATCAGCATTTCTGATTTTATTAAGACCTCACACTACGCAACAATAGGTAACAAAGTAGGTATGTTTTACCATGTGCATCATTGAATCACAGTAATTGAAAACGAAGAATTTTCTAAGCAATAGTCCGTGCCAGTATAGGCTTAAACCTCCTACATCTCACTATCGCTTTGTCTTCATACAACTTGTTGAATACTTGTAATATGAGAATATTTAAGAAACACAGAGGAAGCATCCTGAATATTCAAATTAACATGGTTAAGGGCTCAGTTTGTAGCAATTTTAAACTCACTTGTGTCCTTTTCAAGTTCCCTGAAGCCACAGATCACCAGCACCTCTTGAAGTGGCACTGCAGTCTGGGAAATAACCATGATCACGAAACCAGCCTAGGGAAGTTCAGGTAAATGCCTCTTTTTTTAATATATGGCTTTGTTTTGTAAAAAAAAAAAAAAAAATCTGAAAGAAGACTTTCATAATTTCTTATAAAGCTTTTGGGGAAAAAAAAAAAGTATCACCAAAACTGTGCCATATAGTTAAAAAAACAAACAAAAATCCAAACTCTTACCTGAGCCTTCACAGGCTGGGTCTACATCCCAATGCAGTTCACCACTGGTTGTAATATCACCAGTACATTCTAAACTGGAGCACCACTTAAAGAGGGAACTGGAGATTCATAAATTTGGGGAACCTCAAACAGAAAATAGAAGATAATTTTAAGGTCAGTTACATGCTGAAGGATCTTCCTGTAGTTTGGGCAATCAGCAGCTGACTTCATCAAAATATTAGCATGCCACCTCTGTTGTTTTGCTTTAAAAAATTTCCTCCTTATATCACTGTAACAACACCTCCAGGGGCAGAGCCACGTCTAGAGCAGTAAGAATGTGTTCTAAAAGTCCCAGACACAGTACATATAGTGGACTTTAATCTAAGAAATTAAATACTTGTTTTAGTAACTATGAATAACTGCTTTGCAGAGTGAATAAGCTCTCAGTTACATATTTTGGACTTCGAATGGACACATTTCTACACCTGGATATTTACAAAGAATGCAAAGAATCAAGTAAGAAAAGCTACAGTCCTTCCTTCCCTTGTTCTTCTCCAAAAGCTTTAACACAGAAATGAAGGTCCAGTTTGTTCTGCTTTAAAGACATGGACCACATACAGACTTTTGAAAAAACCAAAGATTAAAAAAAAGTCAATTTGTAGCCCAGGTTTTACAACAGGCCTGCATGCACATGTCTATATCTTTATTCTACAATAAATACAGTCTAAATCAAATTTTTTTCCTCAGAAAAGAAGGGTTCCTATTACTTTTTGTGGGTAAGATTATGTACACTGACCACTACAGGAACCCTCGATGCACACTGATCTACAGTGTTGGGTTTTTTCTATTCAAGACTGGCTGGTTTATGTTTCTGTAACTTTTAGAATTGCATTGGATTTCCTAAAAGTTCTCAAAAGGAGAAGTGATGCAGGTAACGGTGATGCATACCTGGATATCAGCACTGGGCAGAGCAGCAATAACAACATGCTAAAAAGGTTTCTTTTCTTTGCTGTTTGCATATAGCACATAGATGCTGTTGTTTAAATACTGCACAGGATCTAAATAGTATTAAATGCCACAAAAATGTAAGTAAAAACTGGGCTTTGTGGGAGAAAGCATATAACAAAAAAACCCCCGAAACAACAACTAAACAAAAAAATTTACCATGGATCCCCTAATTAAACTGGCTATCAAAAACCCCCTGAATCTGTTCAATACCTAAGCAAAGGCTTGAAGATAAAATCGACCTGATACATGCAGGTCATTCAGCCAAATTTACACAACACTTATGAGAGGTATCCACTAAAACAAAGGCTGTCTGAGGAAGTACCACCTTTTTCTCAGTGTCAAACAGGCCCACTGTGAATCATTACTCAGTTTACTCACCTTCATTTTCAACAACAATAAACTTTTAGCCATATTCTTCTAAATGGTGAAGGTTAACTACTACAAGACAGGGCTTACAAATCCTCATGGAATTCCTACAAGTCTGGGAGACAGGATAACTACCAGACAGTCTAATTTTATATTAAACCTGTAAAAGCTTTCAGCCCTTGACATTTTCAACTGGTAATTTCTAAAATGGCTGGAATATTTTTTTCCTCCTCATAATTGAGCTTCCGTGATTGCAAAGGTAAGGATTAATAATGAAATACAAGTTGGCAGAAATGGCCTCAGTTTCACACTGAATTCCCTCCAAGATTGCAAGTGCAAATTATACAAGTTTATCAGAGAAGGGATTGAGAACTTGCAGCCCTGGGCCAGACTCTCTGATGCCATTTCACAAAGTGGGAGACACATTTTGGAGTGTAATGTTTTGTTTGAAAATTTACAACTAATATGTACCTGAAAACTGAACATCTGCCTCATGACAGAGCAACAAAGAAAACCTTGCAGGAAAAAAAAAATCAAATATAGAGATTGTCTCTGTATAGGAATTTATTATTAAAAAAACCCCAAACCCCAACAACCCAAAACTAATAATTTCTTTTTCTCCTACCATACTTCTCAAATGTCAACTTACCACAGGGTTAGAAACCAACTGTGTTTATGGAGCAGCAAGAGACCAAAAGTCTGAAGCTCTGGTTTTCCAAATTAATAGACTGTGAATACACAACTTCCAAAAATAAATCTTGGGAGTTCAGAAAAAGGGAACAAAACAAAGTAACTTGCATAAAAAGAAATGAGCAAGTACAGAGAATATTTGCATGTCCAGAGTGCAGAAATCTTATCGAGGAAAAATAAGGATTCCCCAGTCCAAAGAAATGATCTTCTCTTGTTCCCTCTCACAGCAGGGGAAGGAGGAATACAAGGAAAGAAGCTGAAGAAGTGCAACAAGAATTTCTTGTATTCACATAGACAAGTAGAAAGGAAAAGGCAATGTAATCTTTTATCAAATTTCTTGAGGAATAATTGGCCCAACATATTAAATACTTAAATTCAAATTCCTCATTTTAAATCTTCCACTGTCTATAATGCTCAAGAAGATACAGATCCTCAGGATTTGGAGGTCAGCTACAAAAATGGGTCCTTTCCATAAAGCTGAGTGAATTTGTCTTTCAAAGCAATTACTCACTAAATAAAATGGTTTAATTTGCAAATTCATTGTCATCACATCAAGAAAGAGGTAAATACTTGAATACTGAAATACTGAATACCAGTTTCCTCCAAGGCTGTAAGTATGTTCTGCTGGTGATTCCAAACAAAATGATCAGACATTCCCACTGGTTGCCTTAAAATTCAAAACATGTGCGAACTCACAACTACAAGAGGCAGTGCTGGGGGTCCAAACCAAGTACAATACACCTCTGACTCCCAGTCAAAGCAAATCCTCAGCTTAAACCTTCAAATTTGAGGTACTGTGGATCCTACGGGATGTTGACCCACAAGCAGTGGGAGTAAAAAAATTACACTGCATTCTTGAAAGAGCACTAAAAGAGAGGGACAAGATGTATCAAGTAAAACCCAGACCAACACACGCTTCAGAGACAGTAAAATACCCACGGACAAATCTCCAGGTAAAAATTTACAGACGTGGTTGAAACCAAACTTTTTTCCCCCACCCTCAATTCAATGGGAAGCCATTTAGTTTAAAAAAAAAAAAATCTTTTAAGCTGTTTTGAAAAGAAAATGAAAGAGCACGACCTGATGACTGTTTTAATTGTGGTTTTGCCTCTATCAACACTCAATATATTTGAGGTAATAAACTGTGATATTCAGTTTGCCCAAAAAAACCCCAAACATTGGTAGTAGGTTTTTGGTTTTTTGGGGTTTTTTTTGGCCTGGCAGGAAACTGCAGCCACCTACAAGGACACTGTTTTTCTTGCTCTTCTCCTACAGGTAACAGGCACTTATGGTTGTCATTCCTAGGATGAGCACATATCATTCCAGGATTTACTGGCTTCCAGGCATTCTGAAAACTCACAGTAGAGTTTCCTAGTGAAGAAGGTTATTCAAAATTCAGTAACTACATATTTGCAACTAGAGCATTAGCCACTGTTATATCAAGCCGCTCTGTAAAGCTCCAGATAAAGGAACGGCCCAAACCATAGCAAGACAGCTGTGAATTTCTGACACAATCCTTATAATAAGCAACTTAGCCACATCTCAACTGTCACAGAATTTATCCACAGAGGAAACGTTGCCAGACACGAGTTCTCAACACAAAATATGCTGATTTTTCACACAGCATGCAGCTCACTCGTTTTTATATGGTGCCATGACAAAGTTTGCTTCAAGTTTATGCTCTTGGTGCATATGCATGCTTCTACCCTAACTTTCTCAAATATGTTAGTATAAACATATCTGAGGCTTTCTTGTAATAATTTTTAAACTCAATAAAGTATGAGAAAGGGGATGGTGAAACGAAAAGTTGCTCTGTACAAAGAAGGGGAGCATTTCTGGGGACTTTGGCTCATTACAAGCATTTTCACTGTACTTACTGTAAAACCACAGCACTTAGGAGTGCCAAAATTCTGATTTTTACTGAATTGTTACTCTGATTTAGAACATACGCTAACCCAAAGCCAAATCTCAAATGTTACTTTTGGATACAATTAACAGCAAAATAAGATTTCAGGTACATAATTCTTCTTCTACTCCGGGGCACGGCAATTTCTTGCCCAGCTGCTCTGATGAGCGTTGCACAAACCTGATACCATGCACCTAGAACACCTTTTCCATATACTGTCATTTAATCCAAACACGTTAGATAAATGATGCCTGCCAACATAACTCTTTCCCTAGCCATGTGATGATAGACACCACCACATGCAAGGCAAGGCAAGCGGCAAACGCGTTAAAAACCGCCTTGTTGTGGAGGAGAAGCATCTCAGCCAACCACAGCAGGACAAACTGGAGCTTTGTTATCTGCTTAAGAAACCTGGGCAAAGGACAACCTGATGCCTGAGGGTCCTGTGAGGAGCCCTGAGAGGAGGACTGAGCAGAGAAGGATGCCTGTGGAGCAGAACCCTCAGCTAGTTCTCGCTGTCTCTGTTGTTCTTTCTTAAGCCTCAGTCGCTGCAGACCCCTACGGATTATCGCTAACTCAGGTCCCATTAACTCTGACAAACAGAGAGGGGGGAAAAAAACAACAACAAAAAAAGGATGTAAAAGAAAGAATAATTGGACATACAATATATAGAACAGAGAGGAGGGGTAGGGGGACTGACCAAAGAGAGAAGCAACAGATACTAAGTGTAATTACAGTGAAAAAAAAAAAGTGAATAACAGGTACCAGATGCAATTACAGTGGAAAAAAAATGTGAATAATTTATTAACATCCAGAAATTATAAAATAAAATATTGAAATTGGTTTTTCTCTCCCTAAATGCACAAATCACAGGACTGAAATGTTTAGGATTTATGTCCTTCAGTGCAAACCCCTCCCCATCTCCCAGAACTGAACTACTTAACAAAGAACTATTTAATGAAAATAGATACAGCCTGACTGAGTCAAAACAAAGTAAACAACAGAAATATTCATTTTCATGTTCCTAACACATAGAAGAAATTAGTATGTTTGTGGTGTAAAATTATGCAACTGTGGTTTTCCTGAAAACAGGTAAGCTTTCAAAATTAATGTGATAGCTTCCTGAAGTAACAAAAAAAAAAAAAAATTTTTGATCTAAACAAACCTGTACCAAAACTGAACTCAGATCATGGAAATAGGTGGCACAACAACAGCTAAGCAAAAAAAAAAAAAAAAAAAAAAAAGAAAAAGAAAAAACCTAAACAAACTCGCAACAACTTTATTATGAACTCATTTTTTTATTTTCAGAAATTCCCTGTGGACAGGGATTCACAGTCTGAAAACACTGCTAAGCGGTCCTACAAAGACAGTAATTTATTGGATCATTAGCAGTTCTTAGTATCATCCTCTTAACAGATTATTCTCTCAGTTCTGTCTTTGGAGGCTTCACTGTTTTCCTCACTTTGTCTTTATTCATCTGTCAGTTGTGCTGTTTTGGAATGTACCAGTTCACTGCCTGGTTTTTGCGAACAGCTACAAAACTAGGTGTCCAAGTAACCTTTTATTCTCCCCATATTCTTTGCAGGTTTTCTCCACATGCACAAGTGCTGGATAGCAAGTGCTTCTCTTTGCACAACACAGACTGTGTCTTTATTAGCAGCTACCGAAGCACACGGACCTGAACTACTCCCCTCTATGATATATAGGGTAGAGGAGCTAATTCAGACTCAAATATTCATATATCAAATCCTCCAGCTAGTTCTGCTATAAACTGCTTGCCTAGACCTATCCTGAAAGGATTGATATGAGGAGCACTCAGAAATATATTGTAGATATGAGGATATCTGCAAAGAGAAAGAAATCAAACTGCAATATTAAAATACTAGAGAGCATTACCTTAGCATGTAACCTTTCATCCAAACAAAGGCTTAACAAATAATCTGTAACTCTTATCCAGGCAGTGAAGCAAACATATTTTAGATTTTCTTTTATAAAGAGAAACAAACTCAAAGACAAAAATCCAATAATTGAAAAGTCAGTGGCAAGCACAAGTTAATATTGAATGGTCATGAGCTCTAATGTCCTCAGTCTAATGCCACTTTCTGGGAAAAGCATCCTGCCAGTTTATGGTTGATGAAGTATAACAAAAATAAAAAGATATACTTCCTAAAAGGAACATGGCATCAAAGAGATTTGCTATGAATAGTTTTCATGTTCCAGGACCACTTATGGAAATTAGAAATCCAAACAGTCCAGAAAATGCTTTTCAGGAAATTTCAATGATGCCTAAAATTGCTCTTTTCAATATCTGCTGCTGATTCAGTTCCACTCAGTTCAGAGGCAGTTACAATTTAAGATGTAACAAGAGCTATAGTATGAAATGTAAAGACACAACTACTAACCTGAAGATGTTCAATGGCAAGACCTTTTAATGCCTTTCAGAATACCTAAGCAAATGTTTATTTTGTCAGCAAGTGGAGTGAGGAAACAGAAATGGAAATAAATTAAAAAACCCAGCTATTTCCACTTTCCCATTCAAAATTTAAAAGCAGTTACCTTATATCAGAACACATATTAGGATTAAGCTTTGTACTAATTAGCCAATAGCCCCTCTGCATCCCCTTCAATGGCACCCTTGTGAATTTTATTTACGGGGGAAAAATTTATTATATTATACTGTTTGTTGTATCTGATGTTCATTAGTGGTTTAAAACATCAGCCTCTTAAAACTAATGCAAAAAAATTAATGGAAGGTTTCCACTGAAAGTAAATTTGTTATATTTTTCCTTAGTGACAAGCATGAAAATTTCCAGCAATTGTTCTCATTATTAAAAAAAATAAAATTCAAGTGTACTGACAAAAACAGGCTACTGAGATTTCGAATTGATTTTGTTGTTTATTTGTAACTTACTCAGATATTCCAAGTTCAAGAATATACATTCTCATAAAGAGACTTATCCGAACGAGCTCCAGCATTGAACCATTTTTGTACTTACTCTATTTTGAACATGCCCTTCAGCTCTTCATGTTTTAAAAAAGTAGTTGGGATTTCAGCAGAGGCTGAAATGCTCACCACACAGCACGTTTTCTGGAACACCACACTAGCAATATATTTGAGCTGTAATACTTATGCAAAGGTATTGCTGCTTTAAAGACAGGATTACCATGGGTGGCCATGTACAGAAATCTGTAGGAATGATTTAGGGAAAGCTGTTCCCAAGCCTGTATTAGGAATTCACGCTCTGATTCCAAAGAAGTAACTTCCTGAAAACATATTCTTCATTTGCTAACTCTTTGCTACGATATTCAGACCTGTATCTACCACCACTTCAAGCAAAATGGGGGCTGAAAACCTCTTGCTTTCCTTCTTCCATTTTCCAAAAAGGCTGCCCCAGCCATCCATCTTTTACAACGCACCTCCTTTCTGGTCTTCCTTCTTAACCCCACTGTATTTAAACTACTATTCCCATTATCACTCTCCTCATCCCTTCATCCCAGAAAAAGCAGGTTTTAAAATCACATCTAAATGCAGTTGAACAAACTCAGGGGATCCCGTTGACGCAGAAGGCACTGTTTTCACATTTATAGACTACAAACCAGGAGTAAATAAAATCTCATAACTGAGCACAGTCATGGGTTACCTAAGCATACAAACATTGCTTAGGACATTCCCAACCAAGCCTCCTCATCCATAAACCCACAGCTGGCTGCTCCCTCTGCCCAGGAGCTTCCCCTCTCCCTGAACTCACCCGTGTTACCCAAAGACTTAATTTACGGCAGCTTCAGTGCCCAGTTTGCACTGCCTTTGAAACAAGGTGCTTATGAGGTGTGCAAACACCCAGTACGATTAAGTTTGCTCCTGCAGGAGTCCTACAGACAATTTTAAGCAGCCAATCTGACACCCTGTTTAGGTACAGTCAAAGAGTCTATCCCATATTATACAGCAAATTAGAAAGTATATCCACTGTCTGTCAACAAAACAACCACCACTACCCCTTTCAAAGCTAAATATATGGAGAGTTTTAAGTCTAAAGTAACACTGGGAAAGAGGAAATGCTCTCAGAGAAGCGCTGGATTAAGAAATAACACCTTCATGCTAGCAGAATAAACTTTTACTTAGAAATGCAGGCAGATTCAGAGAAAAACATTTTTCTGGTCACCATAGATTCCTTAAAATGCAGGCTAGAAAATGCATCACAATTCCAAAAAATGCTGCTTATTATGCAGCCCCCAAAGTTTCAATGACATAGCCTGAAGCAACTATTTTTAATATGGTAGGTACTCTCCTGGCCACTCTAAGTTCTAGAATATACCACATATTTTAATAAATAAATAAATTTTAAAAATGAATCTTTGTTGATGGTATGAGTGCTTTTTAGTGGCTATCCCTCTGGACCAAGATGGCAGCTAAACTGGGCTATATTGAATTAGAGTAGACCTCTTAATCATCTTTTGTGTGTATTGTGAAAAAACTGCAGTACCCTAACACCAACACTGATAAAAAACACAGGTGACTAAAAGCCCTTGATACTAAATGAACTTTCTGGCATTTTCTGAATTTTCTGCGTGTATTGTCATGCTTCTGCTCACTGTTTATTTCCTCTAAATAAGTATCAGTCTACTTGCAAGGTTTGAAAAGCAAAAATCACATGTCTCATGAATCTCAACCTATGTTTTCATCTTCCCCATCTTTCAGGTACCAGGTACCCAATCTTTTCTCACCTGTCCCAGAGACTTTGACTACAGTAGCCACAGTACCTTGAATGGCACACTCTTCCTAGGAAAATCTCCATCTCTCCTGTACTCCAGAACATCAAATCTAGGGCCTGAAGATGCTTATCAGTCACCTTTTCCAGTGACAAAGAGCTTGGTATTTTTACAACAGAGTAAGACAAAAGGTCTGACCCTGTAGGTCTTTCGGAGCACATCAGCCCTTCCACCACAACTGTGAGCCCTAGAAGTTGACTTCAAAAAAGCTAAAAATAAACTCTTGTGCAAATATTCAACTCTAAAAGCTGTGGCATCTTTTCCTGCACTGAGATGGAAAAGGTCAAGCCAAATCATAAGGTGCCTAAATTAGTTTCTGACACTGACAGTGGGATATACTTTCTTCTTTTTCCCACAATAAGAATGTAAGTCTCTAAATACAGATGATTTCTTCAAGATGTACAAATTTAAATATCAATACATAGTATCACTTATTAACCAATAAAGGAATCTCATGCAAGGTGAGACAAATGTATACAGTTGATGTTTTACTCTTTCTTCAAACCACAGCTGCAATCCCTTGGTACCTGTAAAATATCTAGTCTCATTAAGGATGTGCGAGGAAGGAAATAGGTTGTGATCTATTAACCAAAATACCCTAAAATAGTGTTGTTTCTTATTGGAAGCATTTTTTATAAACAATGACAAGATGGATTTCTTCTCACCAGACTGATGTAGCACAGGCTGAGTTGAGGCCCCTAAAGAAGGCCTTTGTTCGTTATCAGGAGAGGACAGTAATGAAGTTGAAGGGGGACTTTCTGTTGAAGATGATGTTGAGGGAGCTTGAGCTGACATTGTAGAGGAGGAAGATGATGGAAGCTGTTCGGCACCATCTACTTCCATTGTGGTTTCTGATTCTGCACTAGGTGGCATGTTATTGGCAGCAGGAGCATCTGTCCGATTAGTCCCACCTTTGATTAAAAATAAAACAAAAAAGCAAGAAGAACAAGAGCCCGAAGGTAATATTACTCCGTCTCTAAAGATCTCTTTGCATTACCATTCCTATGGCAAATGCAAATGCTCAGTCCTTCAGAGTGCACTGAAAAGATTTTAGTTCACACCCCAGAAAGGCTAATATTCAAGGCCTGTACATCCAGTACAAACATACTTTCTGTTGTAATTATCATTCTGGAAAAGAAGGAAATCACCTCTGGACCGTGATCTTCCTCGCCCTCGATTGCTTTGTGCAACTTCACTGGCTTCTTCAAACCACCTGGACAGCATGTCTGACATCCTCTGCATCAGAGACACATTAGGACTTTGCTCCCCTGTAAAATAAGAAATGCTGAAGTTTTATCTACGAGTTCACCAAAGTTCGCATTTCCCCCCTCATTTCTTCCAGGAATGGACAAGGGGAACACACCAACACCACCCCCCCCCCAAGCAACCATGCCCTTCCACCTGGGGGCACCTTCCCAGTGCCCACGTCTATCCTCATTTCCATACTGCAGGACTCTGACTCTCTGCTGGGATCCCTCATTCCCTTCCTGTACCCCACACAGAGGAGCTCCAACCTTAAAACACAAAAAAATGGAATGCAGCGGTCAAGGAAAACAGACAAAAGGTGGCTAATGATGCCATAGGAAATCATAGAATCACAGTATCATAGAATCAGCCGGGTTGGAAAGGACCTCTGAGATTATCCAACTCTTGATCCACTATCACCACAGTTACCAGACCATGGCACTCAGTGCCACATCCAGTCTCTTCTTAAACACCTCCAGGGACAGAGAATGCACCACCTCCCTGGGCAGCCCATTCCAATGTCTGATTACCCTCTCTGTAAAGAATTTCTTCCTAATATCTAACCTAAACCTCCTCTGGCAGAGCTTAAGACCATGCCCTCTTGTCCTATTGATAATTGCCTGGGAGAAGAGACCAACCCCCATCTGGCTACACCCTCCTCTCAGGGAGTTGTAGAGAGTGATGAGGTCTCCCCTGAGCCTCCTCTTCTCCAGGCTAAACAACCCCAGCTCCCTCAGCCTCTCTTCATAGGACTTGTGCTCAGTTCCCTTCACCAGCCTCGTTGCTCTTCTCTGGACCCGCTCCAGCACCTCAACATCCTTCGTGAACTGGAGGGCCCAGAACTGGACTCAGCACTCCAGATGTGGCCTAATATAGGTTAATATAGGCTATATAGGCTAATATATATGTATAATGTTATAAATATTAACCTAAATAGATATATATGTAGGCTAATATATATATAATAGTTACATATATTTGCCTGTTTTATATGTATCCAAAAAGGCTAATATATATATGTTGTAGTGACATATATTAGCCTGTAGTTATATTGATATTATTAATATATAAGTTACTAATGTCTAGGTTCTATTATTAGTATTTTAAAGAAGAAAGTAAAATAATTATGCCATGGATTTCCTGTTTGTTTGAATATCATCAAGTTAGTCTTCATTCTTTTTTTTTTTTCCCTACCTCTTTCTTTTTCAGGTAAAAAAATGAAGGCCAGAAAAGGAGGGAGATTTAAATCTTCCTTTAAATGGAAGCAAAAAGGCATTGAAGTAATAGGAAAATGGAAAACTGTGGAAATTGACCCCAATCTATTTGCTGAGGAGGAGTTTCGAGATATAGTGTGTTTGGAGGAACTTACAGAGTACAAGCTGGTAAGTTCTTCCAAAGTGGGGAAAGTAAAAGAGAAGAAGAGAAAGGCTGAGAGTGCATCAGAACAAGAAGGCAATGAGGAGGTAGAAGAACCTGTCGTGCCTCCCAAAAAAAAAAAGAAAAACAAAGATTTGAGAAGCCGAACAGATAAAGCAGATAATGCAGCAGAAGTTGATGTACTGGTTGATAAAGAGGAAGAGTGTAGTGAGATAATCAAAGAAGCAAATTGTGAAGACCATGGATGTGTGACTGAGAGCCCATCAAGCAGAAAAGACACTCCAAAGAAAAAGAAAAAGAAGGCAACTAAAACCAAGGCTTCTCAAGCAGAGGAAGCTCTTCCACCAATGACTTCTTCTAAAAAGGGCAAAAACTGGACAACAGAAGTTTTATCTGCCTCAGCTGATCAAAAAGCTGATGTGTCTGCATGGAAAGACCTGTTTGTACCTGAACCAGTGTTGCAGGCCTTGAGCTACCTGGGGTTTAGTGCTCCAACTCCTATTCAAGCCTTAGCCTTGCCTTCTGCCATCCGGGATAATATGGATGTTCTTGGTGCTGCAGAAACAGGTACAAATCTGTTAAACTGCTCGTGTGTGCCGCAGGCATCCCATCTCTTCTTTAAAGCAGCCCATGGTTACAAGTTTTTATATGTACAAGCAGCAGCATTTATATGTAAGAGAAGCGCTTCTATCTTCTCCAAATCCAACATATTAGTAAAGTTTTAAACGTATTAGTAAAGTTTTAAAACTTTGTAACTTACAGACATGGGGATGTTCCATCTTTTCAAAGTACAGCCTGCACAGCTCTGAAATCTCGATCAGTTTTTATGCTTTTGACACAAGTCTTTTTTCTCTCAAATTGTTTCCTACTCTGGGAGCAGTAGGGTGGTACTCTGCAAAAGGCAGAATTAATGAAACAAGCAGGGTCATTTTTCCAGCAGCCAGACTTGTGGCCCTGACAAGGCAAAGCGGAGAACTGGGTTTCTCTGGAGATGATTCAGTGCTAGCGTGGAGCAGTAAATAAACACTGGGTACAATGTTAATATGGCCCAGGCCATATTTGTTATAGCTCCTTTTTTACTTACTGCTGTGAAGTCTCAGAGCATTATGTTCCTTCAAACTTTTTTTCCTGCTTATGCCTTTGAAGTTTTGTCTTCTTTAGCACTGCAACGTTTTTCCCCGAAAAAACATGCAGATAGGAAGCATGATTGGAGGCTGCCTTGGTTTAAAGGCTTCCTTTGCACTCTTTTCATCAGTTCCAGTTGCCTTATCTCACTGCTTGTCTGTAAAGTCATTTACTGCTCTCAAACAAGAAGGTATACTAACTAATAAGATATGCAGTCATTTGCATTTTTATTTTAATTAGAAGCTAGGTTGGTGCTATTAGCTTTAATAAGATTAGAAATCCCTGCAGGGAGTGTTTTTGAAAATGAAACTGAAAATTTAAGTGGTGTTCACGTGCTGGAAAAAAGTACCATTTTGCAGTGCTGTTAAGCAAATCCCTCTCTAGTTGCAGAACAGAAAGCATGGTTGGTGACAGGCTGTGTTGTTGCTTTATAATTTTGCATAACCCTGAAGTAGGAGGACTCTGTTTTGCTCCTTTATTCTTTCATGAGAGAAATCCAGGTTCTCTCCAGAAAGCCCAGTGGATCACTGGTGTTCCTGTAGCGACTTGAGAGATATGGATAACTGTTAGGAGGTGCTGCAGCTGGGAGAGGTTGAAACTCTCCAGTTATTTTTTTCTACATCCTACAGCATCACTTAGCATTGACCCTGAGGGAGGAATGTGATAAGTTAAATAACTATTAATCTTCCTTGTTTGGTAGCAAGATTGGGAGGAACATCAAGATTTTGGCATGGCAGTAGATCTGTGTGGAGATCAGGTGCAGGGAATGTCAAGGCTGTTTTTAAAGTGGGTCTAACCCTTTCTGTTCACTGCTGTGTAGAACTACTGAAGTCTTTGGTTAGGGAACCAAATTTTATCTCTGTAAGATTATACAATCTAAAACTATTTAGAAAAGCATGAATTGGTTTGAACTGTAGTACCAAGATATACTTTTCTTCTGGTTTTGCAGGCCTGTCTGGTATGTGATCTGTGTGTTATAAAGATCTGTGTGTCCCGTGAGGTGATAATTTGTTGAATTTGTGGGTGAATCTATTGCCTGCAGAATAGTGCTGATTATCACAGCAATAGTCTGTCTGGGTGCAGTACTGATATTTGCACCAGCCAAACTGCATTACAGTTAATCAAGATCAACAGTGTTCTTCGCCTTAAAAACAGATGTTCTTGTAATACAGAATCTTACTGCTTAAGTGCTCTGTAAGAACAGATTATAAACAATTCCTGCTTCAACTGCAGACAGAAGGCGTAAAAGACCTCCCAAACATGCAGAAAGGTGGGGAAGTGCATACGAGGAGACTTTGCAGCAGCATTGATCAGGATAATGACACTGGGTTTAGCTGTTTATTAACTAATATTAAGATTCTGCCCTAAATAGGAAAAATTCTGTGTTGTTGAATTTGGCAAACCTTTATGGCTTGTGACGTAAATGTGATGTGGACCTGAATTAAGATTTCCAGAGGACTGCTTCCCAGCAGTGGCCTACTACAGGAATGATGTAATAGCATCGTGTACTCCGGATGCTGCATTCATAATCAATGAACTGATATGTCTGAGAACCTTAGCTGGGGTGGATGTGCTACCAGGCTCTTCCTAATGTCTTGAATACTGGCAGATCATTCAGAAGGGAATATGTGGCAGGGATGTAACTGGTAGTTTGGTACTGAGAACCCCTGAAATTAAAGTTGGAAGCATTTTTAACAACCCCCTTCTCTCCAAAGTGGATTATCGGTTTTAAATCAGATTTATGTGTTCTGATTATAAAAATGGTGCTAGATCAGGAAGTTAGACACAGTGGAGTATTTCAAAGTACAGTTTCTTAGAAAGTTGTAAATACAGGACTATAAATTGAAGATAGAAGTGAATCCTTCAAGTACATTCCAGCTCGTCCTTGGCCTCATTTGCTATTCCTTTATTTGGAGAATGTTGATCAGAACTTTTAATTAGGCCATGGTATTCTCCTTGCAGGCAATCAGTTCTTTAAAAATATCTTGACTGCAGCTGCAGCTTTTAAAAAAACACTTTCAGGACAAATAAGTCTGCCTGACCTGCTAGAGATTGGGAAAATACCTGTTCCCCAGGAAATAAGATATTGGTGACCTCCAGGAGATGTATAAAGTAAAGAGAAGAAAAGATGTTATTTCTGCAGGTTTCTGGTGTTCTAAAGATCATGAATTTGCGTCTGTTACAGTGGTATGTTTTAAGAACACTGTGCAATTGGCTGTTGCTTTTCTCATCTTTTCAAATAAATGACTTGTCGGTCTGTGTTATTATTCTTGTTTGGTTTTTTTAGGAAGCGGCAAAACGCTTGCATTTGCAATTCCAATGATTCACTCTGTGCTGCAGTGGCAAAAATCAAATAGCTCAGCAACCAGAAATGACAGTGTTTCTAAAGAGTCCCATCAGCATCATGATGAAACAAGATGGGAAAATGAGGATGAAGCAGAAAAAGTAACCCATCAGCAGGTTGAAGATAGCGGAGATGAAGATGATGCATCTTTCACAACAGGCTGTGTAAAGGTTCTGAAAAATGTTGAATTTGATTCAGGTGACAAGACACAAACTGTTGGCTCCCATAAAAAGAGACCTCTTTTAGGACTGGTCCTCACTCCTACAAGAGAATTAGCTGTACAAGTAAAGCACCACATTGATGCAGTTGCAAAGTTTACAGGTAAGTAGATCCTGAAGGCCATGTCCCAGATTACACTGTGTTTGGATCTTGGCATTGGTGTTGAGCCAACATGCCACACTTTCTACCATAGAATCATAAAGTTGCTGTAGCTTTTGAAGGATTAGGGTTTGTCGTCACTGATGTGTGAGAAACGCATGAAGATTCTTCAGTGAAATGCATGTGAAAGTAAAGAGTTAATGTGAGATATTTTGCTTTAAAATGTGTATTCCTTCAAATAGCTATTGACTTGTGCTCTCACAACACAGAATGAGTAGTAGATAGCCCTCCACAGCTAACTTTGTCTTAATTATGGATAATGTAGGCTACATATAAAAAATAATTTCATTATCTATAAAATTTTAAATATATATAATAATTTCAATTTTTGACAGGTATATCATGCGTGTATATATATATATATATATATATATATATATATAAAATTTTGTTCTATCAAAAAAAGAAAAGGCCGTAAATTTTTAGGGTAGATGACATTGCTGGATTGTCTGACTTGCCTCCTGCAGTAGTCAAGCCACAGGGTATTACTAAGTAACATGCCTGATGAAAGCAATTCCATCCTGTTCCTTTCTCTTCCAAACCAGAAGTTAGTGCATCTACTAAGTGAAGGAGTGAGGACAGGAAACTGTTAAGGAGGGAGAGAATTGTGAAAGAACTCACCATTCGTGCAACACCAGTAATTGTTTATTTATTGAAGAGTATATGTAGTGCATTGCACTGCTTTTAAGGACATCTTCCTTTGGTGTCTCTACATCCTGCTGTGTTCATCAGTCTGCAGCTGATTACAAGGCTTATTTTAACTGCTAGCCTGAAACAATTGATTTGTGTCATACAGTTCTGATAGGAGCAGAACTATTTATGTGTAAAAATCTGCTGCCCAAGTGATACATAGTTACAGCAGCAGGAGAGGAAATGTTGTAATGTGGGCTTGCTTTATTGCCTCAAACACACTTTGAAAAAAAATCCGTACCTGGAAGCATGGTGGGAACAAGGAGTAGGAAAGAGAGATCAGTGGTAGCTTGGATACTGGAAGGGTCTTGCACAGTAACATTGAGTTCGTAATGGGCCAATGTATTCTTTGAAGGAGGAGGGTGAAATAAGCCATGTGTAATCTGCTTCCAAAACTAACCTCCTTCCACTACCTCAGCAAAGTACTTAAAGCTAACTCAAGGTCTGTACTACTATGCAAGAATCATTAATTGCGCAGGAGCATTCCTGGTAGGATTATTCCATCGCAAATGAGCAGTTATTTAGCAAGACAAGCATTTCTCAGTCTTATTCAATGAAGTGGCCTCCTAGTTATTCATAGCAGGAATATGCTTGTTCATGCAGATATAACTGACAAAACACGAGACTCTGAAGTATGGGTAAATAAAGGTAACAGCTATGGATGTGTTTCTTTGTGCTATTAGAAGACAGGTGCACTAAGAGAAAGGCTGTTTTATTTTTGACATCTCACTATAATGAGGGTTTTTCTGTAAAACTGAGCTTGTTGCTGTATGTTCAATGTTACATAAAACCCCTGAAGTTTCCTGACCAAAATGCTAATTGAAAGTTGCAGTATAAACTGTTTAAAACCACTGAGTGGATCTACATAAAAACATTGACTGATAAATTAGTGAAATGAAACCTATTATCTGTTCTAGGCATTAAGACTGCAATTCTAGTTGGAGGCATGGCTGCACAGAAACAAGAACGTGTACTGAATCGAAAGCCAGAAATTGTAATTGCTACCCCAGGCCGTCTGTGGGAGTTGGTTAAAGAGAGACACCCACATCTTTCAAATCTTCGTCAGCTCAGGTAAATGTGCCTTTTAGAATAACTGCTGGATACTGAACTAGTTATCCTTGCACCCTAATTATGTTTACTAACTGATTAAATAATTTAGACTACATAAGATCACTTATTTTTTTGTCTTACAGTGTTTTATTGAAATGCACAGTGGTTATTTTGGTGGAGGGAAATGTTAATTAAAGACAGTAGTAAAAAGCTGTTTTTTCAAAAAGCAGTGCAGAAGGCTACTGTAGCTGCCCAGCATACCTGGTGTTCCTTTTGGGTTTATATGCAGAATGTCTCTTACGTGTTTAGCAGGAAAAGTTCTTTTTAAGCCTATCAGGTTTTTTATTTATCTGCACAAGTGTATTTTTACTGTGTGTTTTCTACTTGACAGGTGCCTTGTGATTGATGAAGCAGACCGAATGGTTGAGAAAGGTCACTTCTTAGAGCTGTCTCAGTTGCTAGAAGTCTTAAATGATTCACAGTATAACCCTCATCGACAGACTTTTGTTTTTTCTGCCACGTTAACTTTAGTTCATCAGATTCCCACAAGAGTTTTACAAAAAAAGAATGCTAAAAAGATGGACAAGAAGACCAAACTAGAATTGTTAATGGAAAAAATAGGAATAAAGGGCAAACCCAAAGTAATAGACTTAACAAGGAAGGAGGCTACTGTTGAGACTCTGACAGAAACCAGAATCCACTGTAATACAAATGAGAAGGACTATTATCTCTATTACTTTCTTCTCCAGTATCCAGGAAGAACCATGGTCTTTGCGAACAGCATAGACTGTGTAAAACGCCTCAGTTCTCTCCTCACAATCTTAAACTGTGATCCGCTTCCTTTGCACGCCAACATGCACCAAAAGCAAAGGCTGAAAAACCTGGAGAGGTTTGCTGAGCGAGAGAGGTAGGCTGATTTTCAACTTTCTAGTAGAGAAAAAAAGTCCGGTAAAAGGTAGTGGGAAGGGGAAATAGCTCTGTTGGAGTAGGAGCAAGCTGAGGAAATTAGCTGGGGATTTGAGTACCCATGACTTTATGAGCCCAAGTTATTAACAATGAAGGATGAGGTTTCACAGGATAGTTGAGGTGATGCACTGGCTGAAGTTCAGTGGAAGGCCACCAAGATGTTCAAGAAGCATTGGCTCTGCAAGAGGAGAGAACGAAAGCACAGGGTTTATATCACCTGGGAAAAGTACTTTGTGGGGGCCTAATGGCAGCCCTCTGATATCTTAACGTTGTGAAGAAGACGGAGCCAGGCTCTTCAGAGTGGTGCATAGTAGGAGGATGAGGGGTAAGGGGTGCAAGCTGAAACAAGAGATTCAAACTATATATGGAAAAGTGCTTTTTTTCTGTGTGGACACGAGCACTGGAACAGGTTGCTTGTTCTTGAAGTTTTTTGAGGCTCAGTTGGATAAAGCCATGAGCAACCTGATCCAGCCTTACAGCTTGTCCTGCTTTAAGGAGGAGGAGGTTGGACTACAGATCTCCTGAGGTCTTCTGGAACCTGAATTATCCTGTGGTCTGGCAGGTCATTGCTGCTGACAAAGCTGCCACTTGCCCTGTTTTCAGACATAGGCTTTTGTGACTATCCTGCACATTTCTCTGCCTGTGTCCTGGCTCTGCAGCTCATTTGAGCCTCTGGAAGTCATTGAATCTCACTAACCCGTTAGAAAACTAACCAATTTTTGCTTGTCACAGTTTTGGGGCTTTAGTTACATGAATTAGCTTCCAGGGGGTTAAGGTATCCTGGAGCAATGTAAGAGAAGGGGCAGTTGTGTCTTTCAGCAGCAGTGGGCAGCCAGGGTTTACCCGGGCAGACCTGTCCTGCCACTGTAAGAAACATTGTTTCCTACTGGCTTTGAGTGGTCTCAGTACTTCTGTAATCCAGAAGCCTCACAGTTTAATCCTGCTGTAAACTGCTTCGTGCTGTCTGGGAATTTGTACCTTGTTAATAGATTCAGGCAGGTTGAATTGCTGTGATAGATCTGCAGTATCCCTTGGCAGACATAGTATTGATAGCATTGGCATAGGTCAGATGGGTCGTTTTCAGCGACTGCAGATTTTCAAGGCAAGAAAGAAATCTATGAGACCATCTCTCATGATGCTCTGCAGATCGCAAGCCACAGAATTTTCTCTTGTTATTTTTTCTTTGAACCTTGTAGCAGTAGAATCTTAATAAATTTCCATTACCTAAAAGTAACTAGTTTCAGTTGCTGGGAGATGTTTTTAAAACAAATTGTTCTGTATCCTAAGGAGAATTTTGTCTCTGTAGTAGACTATTTATATAAAAAACCATTATCTTCGAGTAGTTCATCATATCTAGGGATAAGGAGAAATAATAACTGTCAGAACAGAATCCCCTCCTTATATTTCTAGCTTTTAATTTACTGAGAGAGCTTACTTGAGTGCAAGTTGGGAGAAGGTATTTTAGCCCCCAAAAGCTGGGCAGTGTGCTGAAAAGTGCATCAAAGGGGAACATACCTCCCTTCTTTAGATAGCAATTTGTTCTAGTGTTCTTGTGAACTGAAAGAGAAGAAAAGCATAGGAAAACAGGATCCAGCAAAGTAGTGAATTTCTGTATTGGAAACAGAATAGACCTGCTGAGGGTAATATTTGCATTTTTTAGTTTTATTTTAAGAATTGTTGTTTCAAGACTGCCTCTGATATAACAGTGAGTATTGTTTCTGTAAGGGCAAGCAGAATGTGTAGTTCCAGCAGATGATATAGTATAAATCTGTTTCTTAAACTGCTGTGGTAGGATTCTATATTGCTGTATTTTATGTTCCTCGGCAGATGATTTATTCTTCAATTTTATATTCATTAAATTCTGTCACTTTCTCAGCTGTGTCCTCCTGACAACAGATGTTGCAGCTCGTGGTCTTGATATTCCCAATGTGCAGCATGTCATCCACTACCAGGTTAAGTATTTTTAATGTTTTACTTTTACTGTTTCGGTTTTGAAATAAGCTTTTCCTGATCCAAATCCTGAACCACTATAAAGCTGTAATTCTTGATCCCATGTATAGTATAGTCCCAAGTATAGATATTTAATCATATAACTGTCTTAGTGCTTTGTACTTAAAGTTGCTGCAGTGGCTCACTGCAGTAGGTAGCACTTCATCAATATGTGATTATATATCAGAAATGAAATAACAGATATTATCCTCCTTGCTTTTTACTTCACTTTGATATCCAAAGGTGTCAAATGACTCATATAACTCATCTCTGAGGACACATAAAATGTTTTCTTGCTTTGCAAGTGAAATGATAGAGGGTCAGAAGTTAAGAGAGACTCACAAAAGATTATGTGAGAAAGAATGCTGGATCAGAGAACAAAAAGTGTGTCAAGACATCATCTTTTACATTGCTTTCTCTGTTACCTGCAATGTACCATGTGTGCACAAAACACAATATTCTTTGGCAACCTCTTGTCCAAAGCATGGCAGGCTGCTGCTAGCTTTCCCTGCAGCTTCATGGCTTCTCTGAACACTTGCAGGTCCCTCGTACTTCTGAGCTGTACGTGCACAGAAGCGGTCGAACAGCCCGAGCTGCCAATGAGGGCCTCAGCCTGTTGCTGATTGGCCCTGATGACTTGATCAATTTTCGGAAAATTTATAAAACATTGGGGAAGACTGAGGAGCTGCCGTTTTTCCCAGTTGATACCAAGTGCATGACTTCTATCAAGGTAAAGAAACAACAGTCTCTTTTGCAGCCTGAGTAGTTGCTTGCTTATATTACTTTCATTACTGATACGATATTGCCTATCGTGTTCTTTCCAGGTTTCAGGTGAAATTTACTTTTGAGGACCTGGATTTGAAAATAAAATTAATCACACTTTATATTTTTAAAGCAACATTTATGATTTCTCCTTAATAACTGGCCCAGGGAAAGTGTTCGAACATAAACATCACCTATGTTTTTCTTGTATGGTGTTATGTAGAGCTTCTCCTGACTAGATTTCCAAAAACAGTATAGGGAACCAAGTATGTTTTGTTGCTGGGGAGCTGGAATGGCTTTGCTAAGTACATTGTTTAAAGCCTCTTGTGTTAGGAACAGATGGGAGAACAGTAGCAGGTCCAGGGGTGTTCAGCAGTTTTCATCTGCCTCTTCCCAGCTGAAGTAGTGAGTTCTCTGCTTTTCTCAGAGTTCTGTACTGTGAGGCCACAGCTGCCACTGAACCCTGTCAAACTGGGTATGTTCTCTTTGCTGGGTTATTGGCCATTTTAAGGAGAATTCAGTGATTCACTAATTCACAAGATAGACATTGGTTAGGGTTTACAAAACAATGTGTTTTAAAAAGCATCTAGTCACAGATCTGCCGATTTTCTACCTCTTGAGTAACAGACCATTTCATGTCTCAGCATTCTCTTAACAGTTTGATATCAGCCATATACAAATGGGGCATACTTAAATACAGGCTTTGAAAGGAATTCAAGATTGGAATGTCTGAATGTTGCACAGTCATTGAGAACAAAGGAGAATGTAAGCAGTCAGATATTGCAACAGCTATCTTCCTTATGGTGTTCTGATTCAGGCTTATCCAATTGGCTTGGACAGAGCCCAGAGTTTACCCCAATGGCAACAGCAGTATCCTCACCTTGGGAATAATGTCAGCAAGTTTCAAAGCCCAGGCTTGCTGCAGATAGGGTATTTAGCATGAATCTTTCAGGAGATGCAGCTTTCTGAAAGAGAAAGAAAATCAATAAATTCTTCCATAGACTCATTTTTATCCTCTTGGTAGTAATGAAGAGAATTTGATTTCTTCCTCCCCATCTCCTCTACTGCCCCCTTACACCCACTAAATGTTTCTGGCTACTGAAAAAATCTGTTGTTTTTCAAGAGTATTTCTTCAGAGGTTCCTTCTGTGTTTCTTGATGAGTATTCTTGGCTCTTATCATGCTCTGTCAATTAATGAGCAAATAAATATTGTTTCCACACTTTAATTTTCCTGCAACCATCTCACGATCTTCTCTCCTATCTGTAATAATGCTCCTCTTCCCAGAAGAGATGTCTTTGTAATTGTAGTTGCAGAAGTTCAGCCTCAGAGGCTCTTCGAACAGTCAGGTGTCATTTACACTTAAACCTGGGCTTGATCACAAAGTCAGTGTAGTTGAGACTAATAGTGCTGCTGGTTCTGTATGTCTGTCCCTTTGACACACTCCTTCCCTTTTTCTGTAATGCCTTCATCCAAGTTCAGAAAAAGTCTGACGGGTTTCGCACTGTTGAACCAGGATAGAGGTAGACCTAAAGAAGACTTAAATTTTGCAAAGATGGAAAAACTATTTAAAATTTCTCATAATGGTCTTAGAACTGACTGATTCAGTAGTTCATGGCATTTCTTCTCTCTCTGCGTCTTGATTATTGTGGCAGTTCTGGCTGGTGCTGTTACCATGTAGCACCAGACTATTCAGTTTCCTGCACAGGGTTTGTTTTGTACAACTACAGGCATGTTCCAAACAGCAGAACTTGCTGCTGGTTGATTATTATTTACTGTTAGTGTAGATTTTCTTTCCACGGTGAATTAATTATTTTTTTGGCCCAGCTGGAAGGCTGCAGGTCAGATTAGATTTGCTGGACATCTTTGTTCCACCTGTGTGCAGCTGGAAAGGACAGGACATTCTGTCCTGTGCCTAAACAAGAACCAGGTACATTCCTTAAGACGTGAGCTGTTCCATCCATATGGCCTGCAGGAGTTAGTGAAGGTAGAGGCTGCCCCTTACTGCTGAGTCTAGTAACTTTGAGATCTGTACTATGTAAATATGTAAGTTGGAAATGATTAGTATTTGAATCATGATTTGTTCTTGATGTCTCTCAAGTTTTTGTAATAATTTATTTATAGAATGTTGAGTTAATATTCAGGTATGTTTAGTAGTTGAGATGTTTTAGAAGCCAGACTCTATCATGGATCTGAAGAAGTAAAACACAAGCAAATTATGATGTCTTTGTTATGTGGGGCATCTCCTGGAACATGAGCAGGGAACAAAAGTGTCTCTGTACCCCAGTTGCATTGTAATGCATGCTCTCAAACACTGATTCTGCTAAAATACCTCACATTTAAACCTGATCATAATGCCTAAACGTGTTTTTGTTGCAGGAGCGGATGAATTTGGCAAGGCAGATTGAGAAGGCAGAATTTTTCAACAGTCGGGCAAAGCAACACAACTCCTGGCTCCAGCAAGCTGCAGAGGCTCTTGAGATGGATCTTGATGATGACATGTTGATGGGCAAGTAGAACTGTTTGTCCATGGGTGTCCTCAGTTGTTCCCACAGTGCTGGTGTCTGGAAGAAGCCTCACCACAGCAGAGAAATGCCAATTTGTGCAGAGCAGAAGGGGAAGGAAAGGAGTTTCATTAGGATGTGATGTTACTGGTGATTTCAGGGTGATTGTGCAGCAGATAGTGCTGGAGCTGAGGAAGGGAGGTGTGACAGTTCTGGCAAGTCGCAGACAAGTCTGCATAACATAGAACAAGAACTGTTTAGCTTCTGGCAAGCATTTCAGAGTAATCTAAACAGCCCAGTATGTCCTGATTCAGTCTTGTCCTCCCTGTGTCAAAGAAAAAGCCGTTTCCTTGCTTCTGCTTGTCCCTCCCTGTAGTCAGGCATCAGGACAGGAGCCTGACAGCTCTGTGTGGGAACAGCTAGGAAGTGCTAGGGAACACCAGATATTATGCAAGCCTCATGTGGGTTGAGTTGTGTGGGCAAAATGGCCAATACATATATTCAAGTTGCTGAGGTTTTTGGTGGTGAGTTAGAAGTAAATAATTTCTTATATTTTATAAATTAAAGGTTTTGCAATGCTTAAATGCACTGTAAGATGCCACATTGTGTTCATATTTTAGGAGCTGAAGGTATGATTTCCTACCAGGTCTTTGAAGGCAGGCTGAGTAGAGGTGCTGCAGAGGTTGCTTCAGATGAATCTGTCTCTAACCTGTTAAATGCTAAATATGCAGACACCTTAATTTTGAAATATGTTTAGATTTCTTTCTTTTATTCATGGTTGAACTAGCTGGTTCTCAGCCACTTTGCAAGCAAACACTAATCGTCTCTGTCTAAATTGTTCAGGAGTGCTTTCAGATAATTAGCACTCTGCTGTCTTGTTTTGACATAATCTGAGTATGCTGTGCTTTGTAATGAGTTTCAAAACAGCACATCCAGTCCAAGTAAGTTGTGGCTCTCAAGTGAAACATTTTGTAATTGCCATCCAGAAACTTGCCAGCTTCATGCTGTACTCAGTCTCTTAATTCTCCTGGAGCTTGTTGGAGACCAATTAAAATCTCAGTCATTCCTCCCATAAATGAAGTGCCTCTTACACAGTTACAAAGGCTTTAGTAATGCCCTTTCAATTTTACCTTACAGCAACTTTGATTTCATTTTTCTCTCCAGGCCTCTAATTCTATTAACTGTCTCAAATCTTTTCTATGCCCTTCTTTATTCTGTGTTATTAAATCTGAGCACCTTGTATGAAGAGGAAAGGACTCCCTGGTTTACAGGTGCTGAAATGAGGCATGCATAAAGTAAGAAAATACACAGAAGAAGCTCTTGCCTGAGCTAGAAGCCCTGGGTGAATGAATACCTTGTCTTCCGGGGCCCCCTTCCTTTTGTTCCTCAGTCTGTTCAGGGTTGAGAGCCAACTGAATGATTTAGTAGAATGATACCTGGGCTATGGTTACTCAGTATTTGGGATTTTTCTTGATCTCATTATCCTCTGGGCAGCCTGGGTGATCTGGAAGTGACACGGATGACTGGAAGACTATATGGGAGTTGAGTGACCTTGTTAGAGAGAGAAAGCTGAGATTAACATCTGCCCTTGTCACTACAAAGGTCTGCAATGCAAGTTGTTCTCTTGTAACATTCTGTATGTTTGATTTCTGCCCCAAGGAAGAAAAGCTAATGAGCAAGAAGAAAGCCAGAAGCAAAAGGTGCTGAAGGGGATGAAAAAGCAACTGAAACATATGTTGTCCCAGCCACTCTTCAAAGTCCTCATGAAAACCAAGTACCCAACACAGTCTGGAAAACTACTCCTTCCTCAGACATCAGTTCGCATTTCAGCTCTGGGTACTGTGTCTAAAAAACAAGCCAAGAAGAAGAAATCAATGAAATTAGATAACTGAGCAGGATCACTCAGTGTGACAGAAGCAAGGACTATCCTGATCAAGGCTGTCAGTACTTATGGAGGAACTCAGCTAGAAAACAAGTAGTATAAGGATGTTGCCTGTGTATTGGTTGTGCAAGCAAAACCAAAATGTTGATTTAAAGGGCTCAGTTAACACGGGGTTAGTTACTGTTGAATCTTGTCTTGGATCTTGTTTTTCTATGTTCTTATTTTTTCTTAACTCTCTATATTAATAGAAATTAATTATTTTTCACATAGTTCTGATAATTACTCCATTTTGTGAGATGGGTAAAAGTTAGTGGGTAGAATTCACTGTGGGCATAGTCTAATGATAAAACTTGATTTGAATTTTAATGTGATTAAAGGACAGGGGAAGGTCGACTGTATATAGTGCAAGTACAGTCTGAGCTGGTGGTGATGCGGGGTTTGCCTTTTCCTGCGGCCAGCTCGGTGAGAAAGGCAGCAAACAGAGGTAGTGTTACCATCAAGTCTACAATTCTGGTTATGGAAATGTCTCCCAATTTTCTTTCTCCTCTGATAATATTTCTCTGTTCTGTTCACCACTGGGTTTAGTTCTGTTAGTTCTGTGTTAATATGTGTTGAAATGTGCAAAAAAAGCAAAGGTGGCAACAGGCCAGGACAGACTTTGGGAGATGTGTATATTTTTATGGAATAAACATTGCTACTTAGTGTTTTCTTAATTAATATTTGGAGTTAAGCCTGTATTTGAAAACATGTTAGAACCATGATCTTTGCTTTAATGGAAAAGATGATTTTGTGAAATGTCACTTTTGAAGATTGTTTCCTGATAATTATGCTTTTAAACCATTTTAACCTGACCCAGGCAAATATTTTTTTAAAACTATTTTTAAAAATATGTCAGAAGAATATATTGTGAATTTTTAAAATTATATCAGCTATAAAACCATAAGTCTGTGTCTGTTTTCAGTCACTTGAGATTTCTAAATCCCTCATAGCTGATGCTGTCTGCACTTAGCAGGGAAGGAGAGGGGAAAAGTACCCAAAAGGTAACACGGCGAAATCAGTATTGGTGGGAGCACAGATAACCTTCACCTGCCAGCTCTGGATAAGGCTGAGTTTTTGTGTCTTATACAGTATGGAACCAGTGTTACTGTCATGATAGGAAGCACCAATTTACTCAACTACTTGGAGAAATTTGTCTGTGGAGTTGAATGCCCCCTCCAACCACCTGCTGGTTATGTGAGAATACCAAAGTCTTCACTCTTTCATCCGTGTAAATAATTGTAGGCCCCCCATCCCCATCTTTGGAAGGCTTTTCTCTTTCTCCCATGCATTACTGAAAAAGAGCCATGACAATTTAATCATAAGCATATAGAGCTTATCAATTATGTGTGAGACTTGCAATGCACTATTTGTCTCACACCCTTGGGAAGTTTTGAGGCAGAAGAGATGGTAAGGTTCTGTTTCCTCATTCATGTGAAGAGACACACCTTTGGAGTTAATGTGACATCTGAAAAACAAAAACAATTTAAAGACAGTTCCTTGTAAGGAAAACTGAAAAAAGGAACTGAAAAGGCAAGCATGTCCTCATTTCTGTGCCATTTTAATCACAATTTTACATTATGAAAAGAAAACTTGCATTGGTTTTGCATCCCTGAAGGGTTTGAAGACCAGGTGGACCTTTTCTGTGTCTTGTGATGCATTTCTGTTTACAATTCATCAACAAAATCAAGTCTGGATCCTGACAATACAGCTCAGCATCTCCTCCCTGTCTGAAAATCTGCATGAGGTAGCAGTTTTGGCAGTTCTTGATTCCATGAGATCATGAGGTGAGCTGAACTTGGGGACAGTGAGAGTATTGTTATTTCCTCTCCATTATTGCTATTAAGTTTTTCAGCTGCTGCTGTTTCCCTGTGTTTAACAATCTAGTTCTCACACTCACAGTCTTCCCCAAGACAGAGCATGGCACTTTGTGCCCTCCTTGCTGCCTTCATGAATCATGAACGTTGGAAAAGACCTCCAAGATCATCAAGTCCAGTCTTTGACCTAATGCAGCCATGCCCACTAAACCATATCACAAAGTGCCACATCCACTCATTTTTTGAACACTTCAGGGCTGGTGAATCCACCACTTCCCTGGGGACCTTGTTCCAGTGCTTGATGGTTCATGTTTGCTTGTGGGACATGCTTTTGTGCCAGTTTTCTTCTGCAGCCTCTGATGTGCTCTGCGTGAACTCTCGATGCTTAAATCTACTGATGCTGCTCCCCACAGGAGCTCAAGCAGAGTTTGAAACCTAAAAATATCTCACCTTAAAAGAATACTTGTCTGGTACTCTGAAAACTCTCTTGCAAGTGCCTGTTTTGCATTGTCAATATCTTACTGGGACACCCTGAGTCTTCTACCTAGATGGAAAACCTCATATTTGCCTGAGCTAATTTAAAGAAATTATTAAACAATAAATAGGAAAATACTACCACTTAGCTATCCCACACCCATGTGAACTAGGTTACTGCAGGAAGAGAGGAAGGCAAGGCAGAATGTTTTCTCCAGCTCTGATTTGCATGTGTACCACTGGTGCAAATTAGACATGAAGAATTTTTCATCAAGTCCATATGGGTAGTTTAATCTTAGTATATAGTGAAATATGTAGTATCAAATGGTTTCTGCAGTTATGCTGAGGCCTTAAACAAGTAATCTTGTGTTTTGTGGCAGCTTATGTCTGCTAAAACACCCATTAATTAAACGACTTTGTTTAAGCTGTCACAGCAACTTCCAAGCAGATTAATAAAAGCATGAGCTCAGCAGAGTAGTGGTAGGGTACAAGCTGATACAGAGCAAGAGCAACCAGTACTGCCTAACAGAGAACTGAAACCCTAATAGCTTTTGAACATTTATTTTTATTTTCTGAGTGCATGGGACTGGTTGACCTCATCCCTGCCACAGAGTGCCTGTTCTGTCATACTTCTATCAAGAAAAGGAAGAGTCCCTGCAGTTTAAGGCATCTGCTGAGGAGGTAGTTTGGACAGGATCTCACATATTAGACAGGAGAGTTTCCTGACATCCCCCATGCCTTTTCTTTCCTTCCGTGTATGTTAATAAAAAGCAAGTTAGCAAAGCAGAAGCTGGAGTGCTGCCTTGCCATATGCCAGCAGCCCAGGCACACGCTGGCCATGTGGCACAGGGGAGGTAATTCGCACCTTCCTGAGAAAGGGCTCGGTACTGCATGCTTAATGCAATCAGTCTCTGTATCCAGGTTCCTAAAGGAGAGAGAAGACAGGAAATGGACACTTTTTGACTATCTCACTTCATATTGCCTTACACAAGGAGGAAAATCTGGTAAGAAGCCATGTGCTTCCTTGGGTGTTAAAACGCCCACTGCTTGTCCTGTGCCTGAGCTATTCCAGATTTTTTGATGAATGGCTTGGTGAAGGAAAGAGCTCAGAAGATCATGATTTGAGTGACTGGTAACAGACTAATAATGTGTCAAGCAACAGTATGAATGTAATACCCAACAGTCATTGCAGAAAAGTAGGATGATGTCAGTGGTCATGGGATCGGGGAGTAGGAGAGTTCTGTAACCCTCTATAG
This sequence comes from Pseudotriccus pelzelni, assembly GCA_035584735.1. Lineage (NCBI taxonomy): Eukaryota > Metazoa > Chordata > Aves > Passeriformes > Tyrannidae > Pseudotriccus > Pseudotriccus pelzelni. The sequence goes on along the minus strand of JAWMRA010000161.1, from coordinate 48,675,439 downwards.
ATCCTTTATGTGCCCCCTTCTGATACTTGGGCAGACGTTGTCTGATTCTGGTGCGTGAGAAACTTTCTATTTCATCTTCTTTTTGTGAAAGGTATTTCAAGGCTTCAGTCTTTTCTCAAATCAATCATAAGCTCCTCCTGGGGTTGGCCTCACAGAGTGAGTAAGAAAGAGAAAAATAATCTGTCACTCCTGCAGCAAGTTCATTGGCCTGGGGAAGCAAGTGAACAGAGTTGCTACGCTTGCTTGCCTTGGAGCTCAGCAGCTCTTGCTGTGAAACTGGAAGAAGTTGTAGCCAGTTTCCAGAGCAACCAACTTCAGATGGCACAAATTGCCAAATTTCTCTAGGTGAGAGCTGTAGTTAGAGAACACAGATCCAAAACCTGAGCTGGAAAAGCAGAACAGGCACTGCAAATTACTCTTGGGCTTTGATATCATTGGGCTAATTAGAGGTCTGATGTTCTTTTAATATTGATATATCAGTCTGATCAGTAGTGTGAATGCTTTTTTAGGAGTAAAGTTTATTTTCCTTTCCTCATGACAATATCTTGAGCAGTATAAGCTGACAGGTGTTACAGATTTACACACACAGGACACCATGCCAGGGTACGACTAGGATCCACTGATTGACATAAAGTCCAAGTCATGGTTTCCAGTTCCTCTTTTGTTAGTTCTCAGGTTACAGCTTGAGTTCGATGTCTACGCCAGATCGTGCCCCTCAGTTATATGCATACCACCCATCACTCAATCCACAAATCTAGTCACTTAATTCTGGTTAGTGGTCTCCTGATTTCTTAATGGTTTTCACTGTTGCTGGGCTGGCCTTCTTCTGAAGTTAACTTATTCTCTTGGAATTTTTTCCTTGGTCCTTGCGTTCTAGAAAGCAAAGAGAACTAAAACATCTATACAAGAAAAGATTTAATACATGAACTGAAGTAACCATTCTAGTATCTTAAGATGTAGAAGACAATCCAATAACAAAAAAAGGTTGAAATCATCTGGCCTTCTTTTCTTGCAGATGTTTTTTTATCCCCAGTACAAATTTGGTAACATGTTCATCTAAGAGTCTGGTTGTAGCAGGGACAAAGGTTGCAGGTACAGTTAAGTCGCTGCCAAAACATATTTCTGCTGGTGAGAACCCCAGAGAGTGGAAAGAAGTAATTCTAATACCCCATAGCACTATTCCTAGAGGCCGTCATCTCTCCATGTGTTTTATTATGAAACCACCTAGCCAAAGTCATTAGATACTTTCTTGTTAAAATGGATTCTCTCCCAAGAGTCCAAATTCCAGTTTTATTTTTCACAGCCTCACAACTTTCCCATTGAGTCCCTTTTTCCAGGGTATCCTCTGCATATATTTGGTTTAGATTATTGATCTCTGGTCAACCATAAGCAGAGGGAGTTATTATGGTGGCACACTCACGATGGGTTGGTGGGCAGCAGCTTTAGTTGCTTTATCTGCCAATTCATCATTTGTTCCACTTTGCTGGATCCTTTTGTTTGAGCTGGACAGTGTGGTGCAGCAATTTCCCTTGGAAGCTGAATAGCTTTCAACAGCATTCAGATTTCAGTTCCGTTAGAAATACTCTTTCTTGCTGAAGTAAGGAAACTTCATTCTTTCCGTAGCATACACATTGCATGACGCACTCCAAAAACCTATTTGCAATAAGAATAAATGTGGCTGGTGTCCCCACCAGGCTGCTCTAGCTAATGCAGTTAATTCAGACCCTTGGGTACTCATCAAGGCTTGTAGAAGTTCTGCTTCAAGTATCTCTAGGTTTCTTGCTACTACATAGCCCATGTATCATTTTCCATTCACATAGTACAAAGATCTCTGAAAAGGGTTAGATCTGAGTTCTCCAGAGGCTGATCCTGCAGATCTTCCTCTATGAAGCTGGAGTAAAACATTACCTTAGCACAGTCCTAACGGGGTTCATCATTGTAAGGAATAGACAGTAAAATTGCTGGATTCAGAATATTGCATCTTTTAAAAGTAATATTATCCTAATTTAAAATCATTAATACATAATGATGCATCCTTTGTGGGGACAGTGCTTGCATAACATATTGCTAAAATATCAGTTTCACTTCATGCTGGACATACAGGGTTGTTGGGTGACCCGGGATTAGTGGTCTGCTTCTTTCTGTGATAGTCACTGTTCCTGCTGTTGCTTTCACGCTAGTTATTCCCCACCTCTACAGGATCCCGTTGAGCTGAGTGCTAAGCCACAGGGCGGCGGTGTGACCATGCTATTGAGTAAGGACTGCACTCGCTACTCCTTTGTTCTCACGCACCCATAGTGCAAAGGATTTAGAGTAATCCGGCAAGCCCAGTGCCGGAACAGAAGCTAAAGATCCCTTTACAGTTAGGAAATCCTTTTCTCACTCTGGACCTCACTGTATAGGCCCCACTCCCTCTGCCTTGGTAGCTTCTGCCCCAGGACCCAGAGTGTGCAATATCCTACTGTGCCTGAAAATCCTCGCAGTATCTTTCAAATCATCTTTAAGGAAATAGGAGAATATCATAGGAGACCCAGCGAACCTTGGGGTAAGAGGGTCCATGTTAGTTGTTGACCTTTCTGCATAAGTGCAAACAGGTGCTGGCTGTCTTCTGCTGCAGGAATACCAAAACCTGGAGGTACCCCTACCCAGATGATGCCCCTCAGTTACACCTGTACTACCCATCACTCAATCTGCACATCCAGTCACTTAATTCTGGTTGGTGATCTCTTGATTTCTTACTGGGTTTTGTTGTTGCTGGGCTGGCCTTCTTTTGAAGTTACCTCATTTTCTTGAAATTGTCTCCTTCGTCTTTATCTTCTCCATTTCACTCACATCTGCTGTATTCAGCTAGTTCTCTTAGCAGCCTTAGTTTTCTCAGAAAGTTTACTGCCAGTCACCTCTTGCAGCCCGGAGCTCCACATGCTTTAGTTACTAGTGCTAAGCAACTACTGCTGAATGAGTCTATTTAGAGAGAATAGTTAAATCTCTTCTATAACACAGGAATAAGGTATAAGGTGTAATATATTACTGTTTCTTATAGTGCTACTTCTAAGCTGGCTCAAGTGAGGCCATTTCCATCGTCTCAGTTCTGAGAGGATCTCACAGTGTTGTTTTCTTGGCAAGTTAAAAAAACCTGTGAGAGTTAAATCTACTGAAATGTTTCTCACTAATTGTCTTTCTTTTCTCAGGTTTTCAAAATCTCATAAGTTCCTGCTGGGAAATAAGTTTATTCTTGCACATATATACATGGATAAACATAACTGGAAAGTATGTCCCTCTCATCATAGAAGCTTTCAAAAGTCTAATTTCTAGTATTTCAGTTATATGTGTGTATACACATACACACAATGTGACCTTTTAGCCAATTAAACTACATATATTTATATAAGAACAAGTATTGTCATTAGCTCCCTTCCCTCAGGAGTTCTATGTCTCATTAAAGAAATGAAATATTTGTTTACCAAATGATAAACAAAAGGGAGCTGGAAAAAGTGTTACCATCACAGAGTTCAAAAGAAACAAAATCTCAGTGTTCTATCTCAACTATATCTCAGCTAAAAAAATGCACCTTCTGTTAAGCCTTTAAACAAGATTCCTGATACGGTATTACCTGTTTTCTTCCTGTTTCCCACCCAAGGATAACAAAAATTAAATCGATTCATTAGCAAAAAAAGAAAGAAAAAAAGAAGGAAATCAAGACCTGATATATCAAGTTGAAATTCTCTGTTGTTTTCTTCTATTTCAAGTATGATCAATGAGAGAACAAAGGTAAACATTGAGTAACATTTATCAGGCACTGTTTAATTAGAAAAGGGTACCACCTTTTATCCAAAACTTCTCTGTACATGAATGTCTGGGTGTTACAATAGCCAGGGACAACTTTCTGCTTGGAATAAAGAAAACGTTTGCAGTTTCCATTATACTGCATTCACATTATAGTGCAATGCCTTATTATTTAAAAATAATACAAAACCAAATAACGAATCAAAAACCTAGACTGGGAAAGCTGCCTCTTCTAAGGCATCATTCTGACTAAGAAAGGTTTATCTACTGTATATCAGTGGAAGCTGTCTTTCCTGCTCCTGCATTTTAATTAAACTATTCCTTATACGTAGATGGTGAAACCACAACTCAGTTCGCAATGAACGATGCCTCCCAGAGCTGGGTTATGGTGCAAGAACAAACAGCCATGAGACACTGGTTCCACTGCTGGGCAGTTGGTGCCATACATAAACATTCCTGCTCTTTAGCATACTTATATTTATGACCATTTCATATGCTCTGAAAAGCAAGTCAGGCATTTGATTATATGGCCTTGTTTCCCCAACAGAGGACTAATGGGCTGGACACAGGTACACGCAGGGCTGGTAAATGGGCTTTTGCTCTACCAAATGGCCAAAGTAGAGGAATTAGGGATGAAGGAGTTCAAGAAAAAAATTTCTGTGACCTTGCAGTTGCTAGAACTGAATGTTCTCCCTCTCTGTTTTGTTTTTAAGCTATCAAAATAATTTTTCAGATGAGTTAATGTGAAAAGTAAACACTAATTTAGAAAAATTGATTAAATACCTTAGAGCGTGTGTGCGGGGAACTGGATTCAAGTGACAGCTTTATAAGCAGTGCTTGCTAATTCCTGACAGCTCTCATTAGTTACTGATCCAATACTATTAATAATACAGCCAGAACTGCCAGGTGCAGACCAGGCTCCTGTGTGCCATTGCTTAACAAGCATTGAGCAAAAGATTGTTCAAGTCCCCTAAGTCTGAGCCTGTTTGGTTGCCAAATCGTTTGTCATTTTAAAACCCTGTTTGTTCAGCAGGCTGCATGGTGTCTAGGGGATAGACAGGCATCTTCCTCAGTTAATATCTGGTGAATGGTGAATATCAGGCATTGTGTTCGTGTGCCCTTTGCACAGAAATTTCATGATCCTTCAAAAACTTTTCTCAAATTTTGGAAGAAAACCATCAAATTCAAAAGGCTGCATCTGTTGTGAATAGTAAACAGGTCTCTCTGTATTAGCCACTGGCTTTAACCGTCCTGGCAAATCTGATAGTACATTTTTGCCTAGCCAGCACTAAATTTTAAGTTAAAAAATTCACTTTGCTGTTGGATTATAAAGTGCACAGCATATTGTAGCAGTGGATGCATTGGGAGGTAAATCTAGTACAGTGATTAACTCCCTTACTAGTTTCACACGGAGGTCTCTTATGGAGATACTGTTTTGTCCCATATACAAAACTTAACCAGAGAGATGCTGCTGCTGCACAAGCCATGGTTATCCTCCTTGTGTAATCCTGCCTCCTCCTTGAAAGAGGGAAATGAAATCCCTTAAGGTGAAAGGAAGAGTCTTGCTCTCCTCTCAGTTCTGCTTCAGCATCTTGTATGTCAAAGTCCCTTGCCGCTGCATGTAGTTACCACCCCCCTTTCCGCCCTGCTTCCCTAGGCGTTATTACAATAACAATCCCTCTCTTCTTTTTTTACTTGCAGCTTTTCTCATATTTATTTATTCAGCTATTGCAATAAAAACAAATCTTTCCAGGTGTTATTGCACTGCAGTGACTGAGAAGACAATGAGAGGTCCTGAAAGACGATAAATACTCATAACAACTACATTGCTGATAGTTCAATAATGGAGCAACATCTAAGATACTATTTCTTTTTAACATGATTATAAAAAAAATCACAATAGGACAGTGCTGTTTGAATTTAAGCCACTAATGCTAGTAGATTCCTACACTGGGTGATGTATTTTCCTTCAGTGTCTTCCTCTTTCAAGCAAAATGCTCTGTACTTACCTGTCAGCTCATCTCTGGAAAGAGTCTCTTCATTAGCCCTTTTCCCAGCATGCAGGAGCATGTTAAAAGAGGGATTAAGCTTGGCCTTTCTCCTGTTAAACCAGTGCTAACGCAACAGCTATTTATATTGCCGAAACCTCCCACAGTTATCTCCTGGACAGCTGGAATACCTTGCTGCTGAGCAAAGCAAAACGCTCGCTGCTCTTCCCCTCACCTTCCCACTGGCAACGGCTGTGTCTGGCCTGCATAGGCCACTATCTTGTCTCCTGCAGGAGGCAGCAGGCTCCGTGTTTCAGAGCGTCCTGATCCTCTGCAAACATAGAGAAGGACTGTTCGGTAATCCTGACACCTTTTTTTATCTTCTGAAACTGCACAGATACGATGTCAGATAAAATGCTCTATTGCTTCTATTGGATTGGAAAAAGGATTCAAAACTCTGGTGTCTTGCTTAAACAGTTAATAGTAAAATTCAGGCTAAAAGAAATTGATGGATTTCAAGATGGGTTATTTAAGGTGGGTTTTTTTTGTTTTGGTTGTTTTTTTTCCTTTGTGCTGTGGAGTATGATGACTTTTTAGATGAAAACATAAAATCACAGAATTGCTTGGGTTGAAAGGGATCTTAAAGACCATCAATTTCCAGCCCCCTGCCACGGACAGGAACACCTTCCAAAGACCAGTACCTAGAGGGGCCTACAAGAAAGCTGGAGAGGAACTTTTGACAAGGGCATATAGGGGCAGGAGAAGGGATAATGGCTTTATACTGAAAGAGAGTGGATTTAGATTAGATATTAGGAAGAATTTCTTTACTGTGAGGGTGGTGAAGCACTGGAACAAGTTGCCCAGAGAAGCTGTGGATGCCCCAACCCTGGAAGTGTTCAAGGCCAGATTGGACAGGGCTTTGAGCAACGTGCCTGTGGCAGGGGGGCTGGAACAAGATGATCTATAAGGTCTCTTCCAATCCAAGCCATTTATTGATTCTATGAAATAACTGACTAGCATTCATCTCTCCCCGGTGTCTAATGCTGCAAAGACTGCAGGCCTGTGGATGCAATAGAGTTTGTGCATCGTCCATGTCACATGTATCTTCACCCAGCTAAACTCAGGCACAATTAGCGAATTCATTACTTTCCAGGCTGTCTTTGCCGCAGCCATGGGCTGCTCCAGCAGGACATGCCGGCAGTGCAGCGGAGCAGACGCTGGATGGCACCGATGCGCTGGGGAAGCAGGAGGCAGCCCGGGCCAGCCTGAGCCTCCCGCGTCCTCCCCTCTCCCGGGAGCCAGACTTGGGCCTCTGCATCAGGGAAACATAAGGGACTGTGAGCAGAGCGGATTGTGAACCACCAGTGTAATTGCCTGTGTTCCATTAGCCTCCAAGAGAGGTGTCCCAGGCCAAGTTTACATATCTGTAAATCTTGCACTGCCTCTTTTACTTGGCCCAAACTTGCATTTTTTTGGTAACTCATTTATCTCAGCAACAAAGACGATGAAGTAGACTAGGCTTTAACCTCACTTAAATCCTCAGAATCTGTCAGTCCTGGGGATGACAATGATCCAGGTTGTCTTTTAAGTCCACTCCAGTGAAGCAGGCTGAAGAAAACTGGAAAACTTCTGGACAAAACCATGGTGTGAAGGAAGCAGATGTGGATCTTGACAGCAAGGACAGGTGCTTTGTGCTCATATGGACAAACCCTGTTACTGTCCCAAAGCTGTCCAGACACAGCATTTATGGATTGTTTTCCCTATTTGCCTCCTGCCTGAAACAAAGACCGTTTAAGTCTCCACACTTTGGTCTGTAGATAATCTCAGCAAATGCTTTTTCTCGGTTTCTCCTTTGGAAAAGCTCACTCAGATGCTTCAGTCATTAGTACTTACACTCTGTAGATTCCTAATTGTGATGTTCACACAGGCTGAAACCAACTCTCCATTTATCCTGGTTAGCGGTATGTAGATCTTCATGACCCAGCAGTTGGGCCGTGGGAATCTGGGTGCATGCAATGGGGCAGTCCACAAGTATGACCTGTAATTACATTTCTACCCTCTTTTGGGCTTCCCTGAAGAAGCTGGAGCAGCTGAATCCAAATTTTCTCAAGAGGTTAATGACCTGGGCTGGCATTAAAAGCATGTCTCCACAGTGGGCAATGATGAGCAGCTGAACGCAGGAATCTCCATGGGAGCTGGAAGAAGGTGGGGGGGGAACTGTAGGTGAGGAATAGAAACACCTCGTTGCCACTGTCCTGTACCCAGAACTGCTTGGGGCTAGTGCAATTCAGTTGCATTTTACACAATGCCCAGGTTAAACAAAGGTGCAAGGCGGTGAAATGAGATGTTTCTGAGTTTTGTCCATCCAGGGCTTCTGATTTCCACCAAGGGAACCAAGTTCAGCATGGCCACAATCTGCCCTTGTGGGCCTGTCACAGAAAGAAAGACTACAGCAACTCCAAACATTTGGTTTTCTTACAGAAAAGGGGCTTTAGGTGGCCTAAAGAAAAAAAAATTTAAAAATATAAATTGTATGTGGCAGTTTACAGAAATTCTTTCAAGCATTTTGGTAGGAGAGCGGAAGCAAGGGAAATTGTTGCTGAAATGGAAATGTTTCATTCAGTGAAAAACTGACTTAATTTCCGAAAACATGAAAGACTGCAGTCAAAACAGGAGCTGTCATGCCTCTGAAAAGTCACATTTTACATTTGCAGCTGTCATTCTCGTCTTCGAGCTGAGATCCTGAGATGACCCCTCAGCCTCCTCGCTCTGGGAGGTGCTGACCTTGCTCCTCGAGGGAGAGCGGGTGATCTTGGACTCTAGGAAAGCTGAAGGATAAAGGGAGCAAAGCTCAGCTCTAGTCTAAAGACCCTGTGACTTCCATTTTCCAGGTATTTACATATCTGTTATAGTCTCTCAAAGATCAGTTTCATTTTCTATCAAACCCTACAATTTTGGAAATTCTTGTTTACGTTCAGAAGCAGATTCAGCATTAGCAGTGCCCATCAACAGTTACCAAGTTAACAAGATTCACTCTGGGACTGGAGCACGGCAGCCTTTTCCATGTGCCTGATGCTTTGTCCTCTCTTCTACACAGTGATAAACATGGGAGGAGAGACGCAGGTAGCAGCCTTGGGTGAGGACACTTGGAGTAAAGAGATGGGCAGAGGCATCCAAAAAGTGTGGGATGCATCCAGTCACTTCTAAATCCTGCTTTTAAGCTCAGTGAGCCTGATCAGACACAATACACATGATGCTCTCCATGGTAAATGAAACTTTGCAGAGCTCTGTGGTGCTGCCTGTCCTTTTCCATCAGCAAAGGACCCTGTCCCTCAGCTGACTGAACTGGACAGAGTTACCAGCGTCATGCTTCACATTCATAAACTGTTCTTCAATAATTTCTCTTAATACATCAGCAACAGGAACACTTGCCTTCCTCTGGTCTTCAGACATGTTCTTATTTTCTTTTTTATTTTACTGTAGAACTTAGTTGCTGTTGGTTGTTCTTCTGACTTGGTCCTGATTGATTGTAAAGTCGTTTGCTGTAAAGGGAATGTTTTTAAAGGTTTCAAAACTGTGAAATGAGCTTTGATAATTCCTACTTATTAAACAGTATCAGCTTCCAAACACTACTGAATTAAGCCTTCAACACCAAAGGAAAATCTATGTCCTTCTCCAAAGAAACACAGGTGATATGGTTTTTGTGGTTTTGTTTGGTTTTTTATTTGTATCTGCAGAAACCACAAAAGTATTGGTTCATTCTGGTCTTTAGCTATGCAGCAGCACTACATATAGTAACTATAGTATCACAAAATCATCCAAAAATCCGAAATGTGGAACTTAGCAGAATCTGGGGTGACTGAGTTGGGTCAAAGGAGGTGATACTCCCTCTGTACTCCATTTTCTTGAGACCCTACCTGGAGTACTGCATCCAGCTCTGGGGCCCCAACATAAGAAGGACATAGACCTGTTGGAGCAACTCCAAAGCAGGGACACAAAGATGATCAAGAAGATTGGAGCATGCCTTCTATGAGGACAGATTGAGAGCATTGGAGTTGTTCAGACAGAGAAGAAAAGGCTCCAGAGAGACCTTATAGCACCTTCCAGTACCTAAAGGGGGCTACAGGAGAGCTGAAGAGGAACTTTTTACAAGGGCATGTAGGAATAGGACAAGAGGTAATGGCTTTAAGCTGAAACAGATTAGTATTCAATTAGATAAAGGGAAGAAATTCTTCCCTGTGAGGGTGGTGAGGCACTGGAACAGGTTGCCCAGAGAAACTGTGGATACCCCATCCCTGAAAGTGTTCAAGGTCAGATTAGATAGGTCTTTGAGCAACCTGGACTAGTGGAAGGTGTCCCTGCCCATGACAGGGGGAATTGAAACTGGATGATCTTTAAGGTCTTTTCCAACCCATTCCATTTCATTCCATTTCATTTCATTCCATTTCATTCCATTCCATTCCATTCGATGAATTAACTGCTACATCACACTTTCCTGAACGAAGGAATTGTTGTTCATTTACCAATGGATTCACTGGACATGGGGCTGTGGTGCAATTGGAGAAAAGCTATTACTTCCATCCTCTGTGTGATCAGAAGAAATTTTCATTCAAAACATTATTCAGTGCAGTCCGCTGAGCAGCCCAGTCCTTTCCAGCCCACTGGCTCATGCTTTGGATGAAGAGCCATCATTACCACACCCTCACTGGAGAGTATGGGGGGACCAGAAACAAGCCTCTCACCACAAGTGACTACCCAGGTCCCTATTGTCAGGTTGAGAGACCAAATTACATCTCATGGCAGTGCCTGGACAAGAGCAAGGTGGAGGCAGTACCAGTCACCCTCAGCAGCTACCCAGGGAGTAGTTTAGGATTCACAAGGTGAGAGGAGAGCAGGATCTGCAGACAGTGATGGGACATTCCAGAGAGAACATGTGAATCTGCACTCTGCACTCTGGACACAGCTCCACACCTGCCAGAGACACGAGTGCAAGCTCTTACCACTGCTTGCCTACCTGTCCCAAAGGTTAGCAGCCTTGGCACCAGTACCACTCCTTGTTGACTTTGGCAATAAGCGTGGGGCATGACCAGCACTCAGCTGCTGTCACACAGGACTTTTACTAGCTGGATAATTCTTTGTGACTCAAGGAGGGCTGGTCTTGAGGAGTGGTTTGAGCTATTAAAACTGATGCTACCTTTGGACTGAGACAAAAGACAATGAGTTTGATGCTACATCTGAAAGAACTTCATGCTGCCTGCAATGAGTGCCTCCAGCTTCATCTTCTGGTGAGTCACTTAGGAGTGCCTAATGACATGACTCTTAGGTAACAAAACTTCAGCAACCTGCTCTTCTGTCTATATGCGTGTGAGGAAGAAGTCAAGGGTTTAGTTCACTGCAGCCTGGTGCAAAGCAATGTCAGATGCTTCCTTTCTAATTAGGTAGTGTTTTCTAGCAAGCTTGGCCTAGTGTAGAGACTTGGCAGCTTGCAGAAAAACTGAATGGAACATGCTGTTGTGTCAGTGGAAATCCTGGGTAAGGTATTCACCATGCATAAGTCAGTAGAACCCCTGTGTTTCATAGGTAATGAATAATTTCTCATACAAAGTGAAGGATGTTGTGATAACACAGCACAGTGTGTGTGTTACTGGCCAGTACCAAAGTACTGTCATCACGAGCTCTGTGATGCTGGGTTTGCATCTTGCCCTTTCTTATTCCCTCGGTCCTGCTCACGTCATCTGTCCCTGGAGAGCCTCTTCTCCTGATGCACTCTTTTATCTCCTCCACCCACATGTTGTTCTGGTACATAATAATTTGTCCATTTTGTAACACATTCTTTTTCCCAGAGAAGAAGGAACTAAAATGTGGGGTTCTGTACTAATTTCAAAGTGAATACTCTGAATCAGAGTGCAACAAAATGTGCACTGGTCCCACTGATTCCTAACACAGCCAGTAAAATGTCAATATTTTGTATTACCACTGTGTTTCTATTATGCAGCAATTATATCTATTTTTACCAAGTTGAATACACATTGAAAAGCAATGAAAAGGAGCATTAGAAGAAGAACTAGTTAAAAAAAGCAGCTATCCTAATGCTGAGGTTTGCAATTTTAATGGGTTGACGCTACAGTACATTCATCTAAAATAGTGCCATGGGGATGGTTTCCACTTTTTATCACCACATTGTGTTATTCCTCCACTACCCACTATCAGCTTGTTTTGAGCCTTCTTTGAAGCACCTTGCACTGAGTCTGGTCTCCAGCTCCAAATGGCAATGTTCCAGATTCCTCAGTCTGTGTCACTAAGTGTATGATATGAATTTTTTCAGAAATGAATTCTGGTGAGGAAAAAGAGGGGATTACTCTGCAGGAAACCATGAATTGCCTTAAGTAACCTCCTAATCTACAGGATTTGAGTTTACAACTCTGCTGTCCTCAGCCTGTGCCCAACACCATAGTATTGTCATGGGGCTGTGCTGTCCCTTGCAGGCACATGTTGTAGCCAGAAATGCAGGCAGGGTGGATCAGATTAAGTGAAGGAGTCTGTTTCTGTACACCATTAACTGTTCTGGCCAGTACTGGGATTATTTATTGTTATTAGCATGTACTACCATTAGGATTTCTAGCCCTTGTTGAGAAATGCACATAGATATAGACTAGGTCCCCAATCTGAGATTTGAGACCATAAAGCTCCACTGATTTCCTCCTCCCTCTTTATTTTTGCAAGGTAAAGTAATTTGTCTTGTCTCAGTAGGGCCAGGATTTCAATTGAGGATTGAGAGACCTGAGGCAAGGTTCAGAGTTAAATCCAAAGCGGTAACAGTTTGGGAACTGTCTGGATGCTATTATTGGCCCTTTCACTGGCACCTCCTCTGACCAAGCACTTCTCCGTGTCTCTGTTATCACTCTGTTAAGACAGGATTATTCTGCTAAGCCACTTTAATACAGGGTTTTGGAAAAGGCTGGAGAAACCCCTTGAAATATTAATGGGAAAACCGTGGCAGTTCCCACTTTCTAGAAATGTCCATATATAGCTAAACTTAGGCGGTCTCCAAATGGATTTATTTATCCTAGCAGACTGCATGCTCTATGGCTTTCTCCAACGATACTCTGCTCCTCAGCTGCCCAACGACACTAATGCTTTTGTCGCTGTCCCCATTTCCTCCCTGTGAGTCTGTCTGGCCTCATGCAACCTGTTCACCTGCTGTCTGAAGTGACCTTTCTCCTGGATGGTGTGTAGTACCACATCTGTTTTCTCTACAAGATGCTGCCCTTCATCTGGAGTGGGAAAGCTCACTCATCAGCATCTGGATGAAGAGTGCAGAAAGTTTACCTGCTGTTATGTCTCTCACTTGCAGAAGAATTGTTGGCTGGAATGGCTTCCAATTACCAAGTGGCTTTCTTAGTGACTAGAAGAGCCTTTGCAAATTTACCAAGCCTGGTTCTGGGGCTGGGCAAGGATGAGTGTAGGCTAGGCTGGTCCCCAAGCACCAAGGCTCTGCAAGGGGCTGTGCAGCTCTGCCTGCTGGCAGGACCATCTCCTTCTCTCACTGTCAATACTGAGGTAACCATCGAGCAGCTCTAGCATCAGCACTCAGCCACTGCTGAACAGAAAGGTTAGTGCCAGGAGCAGTGCCACCCGGACACAGCCCACACCTGACGGGCACCACTGGAGCCTCCCTGGGACCTGGCCTGAAGTATCGATCAGATCCAGGGCGATGATATGAGGAGACAGGCTTTTTGGGACTGCCTCCTCTCCCAACAAGGGCATGGTTTCTCAATTTATACCAATTAGATAATGAGTAAGGGTGATTAGTTTAACCAAAAATATTGTGAGTATTCTTTTAACTGTAGAAATCAGTCTCAGTAGCAACATTTTGTAAACATGCTCAAAAATAGGCTTCAGTCACCGTGTTTGTGTATCACCGTGGCCTGAATTGCACTTGGCCTCCCTCCAGGAACCCACTTGATATCCATGAGAGATTCCAACAGGGAAGGTATCCAGGCTGTGCAGTTGCCACTGACACCACTCATTTGACAAAAGGGATTTTTTCCTACCCTGTTCAAATGAGAGGGATATATTTTATATTTATGGTCAGCAATAACTGGAGAAACATTCTCCTCTTCAGCTGTTATATGTGAGTCTGAGCCCTAAAGAATTCTTGCAAGAAGATGGAATTCACTGCAAAGTATTTGATTTCTGGGTGGTGTGACTCGACCTACATACCATCCTATAAACCATAAATAACTTGCTTAGTAACATCACGATTTTTGTGCTATCATGTTCCCATAGCATGGCTTCAAGGTCATACTGGCTTCTTTTTGTGGTCATCTGACAGGATGATTAAATTCTTTATCAAGGTCTGGTTTGTAGCTGAGTCTTGTGTTTCCCCTTACCCTGAGTTCCCCTACAAGTCCCAAATAATCAGTCGAAGGACAGAAGGCAAGTGGACCATAAAGTGGATAGAGGTGTCACATATGCCTAATGGTCCTTTCTTGTCATGGTAGGAGCCAAATCCTGCTGATGCGCAGATTTCTTCCTGTGGGATATTTTATTCTCATGGACCTCTGAGGAAGTGACTACATCTTATGAAATCCACAAAGAATCAGGACTTCTGCATAACAAACTAATCTCACTTCTGGAGAGTGTGTCTAGTAGTGGGAATTGATTCAAGATGACTAATTAGGAGCACTCCTATCTCAGCTCTCAGCTTGCTCCCCTCTACCACATCTGGAGGTCATCTCAACAGTGAAGAATTCCAAAAATAGAAATTGGGATTGCTTTGTAATTGCCAGTTTTCAAATGTGGGAGTTTCACATTTTCAGATGCACCTGCAGGTTTCCCTGCAACTTTGAAGAGGCTTGAAATAGACTCCTGAGACAAAACCACGCTGTGTCTTCTTTCTCACCCCTACTTGAACAGGAGGGACTGCTACTTAATCTGCTGAGGCCAAGGCATGGGCTGGATTGAGGTGCGAGAAAATTATGTAAAGTGCCTGTTCTGGTGAAAGTCTGACAAAAGGAAACAAACCTGTTCTACTCAGAGAATGTGAAAGGTAAGAAAACAAGACAGCACAGTTGAAGAGATTTCATGTCAAAGGGCTTTACATTTCTAATCCCAGGGAATCTAATTTCTGGAAAACATGGTGATAAGGACAGAAAGGAGGAAAACTCTTCACCAAGTAAGGTGTTGCTCCATCAATAAATAATGAATACAGTGGGACTCTGTATTCCCACAAGGAAATCAATCCAATGTGAGACTTCACACCAATGAGTGAAATGTTTTTTTAAAAAAGCTCTTTGGTTTGGGATTTGGCTTCGGTTTTGTAGGGTTTTTTATGTTTTGTAGTTTTTTTAAAGTCTGCAAGGGGACTTCTGTGTCCTTTAAACAAGCTACCCCTTCAAAGAGACTTGACCTCACAGTCAAAACAAGCCAGTGACTTTTCACGGCTCAAGGTCTAAATCTTGCCAAGAGATAAACTATTTATAGGCTTAACACCTGACTAGGTGTTAAATAGCTCTGTCTGGTAAATATTTTGGTGCAAAATTATCACTCCAGGTTGAGACTGGACTGAAAACCCAAAGACCTGGAATGCTAGAAAGGATTTGGATAGGATTTCAGACACATTTATGAAAATACATTTAATGCATAATCTCTAAAGTATGTGTAACTCAGCAGGACTAGAGATTTTGGTAATGATAAACAGGTCCTTCATCTGTATGTAAACAACCCAACAGTGATTTACTTAAAAGAAAATCACCTAAACGTTTAAATACAGCATTAAAACACAAATGGGTTTATCTACACCCAATGAGCCTTCTGCAAGCTGGATCTGTGTTTAGCAACCTCCACGGGATGCTAGCCCCCCTCATTCTAACTCAAATATTCCCTTGACCCCACTATATTTTTTATAAAAACAAGAGAAAAAAGCATCAAAGCTTGTTGGACCGATTTGCTTGTTTGGAGAAGCTGACAGAGCATAGTTGACCTTAGACATGAGAGGGGGGCAGGTCAGGGAGCAGGACTGTGTTCATTTTATAGTGTAATAAAAGTTTCAACATATTACAGCCCTCTTGTTGTCTTGCATGGGGCTACAGGGGTCACAACTAGTTTGCTAAAAAATATTGAGCTATAAAACAGTCTGGAGCCTCTTCTACTGCAACTCTAATCCTCTAATAAAGAACTGGAGAAGTACAGACTGTGTCACTCACAAAAGGGTGGAAGCAGAAGTTCAGAAATGTGTCCCATCCACATTTCTCCCTTGCAAGCATGTGCTGTGGAGCCATTTCAGGGCAAGATCCACAGTCACTGGTGGCAGGAGGGGGGTGGTGTGTGGAAGCCAACCATAGTCAAAACTCAAATCCTGGGGCCTGAGGATGTGCCTATGTGGTCTGAGGAAAGTGCTAAGCATGGCCAGTAGCCTGCAATTTGTCCAGGCAGGTTTCTTCAGGTTGCGTCCCCCTGAGTGTTGTATAGTTGTGTGGAGCCAGGAGCAAAACAGAGCTGACAGCCAGTGATGGAAGTAGGAAAGAGGGCTCAGGAGGCTCAGAATACTTATAGTCACTTTCAATCCAGTCTGTGCTTTCAGTGATATTGCAGGAGCCATCTAAGTATCACAGCCCTCTTCTGCAGGCTCAACAGACCTTCTGTCTGTGGTACATGGTTGATGTTTGCAGGTCTCAGAGCTTCCTGTGCAAGAGGCATTCTTTATACCCCGTCTTCAGTAGCAAGCTCAGCAAGGCAGAAATGAACCATATACTTTGTGAATCCTCTCAGCAACTTAATGTCATCTTGGCCTAACCCAGTGCCCAAGCAGACAACCCCATCAATTAAACACGGTGATGCTGCTAAGCTGCACTGTGAAGTCCTGACTTACCTTCTTCACAAGCACAATTGTATTGGTAAGTCGAGGAATTTTGTTCCTTGATATCGCCTGGAGAAGTTTGTGCTCCTGGTTCCCAGCCACAAGGCTATGCAGATCCCAGGGTCAAACTGAGATGTGGCTGTTATAGAAGGGACCTGGCTCCCTCATCCTCTGCCTACCAGCTGGCAGTGCTGACCAGGCACAGGGGCTCAGCCCCAGTCGGTGTGACTCGCTACCTGTTGCTCCTGCCATCAGGTGCCAGCTGCACCTCAGCATACCTCTGCACAGCTGAGTGCTGGTGACTGACTGCGTGTACTGGGCCCAGCTCAGGAGCAAAGGGAGGCAGTGTCAGTTGCTGTTATTACAGTAAAGGAAACAGCAGGTGCCATAGAGTAACACCATCAGCCAATTTGTCACTGGTTTTCAGCAGGAAACCATCAAACACTTTGTATTTAGCAACTTTCCTCTCTACCTTTTGCTGCCTGAAAAGAAAATGAAGAAACACTTGACTATTTTAGAAGAGTTAGTTCAAACAGTAAGAATTAAGTATGTCGTTAAATAGATCTTTTGGTGTCAAAGGAGCTTTTAATTGTGTTATGCCTCATGAGGATGATTTCCATGATGTTGGAGAAGTATATAAAATAACTATCCTTTGAGAGGGAAGTCCAGCAGTTCTGACAGTTCAGCCTCCCAGTGGTCTCCTGAAATAATAGAAATGCTAATAATCATAATACTTAATAATAGCAAGTATAAATGTCCCGTGGTATGAGACTTTAATGAGATCTACTCCCAAATACTTCATGCAGTGTTCCTGAAAGGCAGACTCAGACCACACAGGTGGAGCAGGGAGAGCTGAGCAGAGCAGGGGAGCTGAGTCTGGGACAACAGGAACTTGGCTGGCTCACTGCTAGTGAGAAAGTATCCCAGAGTGGATACCAGTGCTTTCTATAAATAAAGCAAGGGCATAACATTAGGGAGAATGAAGAGCCAGTTAAACTAAAGGAGAGAGTTGGCAGCAAAAGAAATAAAGGGCCATGAGTCAATTAGAAGAAAGCATGTAATCAGAGGAAAGAGGTCTTGAACAATATATTCCTGGGTTTAACAGGAGCTGGGGCTACAGCCATGTTGGACACCATCCCTTGGCACACTGTCATTGCAAGTTACAGCTTCTTGAAAGCCCTCTAATGCTGGAGGTGCCTAAATCACTTAGCACTCTGCCATAGGCATTGAGAGCCTCCTGGTTGCTTCAGGCTCTGCATCACCACATGCCCAGCACTGCTCAGGCTGAGCAGCTTCATTCTTTGCTCATCTCTGAGCTGCATCAAAAGCGGCTGATCACCCACTGATGTCCTGAAATTTAAAGCTTGAGGGCTTTGCACCGTGGTCGGGAGGCACTGTACTTCAGTCATGACTAGAGGAGGGGGAGGCAGTGCTCCATCATCCACATTTTTTACACAGCTGCTTTATTGATAAACAGGCTAGACAACAGAGGTTAATACCCACTGACTGCAGAAGCAACCTGAGCTCCCAGACTTTGAGTCCATTTTGGCTTTAAAAAAGCATTTATCTTGTCCAGCTAAGCAGTTCTTAAACACCCTTACTGTGTTTAGCCATATTTCCTTGCTCCTTTTTGCTGGCTCTCATTATATTCTGAATGAGAATTGTACATAATGTTTACTAACAACAGCAGTGAGTCTCTTTTAGTACCTTGTTCTTGTCACCAATACTGTACTATTGTGCTAATTTATTTTACTAAAAGAACAGATGGAAAAGTGGAGATGCACCAGTCCGATATTGTGGCAGGGGGAGCTTAGCCCTTACCTGACTCTCAATTTTTCAGCTCTGCCACAAGTTTATTTTTCTATCCCTCTGTCATTTCATTTGACTCTACATCTTCTTGACAGTTTGTGCTGCCTCATTTCCTCTTTTCTCATTAGTCTTAAAAAAGCTTATGAAAGTTATAAGTTTGATTCGCATTCTGGCACGAAAGAAATTAAATGCTGCATTTAACAGGTGGATGAGACACCCCACACAGGGGCTTGGTAAAATTATCCAGTGCCCTGTATAGATGTAGTAGCTTCCATCAGATCAAGTCCCAAACAACTGAAGTGTTCACACTGGGAATGGATCATGGGGGAAGATGTTCATGTAATAACTGACCTCAGTGCCATTGCTAAATCCAGCTTGAAGGATTTTACAGCATGGGCAAAGACCTAGGCTGCTGTCCATGCAGGCTGCAGCACTGACTCACGTCATGGCAAATTAGGAAAGTCACTCCTGTCACTGCATGTGGGATGTCCCCCTGAGAGACAGTGAGCACACTACTCTCCCTTGGCAAAAGACTACAATTTGCAGCAATTCCCCTGCTCTAATGGACTATGCCTGTTGCTTAAATCTCCTACTGATTGCACTGCATGTGAATGTGCAAAGACTATCCATGAACAGCCAGAAGAGAGTCACAAAGGAATGAAGCAGAACTAAATCCTGATGCCAGGGCTCTCCTCTCCTAGCACAGTGGAGAAGGATGCCTATGTCTTAATGTGCTTGGTGGTCAGCTCTGCTCTCTGCTGGGACACAGATTTCATCCTCACTTTAATTTCTTGCCACTTGGCAACAAGCTCTGCTGTGACACAGTTGATTTTGACCTCTCTTTAGAAACAGAGTCTTCTGGTGCATATTTGTGCTGCTTTCCAGCATCTTGCTGGGGGCCTGCAAAGAAAACTGGCTTTGGAAACCAGTAAAGGCACACAGCAAACGCCCCTGTGACTGCATAAAGCCAATTCAGAGTACAATCTCTGTCCTAAACTTGGTCAAAATGTTATGTTCCAACTCCTCACCCTCATAGTACTGTCACACCCTTTATGTGGTGATCCCAAACCTGAACAGCAGTGCAACAGTTTTAGGAAGTCCCTGTTTGGTTGAAGTAAACTGAGAGACTTCCTCTGAGCATGCAAGGAGCCACCATGACTCAAGGTCCCATCCTGCCACTGCCCCTAAGAAGCATAAAGTGGGAAGGCAGCTTTTGATCGGGGTGCAGTTAAAGTGCAGCAAAGGAGAACGTGGTGGGCTAGGCTGGGCTGTACTCACACTATTATGACATATGAGGCTGGTAGGACACTACCAGATGGGTCTGAGCAGTCCTCAGAGTCTCATACATTCATGGCCAGGTCAAGATGGGAAATGCCCAGAGTGCAGCCCTGCATTATACAGTGCTGGTTTTATGCTGTTTTGGGTGCCCATTGATTTAAATAAATAGTGAGTTGTCCACGCTGGCTGTGTGGCATAAATTTGCTAGATATAGCAAATCCAGAAAGATTTAACCTAATGTGGGATTTTTAACTGAGTAGAGGACATACTGGTCTTCTAGGGGCACCTAGGCATTTCAAAGAGGTGCCAAAGTTAGATAATTAAGCAACCCTGGAGCTGATGAACAAAAGTAAACATCCTGAGATGTCAGTGTAGCCCTCTCAAGCTCTACAATGCCCAAGGAGGTATCACAGAATATGCTGACTGTTAGGGAAACACAAGGATCACCAAGTCCAGCTCCTGGCCCTGCACAGGACCATCCCCAAAAGTCACACCATGTGCCTGAGAGTATCATCCAAACATTTCTTGAACTGGAATGGGAAAGCACAATTTCAGGGTCAGAAGGGAGTTGATCGTTCTCGCAGTCATGGTCCTCCAGCTCAGAGCACTGAGACCCCCTTGGTCCATCATCTCTGCTGAAGACAGAGGCAAAGAAAACATTAAACACCTCTGCCTTGTCTCTGGCCCTGTTTGTGAGGTGCCCATTCTCATCCTGTAACAGGCCAGTGATATTTCTACACTGCCTATTGCCATTAATCTCTCTCTGTCGTGATTCAGGGTGGTGTAAGGTGATCAGACTGTGGAGTATTGCTCATTGCCCACAGTTACACGGGCTGAATTGAAGCACAGAACCCACTTTCTGCACAGAGGAGGGAAGGAGGTACCTGAGATAGGAGTAAAACCATGTCATAAACCAAACTGAAATTATCCACAGCTACAGATATTGTTGTTGAAGGCTTGGAAGTAAGATTTATTTCCTTAACACAGTATGTTTTTCTTTTTTGGTTACATTGCTGATTTGTTGCCTTTGTCTCATAATGAATAACTGCTTTCGGGTTGCTGTATGTACAAAAAAATGCACATTCTTTAAATATAGAATTTCCTTTGAGGGAAGTCGCCCTGTAAAAATGTGTCTCCGCTCAAATTTGAACAGACATTTTAAATCTACCCTGTGCTTGGCTTCTTGCACCCATGACACTGCCTCACCTGGGCTGTCAATAAAACATAAGAAGGTAATTTTCCCAAAGAACAGAGTGCCACGCACTCACTTCTCTAGGGGCCCAAACCTGGATCTAAATGACAACAGACAATTAGCTGGAAACAACTGGGGTGAGCTTAGCTGACACATGTACTGTGCACTGAGAGGGCAGTGGATCATTTAATAGGTAAGAGTTTGCTTTAATTTAATGAGAAAATGCTGGTCCCTGAGATCCTCTGGCATACACGTGAATAGGCAAAGACATTTGTCCCACCTCGTGGATGATGGGGACATGAGTGAGACCTTTGTCTTCCTCCCCCATGGGAAAATATACAACCGTCGATCAAATCAACCAAAGCATCACCAAAATCATTAATTTCTTACTCCATGTTCATTTGCCTGTACACAGTGAAATGACCTTTGGCTTCTGCAGGCATTTCATCCTTAAAAAAGTTCACAGCTGACTTTTCCTGTGTAAAGCTGTTAAAGGAGCAAGTTATCCAAGGATATGCAGAAAAAGCAAAATGTCATACAGGACTTCCAATCTTTCTGGTCTCATACCCACAATTTGTCTGTAAGGAGTGCAAGAGCTCATCTCTCAGAGACGCTTGAAGGTGATCATTTCTCCTCCTGGGGACCAGCAGAAGGGACTATCCATATGTTAGTACTGATGATGCTGTCTATCACCTAGGCCATGCCAGGCACAATTACAAGTCACCTTGGTGATCTTCATTCCAGACTTGCACTCTCTCTGCTGGCGGGTAACATCATTGATGTGGGACAAGATGTTTGCATCAGCCAGGAAATTACACAATTGACAAGTTTTTAAAAAATTAGCATTACTTATTTGCCAGCAAAGACTGACCAGGCAACACCTTTCATCATATTTCTTTTGATGATATTTCTAGTTACAGATTTTCTGCTGAGACATAATTAATTCTTTGCCCAAGTCATAAGCTCAATGATGCTGATATGAATTGAAAGGGAATCAATTGCATTTGTTGGTGTTATAATAAGGTTAATTAGAAGAGATGAGGGCAGGATGCATCTCCTTGTATCTTGTAGTTTTGTCCTTACCATACTGAATACAGTGATTGTTTGAGAAGTTCTTTAAAAATTCATGAATTGATGATAGGGGAAGTCTAAAATTCTGATTTTTATAACGCTTGATTGGTTTCAAAAACAATTAGGCTACTTGGAAAATTTTATTTTGTGAAGCAAGGGCATTCCAGTATTTTTTGTTATTTTAACATTTCTTTTTGGTTCAATATTAAGTTAAATGGAAATGTAACAAGAAATAAAGACTGCACTTCATGTTTACAAACAGATCAAGAATTGGAATCTGGGATCGGGCCTTGTATGAGAAATACCAGCTTGCAGTAATGAGATTTTCTTCCTAGTACCTTTCTTAAGCCTGATAATAGCAATGATATGTGGTGCTTTGTTGTGGCATATGGTCACACAGCTCTGCTCAGTAGTGCATAATAGCAAAGATGAGAAAGGGTTGTGTTGAGACAAAGAAAAGAGTTTCTTTCATTGCTCTGGCATCAGCGGTTTCAGTGCCAGAGGGGTTTGGCCTGAATGTTTACAGAGATGACGGTACTTTGAGATGTTCTGTATATAAAATGAATGGGTGTTTTTATAAATCTGTATATATCTATCTGGGCAGGGCTCCTTATGAAGACAAAGTGGACTAAATACAGATTGAAGGAACATAAAACAGACCTGTCCAGCCTCCTGACAAGTTAGTGCAAAGATTATACTTTAACACTGCATTCAGGGGCCAGGCAGCAAAGACATTGCATCATATTGCACAATGGAGAAAGGCATTCAGGAGGCCGGCAGGGTTTCCAACAGGAAGAGTCAATCCAAAAATTACCAACTTGACACCCTTTAAATTGCACTTTTCTTTAACATTAACATCACTGTTTAACTTCAAAGATTTGAAATTTTATGGATATGAGAGCCCAGGTCACAGAATCACAGAACTTGCTGAGTTGGAAGGAACCCACAAGGATCATCAAATCTAACTCCTGGCCTTGCACAGGACCATCCCCAAGAGTCACACTGTGTACCCAAGAGCATTGTCCAAACACTTCTTGAACTCTGTCAGGCTTGGTGCTGTGACCACTTCCCTGGGGAGCCTGTTCCAGTGCCCAACCA
>JAWMRA010000161.1:48639441-48652259 GCA_035584735.1 Pseudotriccus pelzelni | reverse complement strand
CGGGCGCGGCCGCTCCTGGCGTGAGGGGGGTCCCGGGGGGGGCGCGGGGGGTTCGCGGCCGCCCGGCGGGGCTGCGGGCCCGGGCACCCTCCGTGCCCCGGGCAGGGCGGCGTGTGGTGCCCCCGCTGTGGGCTGAGAGCCCGGCAAGGGGTGGGTGCTGCCGCCCGCGCTGCCCCCTCGCCCGCCCGGGGCCGGGGAGGCGCCCCGGCTCCGCGGGCGGAGAGGCGGCGTGTGCAATAAGTGGTTAAGTGAGAAGGAGAAGGAAAAATAACGTCTGTTATTTGCCTTCTGCAAATGGCTGTGTTTTGCCCAGACGTGCGAGCTCTTTCTGGAGCGCTTAGGTGAGCTTGCTTCCACGGCAGATTTCTCGTTTAATTGATCAGAAACAGTAACGTGAGCGTCAGAGCTTAGGAAGTTATTTACAGCAAAAGGGACTAATTCCACACTACTTTGAGAGGCTATTTTCTTTGTTTTTTTTTCAAATAGTTTTCCTGTCTGGATGCATGCTATCTCACTTTTGAGTTGTGGCTGACTGAAAAGCAGGTGTTTGTAACTTACCATTATTGCGGGTTTCATATCAGAACTAAATAGGGATTTTTTAAAAGATTCTTTATCCATAAAAAATATGCATTTACTTGTAGTAATTTGCAACTGCATTTTTTTCGCTCAGTGGTTTAATTTGAGAACACTTCGGAAGCTGCAGCATTGCTGGCTCTCATCACTTACAGAAAAAAATCTGCTTTTTCTTGGTTCTGGGGACACTCATAAGAGAACTGGGAATGGATTTTTTTGCATTTGGCAGAGAAGTCTTGGAGGGTGTCCTACCTGGTAGGACATTCAGGGGGCAAAAGATATTTCTGTTTGTGTGCACAACGCTATTCACTTTTTTCTCTTCAGGCTGTTTTACTGTGTATGATAGTACAATGGGGTATAGTCAAGCTATCTACTGGGAGAAGCATAGCAATTAACTAACCTGGAGAGTGAGTTTTTCCTCTGTCAGATAGTTGCATATTTTATACTAAACTGGACATCTTCAACAGGAAAGCTTAAAAGAATTCTCCATTAAGTCACCTTATGATATCATTAAGTCCTAAAATGGATAGTTACGATCTTTATTACGGATATATATGTGTGTGTGGGTGAGTGTTGCTTCTTTGTAAATAATTGCTTACTCACTACTGCTGTTCTACTCTAGAATGGGAAAGATTGGTAGCATAATTTTATTTCCTCCTTCTATGTATCATGTGCTACAAGGGTTGGGGTACTTTTAAAAAACGTTACATCATCATATCCAGTGTTGTGCCTAAGATTTTTCTCTGAAAATGCTAGGAGATACTGAATAAAATCACAGGGACTGAAAACAGCTGACATTCCATGGAATAAGTTTAAGCAAAAGGATGTATGCAGACACTCATAAATTTTTTGTTTAGGTGAGGTCACTGTGCACAAAGAAGTGTTCTTGCCATCCTGCCTACTTTCTCCCAGGATCGTTTGCGGTTCTTCAATTGCTCCATTGGTGGAATATATTTTATTATTTCAGCTCCTTTGAGAAAACTGTTTATGGTCAGAACAGAATGCATTAAAGTTTATCTGCTGAAGTGTTTAAGTTTAATGATATTGGTGAAATAATACTACTTTAATAAATAAACATAGGAGTCTCATGGTGTCTCATGGTTTTTTGTCTGTTTCTGACAGTCTGCTTCCAGACAAACCTTTTATCTGAAGTTAATAGAAGTTGTTAAGCTGTTGGTAGTGACTGTTTATCTGGATTCTAAAGAGGAATAAGTAGGTAATTTAATTCTAAAGAGTTGTGAAGTTAATAAAACAACAAATTTACCTTAGCTATTGTTGCATACGCTGTATATGACATTATCTGAGCTGGAAAAAGAATTGATTTTCTTTATCAATAATTTAACATCTTCAAAATAAGCTTGAAGTGCTTCAGAAAATTAAGGTTTGGCTCAAAAATGCATTTGGCTTCAGATTTGATACCAGCTTGCTTAATCTGATTTGTCGTGTACTGTAGACTTTAATGCAGGAAGGAGGCCAGTCTTATTAAAGTTATAAATCTGTTGTTCCTGTAAAAAGCTGCTTTTATTTTATATGACCCACCAGGAGCCACTTTTAGAAAATGCTGGGAGATAAAACTAATAGAACTTTTGGGACTGAAGCTGATTTATTCTGGTGCACATTAAGATACAAATAGAGTGAAGAAAAGTGTGGAGGCAGACATAACTGTGCATAAAATATTAACTAAATAGGAATGCGTATATATACATGTCTTTTCCCATTATTTACCAGGCATTTTCTTTACGTGGTCTCAAAGATGGTACCAGCTTATAAACGGGGGTCACATCTAGCTGTGCTTCTGTTGCATCCTTGTGACAGGGGATTATACGTCTCCTCTCGAATATTGACTTCTCGCACCATCTTCTGGTACTAGAGACTACTTCAGCAGCACTGGGACATTTGTTCCAGCAACTACCACATATGCCCTGTAAAAGGTGGTAGGAGAGCTGGGTATTTAAAGTACCAAGAAAGACACTGGACAATACCTGGTATTTGGTCTTCAGACTTCTGAAAGGGGAGACTGCTGAGCTATAATTTATTAGAATTCTTTTTTAATTTTCTTGGGTTTTGAACCCAGAATGTTTCCTTACATGAGAAATACTCCTGCTTAACAAATTTATAAACTGACAGTAAATTTTTGATGATATGATAAGTACAATCTGTTTCTTGCAGCACACAAAATTCTGTAGAAAAAGTGACTAACACTTTTGTTAGATATTTTGGTCTTGGTAAATTGTTTTTGCAAATATGATTGATGCCTTTCAAATATTTGTAGTGTGTTGAATTTAAGATATTATTAGCAGAAGAGAAGTATAGTTCAGATTATGTAAGGAAGTGTTAATTTCTGCTTAAATACTGGAATGACTAATACAGGAGCATTTGCAAAAATAAGATGAAAAAAACATATAATTCCTCACAGAAGAAAAATCACAATTATAAATAAGCTTTTCCTGTTTATGTGTTTTCTTAAAAGTGCTTCATAAATCTATACTCTTATTCACACATTGTGCTATAAATGTGGCTATTTGGAGAACATGGTCTGAGTTGTAAAGGAATCTTTTTTTTCCACCACATCATGATTTTGCACAATGTGCTTTAAAGTGGTGTTGGCAGAGTTCTCCTTGCAGTGGTTATTCTGACTGTATGTCAGTCCATTAGGTAACAGTCTATCTAGCCCTTCAGGGAAAATAAGTGTTGGATAAAAATTAGTCTGTAGAGAAACCTGTTAAAAATTACTGTTAAAAAGAAAAGAAAGTATTACATCTAAGATAATACATGTGGCAGCAATAATAAGTCCACTGAAGATGCTGGCCTAGGGGGCGATTCCAAAAAGTATGGCCTATTTTGCTTTAAAGCTGTGGTGAATCTGAAGTGTGATATGGTAAAAAGGAGTTTCCTGCATCTAAGCTGGACAGTGTCCAATTCTCTCACTGCCTGACTTGAAATACCAAACAGAAGTGTTTTCCCTCTTTTGACATTACTGCTGTATCTCTAGCTAATCGTGCAGGGAGCCCAGTGGATTAGTATTGCAGAAGTAGGAGCGTACAACCAAGAACCGAGTCATATTTCCTCTAAGTTTTTTTTTCCTATTTATTTCTGCTAACAAAAGACTGCAGAGACAGAACTGATGGGAGCCCAGGCAGAAGAGAAACTGAAGCCAAATGAAAAATGATAGATTTAGGAGATCGAGGATTCCTGGCACCAGACTGGTAGTTTCTGACCATTGTGCAGACCCCAACAACACATCCAGAAAGCATCTATAAGAGACTAAATCTAATTGTCTTAGGCATAATTTCTTGCCAGCTTTTAAATATCTAAGCTGAATATCGAAGTGAAACAATCAGTACTGAGATTGTTTCTCAATACTGAGACTGGTGAAGTCTCTGTTAGAGGGTATATAGACATGTATGTACAGAACTCTCATACTAAAGCTGTATATATAATACATATTTACAATATATAAATTCATTACATATATGTACAATGGCCATACTTACGGAGTAATACCTGTGTCTTTCTGAATGCCCACATTATTTTAATCTCTTTTGATACCTCTTTTTCTGTCTGAAATGTGCGGTATCAGTGCTTGCGAACATGAAACGTATGGGGATCCATCCTCTGTTCAAGCAAGAACATTTGTGACCCTTTATATGAGTAAAAAGATTAGATTTTGCGTGTCAGCCTCTGAGGTGCCCATGGCTCAAGAGCCATTACCCATCAATGCAGCCAGCCATAAGTGTCCTAAAGAGCATTCAGTCACAATACTTGATTTTTAAGTGATTAAGGGAAACATTTTGTGAATTTTTAGTTTATAACAACTTAATTTTTTTTCCAATACTTTGGAAGAGGAAAAGAGGCAAAACTTGAAATGTTACTGTTGCAGTCTTCTCACAAAATTTTTCTTTTATCAAATATAAAGGATAGACTGTATTTAGCAGGGTGGTAGGGAAGGAAATATATTTTCTGAATTGAAGTTAGACCACCACCTTCTACAGTAGTGAAACCTCACTAATACCCAATTAGATCATATTGAGATATGTGAATGAGGCACAAAACTGTGTTCTGAACTTCTAGTCTTGTTTTTTAGATTGATAAGTAGACATCAGGTACAGAAAGAAAATCACATCAGCCTCTGCTACTGAGCTTGTTTATTTCTGAACACTACTTTTAGAATGGATGGGACATAGACATGAAAAGGCACAAGAGCTGTACTTGTCAATAATTTGTTTAAAGTAGGTCTGAATTTGCTTTGATTCAGTGGCTGAAGCAGTAAGTTCTTTAAGTGCAGAACTCTCAGCTGTAACTCATGTTACAGAGGCTATGGTTGAGGCCAGAAGTTTATCATCATCCCTTGAAACAAGACAAGCTGGAACTGGAATACGAACCACTTTCATGGATAGCTAAACTATGGAAACTTGGCCTTTCTAGTTTGGGTAACAGTTCAGTTCCATGTGATCCAAGAACGTAAGAGTTTTAATCAAACCTTTTCCTGGGGAAGAAGCAGACACAGCTTCTCTTAGTCTTTCCCATCCCCTTACCTGGACTTAATTTTTGGGTTAAGACTATGTTTGTGCTGCTGCTTCTGCTGCAGCAGGAAAAATCCATTTTTATTCAAATGTATATCTTCATACAGTTGGTGGGAATTTAATCTCTGAATGTTGTTCAGTATTGTGCTACTGCAGTAGATGTGAAGAGGCAAACACAGGTTTTATACACTTTCTGTGCCCAAAGTGCAAAGAAACAATTCTGACTAATGAGCCCTTTATTGTCTAGCAGAGGGCCTGCCACAGCTCCATCTCCAGCCACTTGAGTGTCTTTCCATTCTGTGCCCTCTTCTCTAGATTTTATGGCTAAGAGAACTAAAATAAGAACTAGCATTATGCCAATACATAGTAAGTAAAGCACCTTACTGGAAGACACAGGAATGACAGATATGAAAGGCAAATCAAAAAGTAGTGTAATTCTCTCTTCTAAACCATAGGTTCTGTGGAGAAATGGTGAAATGGCATTTATTTGCTATTGCAAGTTTGGTCAATATAAATAGGTATATAGCCATAATGGACTTCTGTGCGTTGTTTGGTATGTTGTGCTTCAGTGTAATTAGAATAAGCAATAAGACTGAGGATTTATGTTTGCTAAAAAATATACCTTATTATTAGCAAGTTCACATGCCATTTCTTAAAAGTTTGAGCTAGGAAAAAAATGGTTGGAGATGCTACAAAGGGTTAGTTTACACAACTGCTAAGAAAATGTACCTAGTCCTTCAGAGTGAGTATTAGGTGGTTTACCTGTGATATTGGACACTGCATTTGGAAGGGTTACCTCATGTTTTCTTCATCCCTGGAGGGACTCCGCAGCATAGTTTTGTACACTCTGAAGGAAGAATGACGGGGAAAAGCCAGCTCTTAATTGATGGTTAATCCAAACCACTGAGGAAGTTGTTTTTTTTTTCACTTAGCCAAAAAAACCCCCCCAAAACCCAACACAACTCAAAAACCCACTACCCAGACCAAAACAGAAGTGGTTTGTGCAATTGAGTAACTGTTGAGAATTCTGTCTGGAGACTTGCTAGAGGACTAGGGCTCTCAAGCGCTTTTGCAAGTTTATGGACAAAGGTGGCTGACTCTAACAGAGATGCTGTTATTGCCTCTGCATGATGAAGGACTGCAGCAAAAATTGAAGACACCAGGGAATGAATGTTACCCTGAGCATCACTCCTAAGTGTTATTGTCAGATATTGCCCCTTCTTTCAGATGCTTCAATGGTCTAAATGTGGTGCAAATTGTTGCATGTCAAGCTTTGCTGTTCTCAGGCTGTGCTCATGTTGGCAGCTACTCACTGAGATAAGAACAAGTAGCTCTAATTACAAATGTAATCCTAAACTAATCTCGCAGAGTTGGCCGATATAAACTGTAGGTACTATTCTCATCCCCTCGTTTGCTTTTAGGCATCAGATGGATTTTGAAGGATGTTGTGCTTTATTTATAATAGATAGAAAAATGGGTTCCAAATCTCTACTGCAGATGAAGAAATTAATTTACATAGCACTAAAAGGCTTATAAAATTACTCAATAAAATCAGTGATGCAGTTTCCTGCTTTTGTCTTCAAGGACAAACTGATCAGTTGATCAGAGAAGTTAATATCTTAATTTCCTTTATACTGTATGACCAAAAAGTGTATGAAGAGCTGCCTTTCCTTCCCAGAGTAAACGTCTTACTCTTTCTTCTATCTGTAATCCTGATGACATTGTTGCACTTACTTTCAATATCAAGTAGAACATTGAAATTGGTAAAAATGTCTCTTAACCTTCTTCCTTCTTAATGGCAGTTTGATCTAGTCACAGTGGAATAGTTGACAGTGGGTGTGAGGGTCAATGGGAGCACCTGCTCCCCTTTGAATGATTTTGCATGTTTCAGCAAGGGATTGCTGTCCTACCACCCACTTTTTCTGTGCTGACAAAATGCCTTAGGGAGCTGTCCACAGAGACAGAAGAAGGAAGTAGTATGTTATGAGATATTCAGGCCTGTATTAGACAAAAAATATAAATAAAAATAGAATCACAGAATATGCCAAGTTGTAAGAAACCCAGAACAATCATCAAGTCCAAGTCATGGCCCTGCACCCATCCCCAAGAATCACAGCATGTGCCTGAGAGTATCATCCAAACACTTCTTGAATTCTGTCAGGCTTGGTGCTGTGACCACTTCCCTGGGGAGCCTGTTCCAGTGCCCAACCACCCTCTGGGTGAAGAACCTTCTAATATCCAACCTAAATGTCCCCTGACACAACTTCAGGCCATTCTGTCAGGACCTGCCCAGCAAGACTGACATGTATTTATCAGTGTAATTCAGAGTGTGATCGTCTCTTGAATTAATCACTTGGTATAGATGGATGTTAAACAGCTCCTGAAGATTTTCTTCAGATGAGATGTTTTTCTTGCCACCTCTGCAGAGATTAATTCAGTGGGCACAACTGTTGGAATACTGAAGAGAGTACCTGGTCTCATAGGTTTTACAAAAAGGAAAGTAAGATATAGGCCCAGCTACAGATTTTCCACTGGGCACAGAATAAGTCTGGCAGATATGATATGAAAAATGAGGCTTCTGTTCCAGGATTAGTGCTATACAAAATGTCTTATGTGTCCTTATGTATTTGATTCATTTATGGTTATAAATTTTAGAAGTCCAGAGTGTTTTATTACTTGGGCTGGAGGTCTTTGAAGTCAAACTGTAAGAGAATGGTCTTGAAATGTGCAAAATTAATGGGCATTTCTGGTACACTGCTGATTCTTTTGAAGAGATACTCTATTGGAAAAAAAATACTGTCAACATACATGGGAAGGACTGGGTTTCTTGGACCTTTTACACCATTTTGAGAAGGCTGATGGGCAATTCAGCTAGCCATAAGCAACTAGGTAAGTAGGTTTGTGCAGCAACTTAGATAAAGTGGGTCAATGCATGTATTTGCCTGAGCTCTGTGCTATGTAAATAGATAGCACAGTGGTGGGTACATTAGAGTTGATGGATGGATTAGATGGACTAATGTGAACAACAGCTGCACATACTCAGTTTCCAAGATCTGTTCTAGGCTTTGCTGAGGCTGAGTCAACCACTTGTGCACATATGTGTTGTATTAATCATGGTGTTGTTCTGCCTTTTTATTTTTGTTTACTCCATATTATTTGCTATAAATTCTGATTTTGTGATTATGAATCATTTCAGTGCCTTCTAAAATTTCCCTTCCCCATGTTGCAAAATTGAAATTCAGTCAGTGTCTACTGGCATCAACCAGTTTGGTTTTATATTGTGGGATGCCACTTAAGTGTACAATGCTAAGTTTACAAATAGAGCTGCTTTACACGTACAGGAAAGTTACTACTCAGTCATTCTACCCTATTGTCCTAAATTCTTTAGAAGCACTGTTGTTTCTGAGAATCTCCAAGCACCGTGTTCCCCATCAAGGTTTCTTCTTTTCTCTTCAAGGGTATGGTGGGATTTGAAGTCAGCTACCTGAACTCACCCAGCTGGGTCACAAAACATTTCTTTGCTTTTCTTCACTTGCAGCACATACCTTATTTGAGATTGCTGGGGACTCCTGGTTGTTCACATGAAGCTGGGAGCACGCTAGGAGCCTTCCCCAACACACAGTGCTCTATTCAATAATCCACATGCATTTTGATGACTTCTACTGAAAAGAAAGGGGATGGAAGAGCTAACAGCCTCTGCCTAACAGCATCAACACAATCCAGCCCCATCTGTTTTAATTGTACCAAACTATGATTTGGAGCAATATAAATTTCAAGATGGATGCAAATCTCCTGCCAGTCTCTGCTGAGCAGAGGGGAGCAGTGGAGAGCTGCATTCCTGACCACACCTGTCAGCCCTGTTCCCCCAAAAGCCTTAGCCATGTGGAAGCAGAGATGGTAGGCCAGGTGATCAGGCTTACCCTGGCAAATATTTCTTCTGCTTGCCGCTATGCAGAGATCTGCCAAGTCATGTTGACAATCTTATCTGGGCAAATGTCTCTTCCTTGCCACATGTTGGGGGAATTTTCCACCTGAAAGCTTCAAAACCAACTGCAAAAAATTCCATATAATCAGTTCCCAGGGTAGAGTCAAAATACAAATACTACAAAGAGAATTGGAGGGTTAGGATTAAATTTCTTTAATTTTTCAGAAGCTGTTTGCCTTTTCACATGGTTCCTAGTCCTTTCTTTGCATCTGTGGTGCATCTGTGCATATTTACTGCAGAATGTGCAGAGGTACACAAATTTTATCTTTTTCTTTTTTTTTTTTAATTGTCCTCCAAATGGCAGTTGTCTCAGCAGTATTTTGTTTCATTTGCACAGCAAAGTGTGGGTTTCCTCTACGAAACAAGCAAGAGGTGCAGAGTCCCATGCTTATATCTGGGTCATGCCATTTTAGTCATATGTAACTGCAGATTTATTTTTTCATAATTTCTTTTTGTTCTGTGCTAATGTGCATCCTGTGCTGCTAACCTTAATGATGATTTTTTCCTGAGGATGCTTAGCCAGTACAGAACTCTGACCTGTACACCCAGGATGGTAAAGATGTATGCTTCCTACTGTAAACTCTTTTTTCTGCTTACTCTAATTCAGACTAACCACCCACAGAATGCACACCCATTTTCTATGTTTTGTTAATGCTCTGCTCAGGCAGAGTCATGGACTCTGTTCATCAGGTCCTTTCCAGGTCTATATGCAATTGTGCTTGTCAGTAAATTACCCTGAACCCTGTGGGAACAGCAGAGACTTTTTCACTCTCTTCCACAGAGCTTGAAGTCTTACTCTCTGTTTCTATCAGACACAGGATATCAATCTGGAGCTCAAGAAGGAAAAGTGTTACTGTGCCATGAGAACTTCATGTAGCAAGTCAGCCTGCCCCATTTGTGTGTCACTTTGTTTCACAAATCTGAGGCAGAGTTTTTAAAATCTCGATGGAACATACATGCCTCTCCCTGAAGTGATTCTTGTGCTCCTACATTGGAAACAATTAAGTACAGTTCCACTAAAATAATCAGGAATGCACTGATTTATAGTACCTAAAAATCTGCTTGTTCTGTACATAAATTAGTGCAAAAGTCTGCATTGCCTGCCCTCGTTTGTCAGTTTTCCTGCGTTCAGTGAGGAAAGTAAGGACAGATGGAAATTGTCTGGAAGAAGAGATTTAATTATATGAATGATTTCTTTATAGGAAGAAAGCTGGAGAAAGCCCACATCTTCTGCAATATTTTTCCCAGCTATTCTCTTGTCATACTAATTTGTACCTGCAATGGATATATCCTGAGCAGTGAACCAATCGCCAGAAACATTTCATAACACTGGTGAAAATTTACACTATCAATCATTTTCTTTGAGATAGGAGTGTTTTGGCTCTTTCCATACACAAATTGTGTCTCAAGCTCTGCTGCTGCCATTTGCTGCACAGACTGCCCCAGTGTGTCTCCTGACACATTCACTAAGAGCCGCTGACTGCAAAAGTGAAGCCTTGGTGCATGTATTAGGTTTGGGATTTTTTTTCCTTTGTGTTTTAAAGCTAGCCACAGTTTCCTGTGCAAACTGAACTCCGTGCCTCCAGCATGCACCCCAGTGTCATTTCTGTGTGACTCAATGTGTCAAAGGTAGGTTGGTGCCTGCAGACTGGATTTTCCCTGGAACCTGACCTACAGTCTCAGCATACACTGGGGAGTGAGGTCCCTGCTTCTGGTGGTCAAACCACTTGTGGGTCTTCCCTGGTACGCAGCAAGAGGTTGTCAGAAGTTGAACAACATTAGCATAAGAATGTGCTATTTGCAGCTCTGGGACACATGGCGTCAAAATGTCATGGAGATAAAAAGACTCAAATCTGGGTGCAGTATTATATGAAAATGGGACTACTGAGGAGTAAATAATCAAAAAATATTTGGAAAGATTGCAAAGTGCCAAGTTTTGAAGATTTAAACCAGTCATCATGAACTGTCAGAATGTCTCTGAGGGAAACTATTCTGACCAAAGTTTCTTGCAAATGCTTCTAAACTACCACTGTCAGTGTCAACCTATGGGGTTGACCTAAACTGACCTATGGCCTGATTGATTTTTAGGTGCCAAGGAACAGAAAATAAGATTATATCAGAGCTTAATCCATTATACTTAACAGTGACCACAACTAATGTGACAGACATGATGTACAATTGCAGCAGAGAAAGCAAAACCATTTTCATGAAAAATAGAATGTGCCACCCAAGAAATGGCTCAGTCTTTGCAGCATTTCAAGAGAAATGTTTTTGAAACTCTGCATGCACTAACCTTACTCATATATAGTGTGAATAGTTTGGCACATTACCTTGTCTCGCAATCTCAGGTCAAAAGGAAATCACTCATTAAAGATAAAAACAGTGAACATGATTTAAGCACTTTTGAAAGGTGTTATGCTGCCATGCCCTCACAGCAAAGTGCTTTTGGATCTGGAGAGCAAGCACAAAGTAGATGGATACATTTCCCTACACTGTCATGGTACTGTGCCTTGCTCTCCTCCCAGAGGACTGTCCCACCTAAGGATGAGATTTTTTTGCTGAGGATACCTCACAGTACCTGCTGTAGCCCATGATGTGATTGATCATCCTGCCCCCCACACGAGGCAACTGTCAGGTACCAACCCCCTCCATTTGGGCTGGACCAGCTTTAGCCTAGTGACCCAGGGAACTGCTTGTATCCCATTTCTACTGCCTTGAAACAAAACCCTCTCTTTGCTCAGCTGTCACAGGCACTCCCCCAGTGCTTGCTCAGCAGCCCCACAAGCTGTCCTGGTGCTCTCAGAGCACCCCGATAACTGGGGCTGGTTTGCTCGTTACAGCTGTTGGCCCCTCCATTTGATGGTCAGCAGCATTCAGCATTTACTGTCTCATCCTGATGACCTTCTCTCTGCCAGGCTGTAGCTCCAGGGACACAAGTGAAGCAAGGAACCATGGAGGCTGCTAGCTCCTCTAACCCAAGAACTCGATATTGATGGCTATCATCCCCACATGGCTGAAGCACCCACAGCCCCACCATTCAAGGCCTGGTGAAAACACCCTGACCTTTCCTTATCAGCAAGGTGGGTCTAGATAAATGCCAAAGGACAAATGTATGGCAGCAGCTCAAATAGAGAAAATAAATTCTGCTTATTGTTACAGCTCTCAGTGACATCAAGGCAGCCTGGATGAAGTTCCACTCTTTACTCCAGCATTCATCTGTGTGTTCTCATCTTATCTGTAAAGGAGTTAAACAGATTTTCCATCTCCCTTTGTGGTTTTGACACTTGTATATCAGGTATGTTTTTCCTGTGCTTTGGTTTTCCCTGGAGCTCTTCTCTCCAAACACAGCTCAGGAAGCTAATGATGTTTAGTTTGGAGATCTGAGTCTCCCTGACTCAGCCATATTAATTGCTGTTATCCAGCCATCTTGTAGCTGAGGAAACCAGGTAGTAGCAAGTTAATTCTTTACTCTGAAAGAATCTGTCCTCTTCTAGGCTTAGGGTGGGAGCTTTAACAGCCATTTTGCTCTGCCCTTAAGGAATCAGAGATCTCCCACTTCAATGGGAAAAAACTCTTTTCCCAATTCCACTTAAATTACTTATTCACATCAGTATTTAAGATAATCTAGATGTCATGCTTATACTACTATGGGACTGGGATCCCCTGGTGGCCTAGTGGTTAGATCGCAGGACCTTCACCGCTGAGGCCTGGGTTCGATTCCAGCCAGGGATACTCCC
>JAWMRA010000161.1:48526831-48639341 GCA_035584735.1 Pseudotriccus pelzelni | reverse complement strand
GTCTCACCTAAAAAATCCAATGCGCAGGCTGGAAGGTGTAAAGACCTTCCCCGGTTCTTCGTTCGCAAAGACTGGCCGTTTACTACTATGGGACAGTACTTGTTACTTGACACACAAAAAAAAGAGAGAAGAATATTTTTTGTCTTCTTGCTTTTAGAGATGTCTCTTCCCTCAGTATACTTGTGACTCTTACTATTGCACTGCCTGCTTACCAGCTCAGTAGACAAAGTCCAGAAGTCTGCTGAATTAGGTAAGTGTACGGTTATTTTTAACGGAGTTGAACATTACATGTTCATATGGCATGTTGTGCAACAGATATACACTGGTGTCATGACATTCTGTCCAGACACTTGTCCTAAATTTAGCTCTGAATTTAACCTGAGATGTAGGGCAAGTAATTAAATGTCAGCCCCGCAAAACAAACCTGTTGCTTTGTGATTTGAACTTAAAGGAGGCATAAACCTCTGATGCTCTCTCCTGCATGCTCAGTCAGTGCAGGATAATGAAGCTTTATCCATAGCATTAGAAAGGAGTTAATTTGACAAGGGTTTCAGATTTGATATCTATCACATGTGAATTTGACCCCACACAAAACCAATGCTGGGTAAATAGAGATGGTGGTGCAGTGTCTTTTAGCACAGCCTGTTCTGGTTCCTCCATTGCTCTTGTCTGCACAGCAACCAGTGATGTCCCAGGCCTGGATATCTCATCAGGGTAGTGAGCCAGCATAACATGGCAGGAGTCAATGTGGATGACAGCTTGTCCCCCTGTTTTGAGTTTCTGAGCCCCCTGGCAGTGAACCCACTTCCACTGGAGCTGGTTAGAAGCTTGGAGTTTCACTCCAAGCATATAGAAAGTCATAATTCCTTGAACTTCCTTGTGTTAAAAGTTAGGGACATTTCTGCAAGCTGTGGAATGAAGGTGTTTTGTTTTTCAAGGTCTGTTTATCTGTGGCATGTAAAGCAAAGACAGATCCATACATAGTAATCCTGTTGTTCTCACATCATTGAAGGAAGGGAAGGAGAGCAGTGCAATAGGTCTTATTGCATGCAGAAGACACAATAGTTAGAAATAAATCAGCCTTAATGGAATTAGAGGGTACCAGAGAAAAGTTTCAAAAGAGACTTTGTTCATAAACTAGCCTAAGAGACCAAATGGAGAGGTAAAAAGCCACTGTATATTTCCAATGACTGACTTAAAAAAACCTATGGAAATGTTTTCTACAAAAATTAATTTCATCTTTCCATCAGTGCTGGTTTGGAGTCACTGTTTTTTCCAGGACCTTTGCTATTCATGGCAGCTTATGCCTCGGGCTTCCATTCTCATCCTCCTGTTCCCCTCCAAGAGCCTCAGAGCGATGGGGTTGGAGCAATAACTCTGAATTTTGTGGATTTTGTAAAGGTCAAAGTAAAGGCGAGTCTTTCATCAGAATTCTTACTGACATACATTATAATGTAATATAAATGATATTTGCACAGCAAAGAGAGCTAAATGATAATGTTTATGATTTCCCTCTTCCTCCAAGGTACATATATTTGTTTATATAGTCTTTGAGTTGTGCTCACTTCATATTAGCATTTCGTGTTCCCTCTGACTGATTCTTCTTTCAGCTTGAGTCAGTGGATGTGACCTTATGGTGACATTTGCAGAGAGGCAGTGACTGTAGTAGCTTCCAAAGCTCACTGGCAGGGCTGAGTCATCAGATACCTGAAATGGGGCTTAGGACCCTGGATACTGGCTGTTCCCCTTGGTGCTCCTGTCATATTTCCATAGGAGTGAGAGCTTCATCTTGGTTGCATTTGAAAGGGAAAAATTTTCTGTGAGGAGCCACTGTGCAGAGATGGAAATTGTACACTGAGCCGAAGTCCACTCTGACTCGGGGGGTGTGTCAGCAGCCATTAAAGTGGGATAAATTCCTCATGAAAGGGGAATTATATTCTTAGGAGAATGATCTCAAAACACCTACATCTTTCTAGCAATGAAGTATCTAGGCAGCAAAGTCAGCAAGGAATAATGTCTATCATATTCATTCCTCCTGGGCATGTGTGACATCCCGCACCTTTTCCTGTACAAGTGCCTCTGGCTCCTCACCACTCTCGGGATACTGTGGCCAAAGCAATCATTAGTTCTTGAAAAGGAAATTGAAACCATCTTCCCCTGTGGGAGTTTCTATATTCTTGTTATTTGAATGTGGGTTGTGTAGCAGGAGGCACAGGAGGGTTCCCTGTGATTCTGGTGGTTGCATTTGAACTTTGGGAGTGTCTGACGGAAGCACAACATGGCAACACTGAATGGAAAGCTCTGCTCACTGGAATACGATGGTAAAATATGTGTGCTCTAGCTCTATGCTCAGTGAATTGTGCCACTGAAAACATCTTGCTGTCTTTTTGTAGCAAAAGAATTCAGTCCAGATCTAAGTAACAAGGGAACAATTCCATTAATTGGTGCACAAAGAGGTATATTGTTCTGAGGCAAAGTATTATGAGGGTTTTCTGTCCAGGAACTGTTGCTGTCAAAACTAACCAGCATTTTCTTACTTTCGGAACAGCCACACATGAGTCCAGTGTTCAGATGCAGTTGAGTTAGTTGCCATTGGTAGATACAGTCTATGGAATACAGTTTGTGGTAATGTCCGTTTTCACATGCATTTCATCATGTGATGGCACATCTGTGGCAGCTCTGCACACAGAATGGATCAGTAAAAAGCTCACCAGTCCCCTGGGACACACAAATCAACTTTGTTTTTATTCAATCCTCAGCTGCCTAATTTGGCTGTGTAGCTTAGTAGAGATCAAGCTCTACTTAATTCAGATAAAGGAAGGAGAGATCCTGAACAAATCCAAAAATTAAAGAAGTGTTAAATGGGTTTTGCTAACCTGACTTCTGCTGGCTGTTCTGAGGAAACATGAAGAATAAAGCTACCTTGCTGATCATTTTGCCATTCATTTTGACATGATCAACCTTTTCTTCTCACAGATTCAAATCTCTTTCACTGTTTGTGAGATCATAGCTGACTCCCCCATCAGCATGAATCAGCCATTTCCATCACTCCTATTTAAAGATAAAGCAAATGGATCTAATATGCAGTGTCTGAGTCTGAAATTTGTCCCAGAAAATAGTGTAAATTTACATATTTATTTTTGCAGGTGACATTTGTAATCTATTGGAATGTCTTGGGGTTAAGCTGAAAATGCATATCTCTAACTTTGCATGCCCCAGGGAAAATATTAGCAAATCTGATGCAATGCTAATAAATCATAATGATTGTTATTATTATGCTTTGGATGTGTTGTAATAAAGACACAACATGGTTTTATTGGGAAAAAATCAGCCCCCAAATGGATGATTTCATTTCTGTATAGTATTATTTCTGTAATTAAAATTTCAAACTTCTATGAGGTCTTCCTCTGAGGATTTCACAGATACTAATTAAATAAGGTCTTATTCAGCAATCTCTATCCATATAAGTAGTCCTGTTGGCTTCCCATCTGCAAGGAATTTTGGACTGTTCTCTGAAGTTAATGCATTTGATTATTTCCACTTCACTAATGTAGAAAATGATACTCAGGGGAGTTAAATGATTTACTCCAGACAAAAGGGAGAGTTAGTGGTATCTGAAAATAGATCTTCCGAAGCAGAGTCCTATGCTTTTACTGAAAAATTGTGCATCAGCATTTATAGCAGCTTCAAGTACATCAAAGGGGTGCACAGAGCTCTGCAAGGGAGCTGAGGAGAGTGCTTGCTTTGAATGGCAGGGGAACCACCGGCAGTGTTCATGGCCAATGGGACCCTGGGCCCCAGTACCTCTGTGCTAATCAAAAAGTCCATCCTGGAAGACACAGACACCCTTACCTGCACGAAGTATGAATCTGCATCACAGTATCAGCATTTTTTCTTCAGTTCGGTGATCAAGAAGACTGTGACAGGGGCATGAATTTGGTGAGAAATCGACAAAAAGCCAGTGGAAGGGTTAAATGTGGGACATATTCAGTCTTGGTTTTAAGCCAAGGCTAGTTGCAATCTTAAAGCAGTATTAGGGTAAAAAAAAGCACTGGGTATTGTTTAAAAGTCACAGAGGGTTGGCTGACATCTTGTCAAGGGCGTAAGAATTTCACACACTTTCAGTGATGACATCCAGGGCTCCTTTGCCTGTCACAGTAACTGCTGAATGACCTTAACTTTGGACAAAACAACAGCCCCAGCACTAGTTATGAGGGCCAGATAGCTTTTCGGACAACAGGGATGTACTGGCCATCCTCTCATGATGGAGCACAATGGATTGAGGAGCAAGCATGGAGAGGGAACTATGCTGGTCCTGAAAGCCTCTACAAAAGAAATAGATGAGTTGGAAAGAGTTGATATTAGTGGATGATATGGTTTGGCTACATTTTTTCCCTTCCTGCTAAACTTTAGATGGGGGTGTTTATGCACTGACTGGGAATGTACAGGTAGCCTGAGGCTTCACAAGGTACTCAGAAAGGATTGCAGACCCACTGCAATGTAGGCTTTATTCTCTCAATATGCAACATTTTGCCATGGCAATCAGTAAAGCAGAAGCTGAAGGAAAAAGCATAGGCATCGTTTTGATACTGTATTATCAAAACAGTTTACCGTCGCTCATTGCATTAGCTGGACAAACACATAGAAATGTTCCCAAACTGAGTATTATTATCCTGATGTTCCAGTTGATTCAAGTGTCAGTTCTCCTATATGTGCCTGACTCTTTTCTTCTAACTCATCCCTGGTTCAGTGCTATCTCACAGAATCTCGTCCTTGGCCAGAGTGCCCTCTTTCAGATGTGGGGAAGATGGCTACCACTTCCCATTTATGGCCTCAAGGAGTCTGAGAGAGGGTCTGTTGTTCACATTTAGGTGGTAAAAGAGCAGTTCTTTTCCACTACTAAGCTCTTACAAATACTACTTGGAACAGGTTCACAACTGCTTTTGTCATCTTTTGGAATCCTGAAGTCTCCAACTTGCAGCCTTAAAAATATATGAACAACTCTAAAACATCAGTAAATACCCATGTAATGTTTGGCTATTTTGTTTAACAAGCATCAGCTAAAAGAAAAGTAAAGGGAGCTCGCTTCCCCCCAAGTAAATAAACTCTCCAGGACAGCATATTTTACTTCAAAATTACATGGAAATTTTTTTTTCTTCTTTAGGTTCCAGAAACATGTCCATATATGGTCTACTTGTCAGGGACAATAAATAATGATGTAATAGAAAGGTCAGCTTTGTGTCATTTAGCTACAGGATGCTTGATGAAGTGAAGTTCGTCAGATAATGCAACGAGGAAGAACTTCAGGATCAGTAAAAGTTTCTGCCGTGCATCTTCAAACAGGAAATCTGAGATTCGGAACAACCTATATTTTGGCTTGTATTCGCTGATCATGGGGTGATCCAGAAATAAACTCCAGGCTTCAAAGCGAGAGTGTTTCAAAGCTGTCCTGCAGTTGATCGAAACATCCAGGCAAAGCAGGGAGACGAATACCAGCAAGGATTTTCTGAATTAAGACTTAATCAAGGAGATAACCCATTTCAACAGTATTTTTACCCTTTTATTTCAGAACAAAAAGGTAATGCAAATATGCATGTTTTGAACTAAATTAGTATTTTCAACTTCTCAGTTTACTATGTCTATGTAAATATTTATTCCTACAGCAGTTTGTAACCTAACACCCTAACACAGTCTTGAGAAGTTTTGTGATTTGCTTTGTTTGTTTTGGGTTTTTTTTCAAATATGCCATAAAACACTGTCTGATATTAAGCAGAACAGTAGCTCTGTCTTTTACTTACTTTTTTTTTTACTTGCAGATGATACTTTGTCCCTAGAATATCTTGCTCAGAAATCAGTGCTGTAGCTACAGTATACTAAGGTGGAACGTAGCATGCAAG
This sequence comes from Pseudotriccus pelzelni, assembly GCA_035584735.1. NCBI lineage: Eukaryota > Metazoa > Chordata > Aves > Passeriformes > Tyrannidae > Pseudotriccus > Pseudotriccus pelzelni. Next base: position 48,633,444 of record JAWMRA010000161.1, on the reverse strand, counting down.
GCACATGTGTGAAGGAGAAAAATGACTTGGGCAAATGATTTCTTTAATTGATAAATGTTTAGCTGGTTTGAAATGAAGCTAATATTGCACCGATTGCTGTGTGAATTAATGTGTTCTGAGAAGAAATAAAAGCTTGCAGGTGTATGATTTCCACTAAAGAATTTGCGCAGAATTATGATTTGATGGCATCAGAGCACATGCCAGGCTGATAGGTGACCTGTTTTGACAGCTGGGGCTTAACGAGGGGATTTGTTTGCTCAGAGGATTCCTTTGGGAAGCCTGGCTTTGCTCCTTCAGCGCTGGGCTAGAACCTGAGCTGTCTGCATAAGCTATCACTACAAAGAATCCTCACCTGTTGCTGCAGCTGGACAGCGTGAAGTGTCAGTCTTCTGATGTCTCAGCTCTGGCAGATCTGATGGGCACTGAAATACTTCTGGTTTTAAAAAATCATTTGCCCTGTAGTAGTTATCCAGCATAATACCCTTAGAGAACTGCAAAGATTTATCTGGAAACTGACCAAAAATACAGCAAAAATGTTGCAAGTTTATCTGGTTTCCATTGCCCACAGAGGATCTGTCCTGAAAGGTGCCACAGTAAGAAATGAAGTGGAGGCTTGGTTTGCTTTGAAGACATCCAGCCGTGTTTACTTTTCCCCACTTGCTGGTGCTGCTTTCAGAAGTAATGACAAACACGTGGAAAGGCAAACATATCTGCAAAGTCTGCGGCTAATCATTCCTTGCAAAAGGCAAAATTATGAAGCTGCTCTTCTCATCTCTCTTTTTCAGCCTCCAGAGACTTGGATATGTTTTTAGAAATACGGTTTATCGTGCCTTGAGCCATAAATACCAAGGTCCTGTATTGAGTTACCAGCTGACTGGGATAAACTCAGCGCACAGGCAGGCAAAGTCTGGCTCTGTTCCCTTAATGACCTTGTCACTCACCTGCCACCCTCCTCTGGCAGAAATAAGTAATTCTGCTAATTCCGCTGCCTGGAATCTATTAAGGGAGAACAGGCAGCCCCCCCCAGCTTTTCTTTAAGGAAGCGCTATCAATGGAGACCAGTTGTTTCAAATGCTAATGGTATTGAATTGCATGTTCAAAGTCAGCTGTAATCCTTGTTTATTTATGTTGCATCAGGGATAAGAGGCCCATTCTCCTAAACACTGTATGTTGACAGAGCTTGTTGTCCAAATATAATAGCAACTTAATTGTGTTTGTCTGTGGCTTTTGCCATCAAGCAGGTGATTAGTAGTAGCCATCCTGGTCAGTAATACCTTTGGTTTTCAGAGATCTGCCAGGTACAGCTGTCCATGAACCCAGGACAGAGCGTTGCAGCATGACCCTGGCACAAACATTTGATTTCTAACCTTGCCGTCTGCTCACTGGATGCACCTAAGTTACCCCTGTATACCACAGGCCTGGTTCCTACATCTAAATAAGCAAACTCTCTCTGAAATCAGGACAGTAAAATTAAAAATAATTATCAGACTCTATGTGGAAATGGTGGTAAGTCTAGATTCCAGAAGATCTTGTCAGACTAAACTACTAAGTGGCAGCACAGAGAGCAGCATCCTAAGACGTGTCTCTGCTGAGAGAGATCACTAGTGAAGCCACCCAGACCTGAAGGCAAAGCATTCTCTGAGGATGCTTTGGGCATCCTTACATGCTGAGGGCACTACATGCACAGCTTTAAAAATCAGGTTCTGCTGTCCCAGTAGATATGTGCTGCCTGCATGTAAGGATGGGGTCTTGGGTTGTCAGGGAAATGCAGGGTATAGCCAAACATTAAAACATCCCCCCAAACCTGAAGTAAGGATGAACGGTAAACCCAGCATTTAACTTACAAATTTGATTCCGATACTGTAAACTTATGCAAAGCAGGCTTAGGGCAAGCAAATAGATTCAAGCTGCATTTAGAAAGACCACTTTGGCCAGATCTCACTATTCCGAACCGGCTCAAACATTTCTAGCAATAGAGATCGATTTTTTCCCCCCACACCTTAGTTACAGGATGCAGAAAATATTTACCTTATAGTGCATTAGTCTAGTGAGCTTTCATAAGGCTATGGTTGGCAGTTCACTGATGGCCTCAGATGGGGTAACCTTAACCCCGCTGTGTCAGCTGAGCCAGGCCAGTGCCAGGCACTACCACCAAGCTCAGCCATAGGGAAAGAAGGATAAACTGAGCCAAGCCCCAGAGGCTAAAAAGCCTCCAGGCAAGGGCGTGTGCTTGGCCTGTCATTGCAGCTCAGCTGGCTCACTGTGACTTCTTACAGACATAACTTAGACCAGTGCTGGTGCCCTAAGTGGGCACCAGCTGGTGGTCCTCCAGCTTCAAACAAAAGCATCCCCAGATGGAAGGTGAGGGTGGTAGCTCTGCTTTGCTCTGCTCCACTCAGCCCCATCGCACAGGGAGCTGTAGGGAGAAGGCACGTGTTGTGCCTCCTGCCAAACTCAGTCACAGCACACAGGTCAATCTGAGCAAGGGGACACAGGCAGGGGTATGCAAGAACGGCTTCAAGCCCAACTATAACAGTCTCTGTGGGGGTTCAGGGCTGCCAAGGCTGTCTCTGGCTCTCAGTAAGGGTCCAAAAGCTCCTGCAGCCCCAGGATATGACCCTCACACAATCATCATGTTTGTGCAGTTCAATGAGCAGAAGTGAAAGCTTTCTTTTGAGCCCTGCAAAGTTTCTCCCTGCAGGATGAGTCAGTGGTGTGAGCTGCAGCTAACACTGTTGTTTCTGCACTCTGTGGAACTCTTGTCAAAATATTTAGATTAGTGAGGCTCACCAACATGCATGAGACGTTCTCCCTTTGCTCTGCAAGTGTATTGGACCCAGTTAACCCCTACAAAGAATATGAAGTTGAAATAGGAATGATCCCTGCAAACTTAAAAACTCCCTTTCACTCCCTGTGCCTTAACAAAGTGTGAAACAAAAGGAGGTAGGGGAAGATGTACAGAAATGGCCTTTATATGCATTGGGAGTTTAGTGAGGTAGCTAAATCAGTTAGCTCCTCTGTGCCAGGGTGTGATGTCATGCTGGTAGTGGTCTCCTGCACACTCCTCAAAGCCCCAACTGCCCCTGAAGGTACTGCAACACCCAGCTCAGAAGCGCAAAGAGGATGGATTCACTGCCTGCCCTGCCTCCTGTGGCATAAGGATGCGGTGATGGGATTGGGCAGGATACAGAGGAGGGATCTGGTGTTCCAGGTTGCACTGGTGCATGTTGCCCTCAGAGAGGAGCAGTTTCATCTCCTTTCTTGCCTCCTCCAAAGAGTCACTGTGCATCACCTCCATTAGGAGCTTATGATCAGATCCTGCCCTCTCTCCTGACGGCTTTGTTAAGGTCTCTGAGTCATCACTGGGGCTAGGTCCGTACATTTAGGCATTGCAGTGCTGGATGCTGCAGACAAGCCCTCTGACTCCAGCCCGTGGATTCCACACATCTGCCATTCACCAGTTACTACGTGAGTACCTAGACTGGGCAGCTATGCAAGTGCTGCCCAGCATTTCAGGAGTTGAGAGAGCCAAACAGCAGCAGAAGCTGCTGAAAAACAAAGTTGTGTCATGGTTCTTGGCCAGACACTCGCTGGAGCACAGCCAAAGACAGGTACTGGAGCAGCTGGGGTGCAGGACGGACAGCAGCTCCATACAAGAGCTATCCGTGGCTTCATATCTGGGCTTGGATCTTTGGGACAGCAAGGGTCATAGCAGATCTGAGGCATACCAGCTCCCAAGGGAGAAGGAAACCATCTACAGCCATGAGAGATCTGGCTGAAAATAAAAATAAAAAATAAAATAAATTTAAAAAAAAAAGAGAAAGAGAGAAAAACCATCAAAATTGTGTCGCATTATTTAGAGCCAATTGGGGGTTTAGTTTGGCATTTTCCATGGATGTAAAATACATCCTTCATTGTTAAATGTCATAATGTCAGTCTGAAATCTGCTGGACTTCCCTTTACCCTGAAGTGTTCACACTTCAGGGCTGGGCTTGGCTAATCTGAGGTGGCTGTTGATGTGGGAGATATCACCATGTCTGAAGTGAAACCTTAAATTCAAGATTTTAAGTTACTTGTGACTTAATTCAAGCTCTTGCAATTTCTTCAAACTGTATTAGTTTGTGAGGGGGTTGGGTTTTTTAAGTTATGATTGAAGAAATGAACATGAGAGTCTGGACATGCATAGATATGACCCTTTTGCCATTTGGGGAGCTTCCATTTTCTCCAGGTCAGGACTGTCTCTTGGCTGTGCACACATCAGCAAGGGCTGTCACACCAGGGTACTTTCCTGGTGGGAGGCCTGTGGCATTCTGGACTTGTCTGCCATGGATGTAGGTGCAAGCTCCCAGGGAGCCAGGCTGACCCAGGCACCTGGTGAGCCAGGGGCAGAACCCCTGCCTGCTGGAGAGAGCAGCTGCACAGGGAAGAGAAGCTGGTGGCTCCCCTGAGGCTCCTGCTGAGGCAGGTCCTGCAGTGGTGCTCCTGCACAGGGCTCTGTCGGGTGGCCCAGATCAGTAGGACCTGGACCTGGGCACAGCCAGGCTGTGTGGAGCTGCAGACCAACCCTCTGTGGCATCACTGGGACAGAGACTGGCAGACACAGGGTGGGGGCAGGCAGCTTTTTTGACGACCTCACAGGTGCACTCAGGCAGCCTCTCACCTCTCTGCACATGGGGGATATGCCTCCACAGTCCTCTCCTGCTGAGTCCCTGTCCTACCCTGTCATGCTCCTGTCCTCCTGGGCAGCTTGTTCCCGTTGCTCCTCATCCCAGTGTTCTCCTTTATTTTACACATTTCTCTCTCAGTGCTTATAAAAAGTAAACCTATTCCATGTTGGCTGTCATCTTCTTAAATGAGGCAAGCTTTTCCATCTCCTCCCATAAAATAATCCCTTGGCTCTTGAACACTGGTAGCCAAAGTGCGTTTTGGCATTCAAATGAGAACCTTCTAGAGCATTATACCATTCATGCCATTAGTACTTCCCTATCACTGCTGGAAATTCTTCAGTATTTTGGATCATCTTGGTCTTTTTAGTCCATGCTGCATTGGTGGTTCACAGTCATTCTGTGATTGCTGTGTGCCTCAGTGTTTCCCCCTTCTCTCATTTCCAGCTAGTTCATGACCTTGAACCTAGTTCTGTGAAAAAGCAAAAAATCAGAAGTGAAACAGAGAGATGTTGTGTTGCTTTCCTCACTGAGTGAAACAAAGTCACTTCAAAGCATAGCTTTGCATGTTGCTTGAGAGATCTCCAGATAAGGTGGAAAAAATTGCTCAACAGTTTCTTTATACTTCATGGTGAAGAACCTGTCCTTGTATAAAGCCAGCAAACAGACAAACCTCTTCCCTTGATTTCCTGAGATTAGAGCAAGAAATATAACCAATAAAAAGAGACATCCGTTGGTCTTCTTCTAAATAAAATTCAAAACTGTACCTCTTTAATCTTATTGGGATTTCCTTTACCTATTTTCCCTTGAGACTTGGAAACCAAAAGACGTAGATAAAAACCTGCCTTGCTTGCAACAGCTCACTTCCTCTTTTTAAAACACCAGTTAAACCAGTTATTTCTGTGTGATAGAAAGGACTTCGTTAATTAAGTTTACATGCAGATTTTAGCAGATAACCTTCTCTCCCTGGTGGAGGATTTCTAAAGGGTTTTCTGGTCAGTCTAATCAAGAGGCAGAGCTGAACGAAAGCACAAGACAGCTGAGTTTCTTTCTTTCATTTCCCAGATTTTGATGATCACAATTTCTTTTTATAGGAAAGCAAAGAATAACAAAAATGGCTACAACGGCAGCAAATACTCAAAGACAAACAATAGGCTGTGAGGAATACAGTCTGTACAGTAGCCTGAGTGAAGATGAGCTTATAAAGATGGCCATCCAGCAGAGCTTGGAGGAGGACCACACGGGCCAGCCAGGTGCCCAGAGCCACCAGAAGTCAATGGTGGCATGTGCTGGTGAAGCGGCCACCTCCAGCCGTGCCAGCCCCCACAACCCACCCTACCGCATCTACCCTTGGCAAAGGTAAGTGAGAGCTTGGCTGGGAAGGGAAAACAGCCTCCCCTGTCAGAGCACGTGCTCTCTAATTAGCTTTGCCAGGCGGCTCCTCCACAAGCCTGTCATTAGTGTGAAAGCCGGAGTCTGCTATAAATCCAGTGAGGTCAACAATTTATGTGCTCACAGCATAAGGAGAATATGCTTATGTTGTCTGTTTTAAGCAACAAATAAAACAAACAAAAAAAAAAGGGGCACAAGGTTTCCTGAACCACAGAAGCCCTCCCGAGGCTAGCTGCTCCTTTCCCCCTCAGGGACACACTATATGCCGAGCTTAGGTTTTACCAGAGAGGGAGGACAGCATTTGTTATGGGAAAACGTAAGAGAGATGCAAAAAATAGGCATATAAAACAATATGAGATGGCTACCTTTTAGATACTTCAGTTTTTAGAGGATGTGGCTATTTCAGATCAGTCAGAGACTTCAAACATGCCGCTTTCAGCCAAGAACAGCTCCAGACACCAAATTGTGGCACCATGCCCCTCCGCTGCAATGCTGAGCTGTCATCACAGAGACCTGCTGACAGTTTTGAACCCAGGCGCTGTTCCTCTTTCCTTTCATATAAGGCAGATTTCTCAAGGGAAAAGAGAATAGGTCCCAAATTCACCTCCAAAACAAGGGAAAATATCCTTTTAAACTAATTTCTCATTTTTTAATAAACTGGGAGGAATCAAAGTTTTGCTCCTCCTTCTTTGTCATAACTCCACCTCCTGACACCTTGCTCATTACCACCTGTGGTTGTTTGGTTTCTAAGGGTGGGAAACTGGGAACAATTCCATTACAATTTGATGTAAGCATATTCATAGCTGTGGAATCAGGTAACTGTGTACAGTCTGCAATCCTACTCCCCACCAAAGGTTGTGGCTTTTCAGTGTCATTACCATGCTCTTGTACTGTCATCTGTGCTGTGGGGACCTGATGCTGGGGAGAAGAAGGGCTTCCCTGGCCATTTGGTCTTGTCTTTCTTGGGGGTCCTTTGACACCTGCTGTTTTGGCAAAAGGCAGCATTAGCATTTCTGTGCATTAACCTGTCCTGCCCTTGCCTCAGCCCAGCAGTGTTTGACCTCCGACTGGAGGGAAAATCTTTGCAACTTATATCACCAGATCTGTAGCACTGCTGAACTCTTCTGCCACCTGGGAAAGCCGAGCTGAAATGGAGCTGACACCCAGACACCCTGGGTCCTCCTCTGCACTCATCTCTGACCTGCTTGCGTGGCACTTTGGAGGTGATGAATGTCACCTCACCTCGCCTCATGCCTGCTTCCTGTGCGGTGGTGGTAGGGTTAACCACACTGTTGTCTTATATGGTCATTTGAATCCCCTGACGCTTCCTCAGAGGGCCAAAAATAAACTCGAGCCGAGTGAGCAGCTGAATCCAGTGCAGTGCAAGCCGTGGCCATCTGCTTTTATTCAAAGCCCTGACCGACAGGCTTTCTCGCTCCGTTTCTGTGGATGTGTGTCTCTGTTTCTGCCTCAGCATGACCTGTTTCTCCTATTCGGAGTATTTCTCCTTATTCCATTCATGTCATCGCCACTCCAGATTGGCGGCCCAGCAGGCAGGCCGTGCTCAGCCATCCAGCTCGGGGGCAGCCTGGGGGGTCAGGCGAAGGTACGACAGCAGCCTGTGCAGCACATCCCAGTCCATGTAAGTGACTCCCTCTTCCTCTCCTGCTTTACCCTGCAGTCAAAACAAGCCTTGCTACCCACTCTCCCCCTACGACATCTCTTTTGGGTGGCAATGGTGTCTGGTGGGGGGAGATGGTGGTGTTCATCTGGAGGAGGTCTTGCTGACACCTGCACCGCACCCTCGCTGCACTCCTGCTCTTCCTTCCAACCTCCTAGCTGCCCCAGACCATGCCCAGGCTCTTGCAGTTGAGCCACTTCAAACCTCCCTTGTTCCCTTCTCCCCCTTCATCTCTCTGCATCCCTTCAGCGCACATGTCCTGGGGGTTCTGGATCAGTCAGTAGCTTTGAGGTGACAAGGACAGCAGGGAAGGGACAACTGCACTGGGATTTATATACACTGGCTCACTCATCAACATGGTAGATGAGGCAGGCCGGTGCTAATAATAATGGCATATTGCACTGGTATTAAGTTCAGGGTTCAACAATGGGGAAGAGTGGGGGAAAAATGTATCATCATATGTAAACAAGGTGAGAAAGTGCAGTCCTTCAAACTAAATATTTTCTAAATGCTCCCAAAATGCTGTGCCTTTTCCTAGCCATATCTGTGCTGTTCTGCCACACTGAAGAGGGCTTACTTGTCCAAAGAGGAAACTAGAGTGACTGACTCCAATCCTCCTTGCCATGTTTTGCTGTTAGGAGGGCTGCAAATAAGCTTAGGGGAACAGAGTCTTGGATGAGGAAAGCAGACGGGCAAGGGGGTGGCCCAAGCTCTGCCACAGTGCCTGTGTATAGTGGAAATGTCTGGACCATGACGGGTTTATTACGGCTCTCTGCAGGCAGAGTAGATGTGTGCACCTGCCCTTAGCTATCAGATGACAAGAGAAAAGTGTAGGCAGCACATCTCTGTATCCTTGCAGAAGAAAAATTCCCTGCCCTTTTTATCTACTCAGTTCAAATCTACTTTGCTTTATCTGTGTTAAAAATCTCTCCCTGGATGCTTGGTTGTAGGGACTACTCCTCCAAGACTCTTCTTCCTTTCATCCCTCACCCAGCTCTACAATCTTCCACTTCCCCCCACATCCTGGCTGATGCAGGGTCTGTTCCTGGCCCTCTGCTGCCATTCCCCTCCCTGACATTGTGAAAACCTCTTTCTGCTGCAACGTGAAGCCTGCCTTATCCCTGTCACCTGCCAGCTTCCCTTGCCCACTCTGAAATCACATCCCCTCTGTAAGTGCTCTGCACTCCTTGCATGCCTCTGTGATGCTCTGGGTCCAGCAGCATGGTGGGGTGCAGGCTGTTCTTCTGTGTCAAGTAGCTCGATACAGTTCAGGCCACAAGAAGGCTGGGATAAGGCTGATAAACCAGCCCTCCTCTGCTGCCAGGTGAGAGCAAAAATATAACTGCAAAGCCACAGGAGAGCATGATGGCATGATATTTTACCCTAGTCTCAGATTCAGGAAGGGATGATATTTGGCTTCACCTGGAGAACTGCTGTTGCTTCTATGCTGCCTGCACCACTCCAGGCTGTCAGGAAAAGAGCTTCCTGAACTTTTCCATACTCCACTGAACCTCTTCTGCAGACCTCCAAATTGACCTCACCATATATCTCATCTGCAATGAGTATTTATTGTCTTGGCTACTGGCCTTTGAAATGCAGTAATTCTTTTGAGTTGCCTATAAGGTCAAGATTTCATCATAGTTTTAATAGTTTTAATACTTGTTTTTTCTATAGCTTATGAAATCCAGGCAGCAGAATATGTTGTGTTTTTTTAACAGCCAACTATAAGCCAGGCAGAAAACAAGGATTTCACATGGAGATTCGTTAAACTTTCTGTTCTGATCTGGAATTTGCTTGGCTAAAGCATCCACAGCCTCGTCCAGTAAACCCCCTCATCTTACTCAGGAATCATTTAAGGTCAAGGAACCCAACAGAAGTTTGCTTCATTCAAGATCTGAGGGCTTAAGCAGAATAGTAACTGATTCTTCACACATTTTTAACCCTACCACACATTTGAGGTACCCTCCTGCTTTCACTGAGGTCTCAGATAACGTGATTCACCTTGCATTTGCTGCGTGCCAGCCCCATGCACAGGCTCCTGCTGTAGCCACCTGGCATGCAGTAACTCATTAAGTGCTGGTAACTCTACCATGTGCCCAAATCCCGAGGTCACAGAGCATGTGTAACATGAACCTTTGCACAGAACAACAGATGGTTTCAGCAGCCTCGTGCCAGAGGCGTTGAAAGATGATGATCACCCACCTCCGCCTCCTCCCACAGGCAGACATACCAATAGTTGACTTCAACAAAATGGTCAGTTTCTAACACCTGTATAAAAATTTATTATCTGTAAAAAAATAGCAATTTTAGGTTTAGTCCCCAGAGCACTCTAAAAAGCCTGGAGATATAACAGTGTCCCTGGGACCTTAGCCTGGCAGTTATCAGAGGTCAGCTGATTCCTCTTGGGAGGGCTGTGGCCAGAAAGACAGCTGCCTGCTCTAGCTGCTATCTTCTCAGGCAAAATGCCTGACCTTGTGTGCCATATCTCTCCCCATTCCAGTCTTGCTATTTTTGTGACTCTACTGTCTTGAAATCACTGCACAGACCTACTGTCCACCATGGGCAGGGGTCCTGCCTGACTTGGCTGTAGAGTACCCACTTCCCAACCCCCTGCCTCTGCCACGCTCCCAGCAGCCTCAGATGAGGTGGGAGGAGTGCAGCAGGCCCTGCTGCAGGCACTGCTGACTGAGGGCATGGTGACTGTCAGGCACTGCTGTGACTCCTGCTGTGTGGGGAGACCCCCAGTAGCTCTCACTGTTGCTCGGCAGAAGGACTGATGTGCCCGGGTCAGCCCTGCTCTGCAGCCACTCTTGCAGATCTTGGAGAAATGGGTCGCTGCCCGGAGTGTGTGGAATGCATCCTTGGCAGAGGAAAGACTTGTGAGGGCAAAGAGCACTTGTAGGCTGCTCATTGTGCCTCATGCTGGGTGGCATGGAGCACACTTCACACTTTTTGTAGATTTTCATAGTGAGCCTCTTCTTGAAAGTATCAGAACTAGGTAGCACTGAAAAAAAAAGATTACTTACATGTTATTTATATATCCAGTGATTCTACACATTTCAATGACTTTGAACTCTGAAGAGACTTTTAAATATTCCCTTCCTCCCTAATATTTTTTTATTCCTTTTAATCCTTGTGTCTAGAAGTTATTTGGCCCTGTGGAGCCTGTCAGTGGTTTGCTGGGTTAGAATGGACCAAGTCATTAACACTTAACAGCTAACAACCAGGTTTTCAGAAATGTCCAGCATCTCATATGTCTTACTGAGACAGTGGAGACATACTTTTTAAGGTCAATAATGTCTGAAGTAGTTACTACTTCTGAAAATCTGATTTTTCAATGCTGAAATAACTGTAGCTGTGGATCTCTGTGATGACATCATGAAGGGCAGCTTAGAATTTCATTCAGGTGAGTGTATTTTTTTTCAGTCATCCCTGGATGAAGAAAGGAGAACCAAGGCAAACACCCTAATGTTCAAATGAACCTGAAGGAATGGCCTGAAGTTATGTCAGGGAAGGTTTAGGTTGGATATAAGAAATAGGTTCTTCACCCAGAGGGTGTTTGGGCACTGGAACAGGCACCCAGGGAAGTGGTGACAGCACCAAGCCTGACAGAGTTCAAGAAATGTTTGGATGATACTCTCAGGCACATGGTGTGACTCCTGGGAATGGTTCTGTGCAGGGCCAGGAATTGGACTCGATGATCCTTGTGGATCCCTTCCAACTCAATATATTCTGTGATTCTGTGATTATTGGATCAGTTAAATTCTGAAAACAAGATTGTGTAAGGAAATAGGAAGTATTTGCAAAATACAAGAGTAAAATTTATTGACAATGTTTGCTAAAGCCACCTGCAAATGTACAGATTTCTTCAGGAATGACCAGGGTCATTGGTTTTCAAAGTTGATCTTATTTAGAAGATCTCATATGGAAGCACAGTGCCACATGGGATAGCAAGGTGATATAATTATCACAGCCATAGACACTCCACAGTGTACAGAGCAAGAGCAGGGCTAGTATTCTCCAAATCCAGATATATAAAAAGTGTTTATGTCAGAGATTAGTTACACCTTCACTTTCCTTACTCTCTGAGGAAAGGGATCAGTCCCTCTAGAGAGAGATTTTTCTTATTTGCTGAGAATGGTAAAATTAGAGAAGACGAATTTTACCTTTACAGGCCCTGTGGCAAGACACCTCAGCGCCACAAATGCTTGGTATATAGGCTGAAGGGGTTCACTATTTTGGCCAAATGATACAGTAATGTTGCTCCAAAAAGCTTCTCAATAATGAAGGAAGCATTAATCAAGTTTTAATCTTGTTTTAAAGAGAACTTGACCCTGTAGTGGCAGCGATCAAGGATGGAGATGAAAAAGCAGTATGCAACATGATGAAATCAGGAAAAAACCTTTCCAAACCTAATAAGGATGGCTGGATACCCCTCCATGAAGCTGCATATTATGGCCAAGTGGGTTGCCTGAGCCTGTTGCAAAAAGGTCAGTGAACTTAAAACTAATTAATTACAAAAGGGAGAAGAAGAATATGAATAAACTAAAAGGCAGTATTAGCAGCATCCCAATCCTGGCCTAGGGCTGTGTGCGAAACTTTTTTCCAACCTCTCTGACTGTGTAATAATTTCATCTTCTCTGGGAAAATAGGTTTCCAGACCAAAGCTTTCAAAATTAGGATATTTGGGAGAAAGTGATATCGGGATAGATCCTGCCAAGCCATGGATTTCTCACGCTAAAGCCTTGAAGCTGAGCTCTCTGCTGTTCTGAGCTGCTCAGCTGCCAAAGCTGACAGGAATTACCGCGCTTGCCACTGGCTGGAGATCCAACCCATCACCTCTTTGCTGGTGCTTGAAGGCAGTTAACTCTTGTAGTTTGTTTTCAGATTGCTGCTGAAGTTACTCAACAACTTTCTGCATTCCTAGTGGCCATAGCTGAACATTTTAATCTAAACTGGTGACAGACTTAGATACTCAATCTGAATTACAGTAACTTTATAGTATATTCCTAACTCATATTGATCATGGAAAAGAAAAATAAATAAACAATAAAAACCTGCCTGAAACTCCAAGGATTTTGGAAGGTGACGATGCAGTAGATACTTGTGCACTACATGCTGTAAGGACTTTGGGCTCTCCATTCCTCCACAGCATACCCCAGCACCATCGACCAACGCACCCTCAATGAGGAGACAGCTCTCTACCTGGCCACCAGCCGGGGCAACCTGGACTGCCTGCTCACCCTGCTGCAGGCTGGGGCTGAGCCCGACATCTCCAACAAGGCCAGAGAAACGCCGCTCTACAAAGGTGTGTAGCTGCTTTTCCAGGGGTGCTGAACTCTTCTGGTGCCAGCAAGGCAGAACTGCAGTATCACTTGTGATGAAGGGCAGAAACTCAGCAACTAGCTCCTATTTACTACTTCCCTGCAGTAGTCCTCTCTCTCCTATGTCTGACCTGCCATGCCATGGCCTTTTTTCTTATCTGCAACAGTAACAGGATTAGCAGCTGCCCTGCAGGGTGCAGGCTTTGATGTGATACTGAGGGTGGGGTCTGAGAGGTTCAGTGGGGTCCTAAGCACAGGCTGTCTACACTGTCCCAAACTTACAGAAAGCTGGAGAGTACTGGAATATGTATGCTTTTCTAAACAGTAGGACCTAAGTAGATGTTAGATGTGGGAGTACAGTAACTGTAGACATGCCAGTGGTTCATATACTATGTGGGTCAGGCCAAGCTGTGTCCTATGGGAGAGGCATAAAATTACAAATAATTCAGTGAGGTGGATAAAGTCTTTAATGTTGACATACTACTTTGCTGATAGTTGGAGAGAACAGTTTCTTTCTTTAGCAGAATAGCAATACATCCATGATATCACAAAGATTCATAGAAGATGATCTCTCACACCTTCATGTCAATCCGCCTTTGCTCTTGCCATGACAATTTTTAGCACTCTAGAACAATAAAAGCACATATTACTGGCACCAATCTCACCTCCAGCTTTGGATGCCTGTCATTAGAGCTGCTCAGTTTAAAATGCTTTTGTTTTAAAATTCTGGCTTTTAGTTGGCTAAAGGAAAGCTGTTCAGCTGTGCATTAAACACACAATAGTGGTGGTAATAGTAGTGCTCATAGTAAATAATAGTAACAACAATGATATCAAAACACCCTTTAGCCAGAGAAAAACTTTTAGTAAGAATGTGCTAGTGCTGATATTCTAGTTTATCTTCCAACTACAAAAAAGAAAGGAAAAAACCGCAAAAATTAAAAAACAAACAAAAATCTATCATAACAAAGTAGCCATCCCTCATATGAAAGCAAATTAAACTCTTCAGGGCTATAGATAGGTAATTACAGACACATCTAATTACACAGTTGCTCTCAGTACATATGTGACACCTGTTTATGGGGGAGGAAGCCATGGAGATATCCCAGAGGGAAGGATCAAAACCAGTGTGCTGGCCTTTCTTCTGTACCTTGTACAACAAATGCTAATTGGAGTTTGTAAATATAGCTGCTTATCCTATGTACCTTTGGTTTAGGATCCCACCATAAAAGTGTCTGAGAAACCTGATGATTTGGGATTCAAAAAGCAATGGGACAAATTGTTAGGATAAAAATCAACAAAATGCTATTAATGATTAAAAACCTTTCTTTAGTTCAGGATGGTCTTTAACTAAAAATTGTTTCAGGCTGAGAAAGTGCTACTGACTCCCACAGTTATTGTTTTCTAAGGATCCTTTTCTGGGTACTGTTGGTTTGAGCTTTTTCTTTTTAATCTTCTAGTCTATATAGAGCTTTATCTGTAGTCCAGGACAGCAAGATAAAGAGTGAATTTGCACAGAATTTGGAAAGAAAGTGGTCAGGTCATGTGATTTATGTAATATATTTGTTCCTCACAAATTATTTCCTGCACATTTGTCACCTCACTTTGTCACTGTTGTGTCCAGTTGCTACAAATGTGCTGGGCTGGGTTCCCCCCAGAACCAGACTTGGCACAATCCTTGCACAGGACACTTAGCTCCCACCAGCTCCCAGCTGAAGATTGGTTTCACTGTCACATCTTTTATGAGACCCAGACAGCACTGTTTGGCAGCAGCCTTGGCCCTCGTATTGACCTCAATTGGTCTTTGGTCTTACTGTGGCTCACTTGTGTTACACTGCCTTAGGCTACATGAAATGGATATACAACACCCAGAATATTCTCAAAGGCCTGTCCTAACCTCTTCCCATTTTCCCAAAACAGCCTGTGAGCGCAAGAACGCGGAGGCCGCAAGACTCCTGGTACAGTACAATGCGGATACCAACCATCGCTGCAATAGAGGATGGACTGCTCTCCATGAGGCTGTCTCCCGAAATGACCTGGAGATTATCGATATCCTTGTGAAAGGTGGTGCCAAGATTGAGTCCGCAAATGCCTATGGGATCACTTCTTTATTCGTGGCAGCTGAGAGTGGGCAGCTGGAAGCCTTGAGATACCTTGCAAAATGTGGTGAGTACAGCTGTGCCATTGCATGCCTTTATTCATTTAATTCTTAATAATTCAAAGTTCCCAGTAACTTTCTCTGGCTCATTTTTTGTGTTTCTGGAGGCAAGACCTAGCCTGTAGAGGCACTAAAACCCTGTTGTTCCAGATGGTGGACCGGGATAGGGTCTTTCAGAGAGCATGATCTAGACGTGTGCTTCTTCAGCATTCATTCATGGTCACTTACCCTGGGAAGTAATATTTACTTCCGCATTTCCTGAGATTTCTAAACTCACATTGCTGAAACACATAGCCCAAAATCCAATCAGTCATAAAAGTCAGCTGTAGGTGGTCATAGATGGCAGAAGTTGAGCTTCAGCCTACCCCATCTGCACGTGAACATTGCAATGATGGGCAGTGTTAGCTGTCCTCCTCTTAATGTATTCTGCTGAAAATAAATAAAGTACTATTGTAAAGTTAATGGGTTTACATCAAGTAGAAGCAGATTAGCTCTCCCTATGTGTAAATTTTCAGCCATATAAAGAATGAATTTTAATCTAGTTTATATCAAACATACCTTTTAATGCTCCACTCATGTGAAACAGCTTTACACTAAGCACAACATACTTTAATACCATTATGAGGTATATTTTATTTTCATAGTGGGCTAACATCTTCAATGCAGGTAAGATCTGGGTCCTGCACTTGTGAAACAAGAGCTTAACAGAGATGAAGTAAAACTTCTGAAACAGTATGGCTAAGAAAGGTATGAGAGTCAGGAAACAAAAAATGTGTTCTGCTGCCCTGCTAGTCTTGTAAAAAAAAATTTACATGAACAGTTAGTCCATCATGCTGCCTACAATGTTAGAAACTAAGCCAGAATGTGATTTGTGTTCCAAGCTAGACAGATATGAGGATTTCCTAAAGTTCAATTTTGAGAAAAATATACAGGAGAAAATGCAATAAAACTGTCCAATTGTTTCATGCCTGAAAAGGTCCTCTGAAAATCCCAGGAATGATATTATTCATTGTTATGATGAGCAATGTTCATCATAACAAGGGCTTCTTTCTCATTAGGAATGTAGTCCCTCATTATCTTTTGTCACTGCAGTTCTCCTGATGTTTCCAGCTACAGCATCTTCAGAGGGCCAAACACAACACAGATGTTTCAGCTTAGGGTGAGAACACAGGGAAATGTTCTTTTTGGCAGGGACTTTTCGTGATCAAACATGATTTCTTTGTTGGAGTTTAGAAGCAAAACTCCAGTGAACTGTCATTCCCATTTAGGATACACATAGAGCAGCCTGCCTGAGAACACCATGGTACAGTATATGACAGTCAAAACCCAGGCTTTTGGGCCTTGAATATGAACAACAGAAAAAGCTGGATTTCAAATTGCTCATGGCAAAAAAGTATTGTCTTGGTTTATACTTGCATGTTGTTTATTAAGCCAAGCACACATTAGAGATCAAGAAAGAAAAATTCCAACATCATAATCTAGTAGCTCTTTTTTTCTTTTTTTTTTCTTTTTTTTTTTTTGTAAAACCATTTGGAGCCAAACTTCAGCTCTCATGGAGTGAAGAGATATGACCTCAGGTGCTGAGTTTTGAAATACAATATTCATTGATTAAGACATACCCAAATAAAGCCTGCTTAGAATTGTTGCTTGGCACTGTGCAGATGTCTTTTCATAGAGTATTATTTTAGCCTGGATATTTACTAAAATTAAAACATAGTATAAATACTATAAATGTAATTATAGTGTGAATATATAGAGTATGAATGATATGTATAAACATATACCATAAATACATATCTATATAATTTTAGAAAGCACCTATTGAGATCGTCTAGTCCAAACTCCTGAACAGGAATAGTGTATATACATAGTGAAAATATAAAAATACTAATGGAATTATTGTGTTTGAAGGAAAGGCCATGCTATATAAAGAACTGTCTATTTTAAAGTGGGTTTTTTTCCTTTGAGCTATAGCTCAATGGAGTCTGGATTCATGACTGGGACCTAATGGTTACCACCCACGGCAAACTTTCCCCCATAAAACACCCATCATATTAAAAGCCAGTGTAGATCTATGATATAATGGTATATAACTGATATTAATATCATCCCTGATATGACCTCATTCACGTCCCCATCCAGCACATTTCGAAGCTCCACTGTTATGGAGATGTTCATTCAATGTATGTTCCTTCCATTTGATTTTAACCTTTTGGTGGTAAGAGATTTTCTTCCTTCCTAGGCGCTGATATAAATACTCAAGCCAGTGATAATGCCTCTGCCCTTTATGAAGCCTGTAAAAATGGACACATACATATTGTGGAGTTTCTTTTGTCCCAAGGAGCAGATGCTAACAAAGCCAATAAAGATGGCCTGTTACCTCTTCACATAGCAGCCAAAAAAGGGATTTGCGAGTAAGTTTTATTTAATTTCATAGTTTCATCTTTTAGACAATAATCCAACATTCTTGCGAAAAGGAAAATGTTATGTTTCAGATCTAATTCTTGGCATTATGAGCAAGGGAGCTACTAGTTGAGAATGGGCTTTCTGCTAGCAGAGCTTGGGTCAGAAATTATACACTGAAGAGTGTGTTTGCAGGTTGGGATGGGATGGGGTGAGCAGGAATGCAGGGTGGAAGATTTCTTTAACTTTACCAAGACATCACCTATTGCAGCTAAATAACATCATGTATCTTGGAAGTAGATTAAACTGAGCTCCTCAAAACATTCTTGAGATGAAATTAAAAAAGTATTGGTGGGGAGTGTTAGTCCTCAATAGTTTTTGTAGCATAGTTTCCTACATGAGTCCACTGTGATTCTTCTGCACAAGCAGAAGATCTTGGATTCATCTCTGCTATGTTCAGGTTTTATTGACAGTAATTCAGTTGCCTACAGCAGGAAGTGGTTAAGTGAATCTCTAGGGCATTAGTGAGATTGTTGCTAGAATATGGTGTTCAGTTCTGATATCCTCCCTTTGAGAAACCTTTCAGGAAATTGGAATGGCTTCAGAAAAAAAGGACAAGAATTGTTCGTGGTCTGGAAAATATATTTTATTACTGAGTGATTAAATAACTCTTAATTATAGCAGAAAAATGCATAAAAAGACCAGTGGTTTCTGTCTGAAATGAAACATGTTTGGGATAGAGCTGAGCACATTCTTTAAACAGTGAGAATAGTAACTAGTGCAAAAAATAACCAGGAATCAGGTAGATTTTTACAGTCCTCTGAAGTAGAGGTGTTTCTGGGAAAGGGACAAACTCTACAGTCTGTGCGAAAGGATATCAATTCAGGAAATGCTGTTTAGGATGGGATTTTTGCACTGTCATGTAAATAGCATTTACCTGGCTCTCTTAAAATCTGGGACATTGCAGCATGGTTCTGAACCTGGACTCCATAGCATGTACTTCTGATCCCACACCAAGTTTTAGTTCCTGCCTTTAACCCCTCGCTGCTGGAAGGGTGAGCAACCCACAGCTAATTTTGCAAAACACAGTCACATCTTGCAGCAACAAACCCCTTTTCTGACTGTAGAGGACTCTTCTGACTATTGCAGATTCTATCAAAATACTTCTAGAAACAGGCAAACGAGACAACAGGCAAATGAGAGAGTCTATCCGACTGCAATGACTGTTTCTGGACAATACAGCTGTCTTTGCAGACAACTTCTATAGTGGATTCTTACATATTTCACAGTTCTAAAGAATAAAAGCTTTTGACATCATTACACCTTCCCATAACGTTTTTCATCCTAGCATTTAGGTTTGCTTGGGACTGTCAACTAAGCTTGTCAAAACACTTTGTTAGACCTCAGGATATTGATTTTCTGTAGTTGGAGTAGGCCTACTTCCTTGTGCAAGCTGTGTATTCTAGAGGGAAGCTCAATGTCAAATTATGTAACAGGTTTATACACTTACAGCATGTTCAAGGACACCTCACACAGATTAATGCAAGCATGGTTCAAAATTTTCTCCAGGGTTTGATTTACAAAGACATTTCCTTGTGCCAGAGACAGAACCCAGTTCCAGTTGCTCACTTTTGAAAAAGTTTATCTGAAAGCATAGTAAGTTGATCTGTATCCAGTTTGTATATAGAGTCCGGCCCAGCTCTCATAATATTTTTCTCCCCTCAATAGTCCCACATCACAACCTGAAAAGAAATTTACATGGAAACTCTGCAACGTGAGTCCACACCTATGTTATGAAAGCAAGAGCTTGATTCAGGTCTTGTATCTGTTATTCCTGACAATCAGCAGCACAAATGAGACCAGACTGTAGGTCAAACTCTGTTTTCCTTCACTTACAAAAGACTGAGCACAATTTTTTATGTACAACTGCTGCAAACTAAGTGTAAGAGAAAGACAAAAGAAAGAGATATTCTCTTATAAATATTTATCTAAATGACAAAGCTTTAGTCCAATTGGCTGATCATTCTTAATTCCTTCGGTATTCAGTAAAATAACACCCTTCATGGTGACCTCTGTATTCCTGCAGATTTAGTATGTAATTCTGCAGGAATTCCACACTTCAACTTTTTGCCAGAGCACGAAGGCTCCTTACCATCAAAAAGCCAAGAATGTGGTCCCAGGGCTCAGCTGTCAACTCTTGTTGCTTGCTTTTGTTTATTTTAAATGACACCTTGTCAATACTGACCTGAAATTCATAATGGTTATCTTATGAGCTGTAGGACAATTGCAAGCAGTCATTTAACTTTTTCCCCCTCAGACCTGAGATGATGAGAAGGGAAGACTTTGTGAAGTGTTAGCATACTTATTAAGTAAATAGAAATCAGTAAAATCTTGGCACACTTCTACTAAGGATGCTCTGCCTCCTGCTCCATATAATTTCTAACAAATAGAAATCACAGAAGCAGGTGTCAGGGATAAGGAGAAACTTGACACCATTTCGAAACTGTACATGAAGCTCAGCCCGGTGACAGACATGGGTTGTAGCCTGACTTCTCCGGTCTTGGCTGCCTTCACTTGAGCTACATTTTCCCTATAGAGAGACAAGAAAGGCTACAAAGATAGAGGCACCATATTACTGAACCAATCCACTTTGAAGGGTGAGAAAGAGAGACAAATTCAAGCTACACAATTAGATTGCTACAAATTTGATGTTCCCTGCTTATCATACCAAAAGAAACGTGGAGTACAGGGACTGTACTGAGCTCTAGGACACTCCAGACTTTGGATGTAGAGCCTGAGTGTGGCACCCTGCAGAGAGGTTCAGGTTCCCCTTGCAGGCAGAAATGCTGCAGTGCCTCTTTAACTCAGATGTGAAGAGCTGGCTGAACCACATACGCTGGAGGGAAGGAACAAAACAGACGCTTAAATCTTCAAAACATTTGATCATGGGATGACTAATGCTGGTACTTGGCATGGTGTCCTCATAGTGCTCTGTGCCCTTTTTGTTATTAGGCTCTTACAGAACATTTGCTGATGGTGGAAAGTTGCCAACTCACCAGCACCCAAACCTCCTGCTCCCTGGCGAGTGTCACAGTGCTGGAAAACTAGTGCGGCTGCTTAGAGAAAAAAGTGCTTAATTTCCCAAGATATTTGCGTAATCTAGAAAGCCTTTTTGTTTAAAAATGAGTAGAAGTAACTTGGAGACATCAATAGTTCATCATGTAAATAGGAACATAATCCTGTAAAGTGCAGTGCATCTTCAACTCTTATTTCAGCTCCTGGGAGCATTGGAGGCTCGGTCTTTCACAGGATCATTTCACAGCGTCTCAAGATTGTCACAAACAAAGGTTTTACTGAGACTGGCACTTATATTTAGATTAGTTCATTATGTAAATATATGTTTGAGGGCCCAGTGTTGGGACTAGCCATTGCAGTCAAGCTGAAGATATGCAGCATTTTAAAGGAGACATACTACATGGTAGGAGAATGAGCTTTGCATATTTGTGTGTTACCAGAGCTGTTGGCTACTAGATAGAGGAGTCTGCACAGGAGGAAAAAGAAGAATGTGTGCTTGGCACGCTGACTCCCACAGGTTCCTATTTAGATATCTCTCTCCACAGACATTGTGTAGGGAGCATGGTCATCTCCAGAGACAGCAAGCAGACTCAGGGTGGATGGTCCTTAGTCTCTGTCTGAAAGTACCGTAAGGTGACTTGTCTGTATCTATAGAATCGACCTAGTGCCTTGGCTAAACTACCCAACTTTATGAGCAGGAAATTAAAGTTTAACCCATTGGGTTGGTCATGCAGCCCCAATGACACCTATGCAGACATAAAAACAACCACGATTTGCAACTGCAGGGCTCCTATACAGCATAGATTTGAAATTCACATTACATAATGAGATTGATTTATGTTGTTGTGTTTAAGGCCACATCATGCATTCCAATAGCAATCCCTCACTACTGGGGTTTAGGACTTGTCTGTACATTTTTTCTTCCATGGCTAAAACATGGAAATCAGCCTGGAGAATACTTTTATTTCTTTTTCTCCCCTTTACTAATTGTCTTTTTGGCTTGCCACGATCTGAGACGAACATTGACAGCCCCATGGATTTGCCACAGTCAAAAGCCACACAGTGAGGGCCTTCAGGATAGAGATCAATGCAGGGCAATAACTGAATTGTAAAATCTGCCAGGGGAGGCCTGGGAAGCAAACACGTATTTTATCCCATGCCTTTTGCTGTGGCTGTGACCCACAAGATCTGCCAGCACTTCATGTTGGCACCCTTCTCTGCTGAGCAATAAAGCAATCCCTGCAAAGGTAGGGAGACACAGCCTTTCTGCTGGCACCTCAGGCTGGAGAGTGTGTGCCTTTTTCTCCAGTCCTACCCACAGCATGATGATGAAGGTACAGGACATCTGGTAGATCCTGGCTGATTGTCTGCCATTTGGGCTGTGGAACCTGAGAGAAGTTACAAGAGGGTAGGTGAGTGCTAGCATGTCGCCCCTGTAGCTGCCATTACATCACAGAAATTGTGTGGTAATTAAAAAAAAAAAAGTGTTCCTCCATTAGAGAAGGGGTCGTGCAACTCACATTTTTGGCAAAGTAGGAGCAGAGGGAGTTGTTGACAGGTTTAAAGTTTACACCTCGGTTTCTTAGAGTTGTTCCTGTGCCCAAGTTAGCAGGCTCTGTCTTACGGGTACAGCCATAAAGCTATGATTTGCTGTAGGCTTGTAAATCCCCTAGAGCTCACCGCTATTCCCTGACTCTCCTGCTGGCAGGATTGTCTCCATGCTGATCCCTGTGACCAGCCGCACCCGTGTCAAACGTAGTGGCATCAGCCCCCTGCACTTGGCGGCCGAACGGAACAACGATGACATCTTGGAAGAGCTGATAGATGCTGGCTATGAGGTCAACAGCGCCCTCTCCAATGAGCGGTCCTGCCTTTATGAGGACAGGCGCACCACCCCTCTCTATTTTGCAGTTTTTAACAACAATATCTATGCCACAGAGCTCCTGCTGCAAGCTGGAGCCAATCCCAATGTTGACCTCATCAACCCATTACTCATCTCCATCCGTCACGGCTGCATGAAGACCATGAAACTGCTCCTTGACCACGGAGCAAACATTGATGCCTATATATCAAGTCATCCCACCACATTTCCAGCTACCATCATGTTTTCAATGAAGTACCTCTCTGTGCTGAAGTACCTCCTGGATCTGGGCTGTGATGCAAGTTCCTGTTTCGAGTGTCAGTATGGGAACGGCCCCCACCCTGCATTAAATTACAGACGGGAAAGACTTAATGATCCTCAGCTGACCAAGGAGCCAACCGTAGTGCAGGTGAGCACTGCCCAGTCTACCTGTAGGACTTCTGAGGATGCCTCCTACCAACAGATCTTGACAAATTCAGTTTATTTTTTCTCCCAACTTTCTGGTGAGAGAAGTTGCCACTATCCCTACTTTATTTACAGAAAAAAGGCTCAGTAAGTGTCTGTGAATGTTCCAAGTTCACCTTCAATGACAGCAGGAAGGTAGGCAACAGCCGCTGTGGCCCCAGCTTGAATTCACAGTGAATTATAGCCGTCTTGACAGCCTTATTGACAGTTCTACAATATTCTTTTTCTCTGGGCCTGAGGTGCAGGAGTGAGGCATATTTTCCTGACAGATGTATGGGTGGTAGCATACAGACAGTAGAAACCTGCTTTTTTTATATGCCCTGTAAGATTTGTTTTGTCTGATACAGAATTTTATCTACTGGTTACATTAAAATTGTCTAGTGCTTCACTTTATGAGGGTAAAACGGTGAATGTAAATATTTGCAACTTCTAAGTCTACTGGCTAAGCAGTCACGGAGAGAGAACATAAATTACTACATTAGCTATATGACTGCGAATTATATTTGAAGTTTTCACAAGAGGTTAGGAGATTTAGATCCAAGACTTCGTATTTTCAAAGACACTTACAGATTTTACATATGCACATTTTATACATGTATCTTTGCAGTACTTTCCAAAGTGCAGTTGGGCTCAGCTTCCGTTGGGCTGGAATTGGACTCTCAGTCCCTTAATGGACTTTGGAGAATCTCAGATGACTTTTTTTTTCTGATTTCTGTATGTTCTCTCCTTCCAATATATCTCAAATGAAGTCTGACCACCCAATCAAAATTTGCTATCCTTCAAAATGCTAAACAAAAAAAGACATCTCAACACAGCAGTCTTTCTGTTTTGCAAAGAATCAGGGAAGAAATTAATCAGCTTCTATCTAGTTTAAGTGTAGCTTTGAGAGATTCAGAAGAATTTCAAAGACATGGTTACCAATAAATATACTTCAGTGGCAGAAAGAATAAAGAAAAACATTAAAAGATCCTAGGAAATCTTTACCTTATTATCAGTCCTGTCTTCCAAAAGATTTTACTCTCCAGTAACACATCTGGAGAAAAAAACAAACAAAAAAATCTTATAAAGAGGATGGTAAGAGTACATCACAACAATCTTTTACCCCAAACAGAGCTAATTTTTCCCTGAGAATGTTTGCCATGGCAAAATTCTTCCAGGATTCCACTTTTTTTGTCAAAGAAAAATTAATAAAATGTATCATCTCTAGTCCTTGATCCATGATACAGTAGCATGTGGAGTGAACAGAGAGATGGAATTCCAAGGCAGGGACAGAGGGTTTGTCTGTAGCCCTCTATGGTATCCTAGCCACTCAAAAATAGTTACCTCTGGATCTCTCCTAAAACTATTGGCTAACAAAATGTTAGGTCACTCACAAAGAGTCACCTCCTCAAACATCAGAACACATGAGGCAGAGGTAGCAAAAGCTGTATAAAATTTTATCTGTGCCCAGAGAAAAAGCAGTAAGGGACAAATGCATACACACAAAAAGCAATTATTTCCCTCTAATATTTTTTTTAGTTGCTTTTACTGCTAGGATTTTGGTTAATAAAAGTAAGGCATGTGTGGTGTAGCTTCAAGATATATAGTTATGCTATGGTTTGTATTCTGAAATATACAGGATCTTATGAAACTATAGCTTTCTCCACACAAAGGATGTGCATTTTCCATTTTCTTGTGTAAGATTACGTAAGGGCAATAAATCTGAATGATTAGTCTTCGTAAGACTATGAGCTACTGTAAGTGGATTTGGAAAATGCATAACTATAAATCATTACCGATGCCACTAAATTAATGTGTACTGGAGAAAGTGAATGCAGAAAAATGGTTGCTGCCTCCCTCTACATTTCCAGAATTGCTGTCAAACCCACAAAGGTGGGGAGAGCCGTATCGTACTGCCGCGAGAGGGCATTCGGGTTTCTGCCAAGGGTGCAGGCTCAGAGCCACTTTGTCCCTGAGTTAATCCCATTGCCTGCAGTTGCAGGTTTGCATGGTTTTCCGACAATTTTTTGTGTTTATTTTTCTGCAATGTCTTTTAAAACATGTTCATTCCAAAAAATGGTTTTGTAGATTGAGCTTGTGAATAGGGAAGAGAGAAAGAGGCAGGCAAGGTCTCTGGGAGAGGCAAAACCAGAGCAAGTAAGATCCATTGTTTTATTGCTCTACATGTGTCTTCATTTAAACTCTGATAAAGCAGTTGCTGCATGGAGGTGGCATTGCAGATCCCCATCTGGCGCATCCTATGGGTAACTGCATGGCAGTGGCTTATGCACTGGAAAATGACAGCCAGATATACTAATTGAAATTCCTATAAGCAGTCCAGGTAGGAAACTGTGGGTTGTCCACTGTGATCCTTCTGACATCACTGTACATAGTTTTTCCAGGAAACACTACACAGTAATGTTCAGTGAAAAATAAGAGTCAGAAGAGTAGTAAACACCTCTGTGAATGCTCTCACCCTGAGTAAGATCGCCTTATTTTCTGCAATTTTATTCCTTACTGGGTGAGATAATACAATTTTATTTCTGAATAAGAGTATCCACACAACAGTTTAATGCATTTTGAGTTAAGACACATGGATGTATAATCAAATTTGATCTAGTTACAGGAGCTTAGACTGAAAGGGGTTTAAGCTGGTGCATTTTATTTCCAATTTGGTGTGAGCTTGGAGGGTGTTTGCATACAGTCCCAGTGACTAAGTTGATGGATGGTGCTTAAGCCACCATCATTCAATTGGATTCAGCTATGTGCCTGAGTTCTTATTCACACAGCATGATTCAATTCATGTTAAACTTCCTGACTGTTCACATGCAGATACTTCCACAGACATCTTCATCATATGCAGAACACTAGAAGAGACAGATGAAGCTGAACGGTGTAATACACATATTTAGATTTAAGTGGGAAGAAAAGTCACTACTTTTTTGAAATGAGGCTGGCTTAAGTCAGGTCCTTAAGTCTATTCTCCAGTATTTCCATAAGCAGCCCACCACGCAATGGCTCAGAGTGCTCTGCAGCTTGCACCGTGGGCAATAGAAAATTTGCCCAATCCAGGACCGAGCAAGGAAGATGCCTCTCTATTAGGCCCAGGATAGTTATCCCGTAAGTGAGTAAAACTGCCTGGGATTCATCTGTGTAGAGACTTCTTCCATTCTCCCAACTTGTTTCTAGTAAGGTATTTGGTCCCCAAAAGCTGCAGACACTAGTGGGTTCACAAGAAGAAGGAGGTGCTGCACTCTGCTGAATCTCCCTCTTTCCCTAAGCCTCCTTTTGCACAGTTGCCCCACAGAGCCCCTCCCAAGAAGGGAAAGGGACCCAGAATGCTTGGTCATAGTGCCCTGGGCTGCATGGACCTTTCAGCAGCCCCTCACTGACTTGAGGCAATTTTCCCCTGCCCTCACACTTCTGTGGAAGTAGGACCTTTGGGCTTGTAAAAAATTCAGCGTTCTTCCATGCTTCAGAGCTAGGACTTCACCAGGGATTTGTGTCATCCTGGGATTGTTAAGAGGGGTTCTACTTTCAGTTGTCAAAGAATAGGCTTTTAAGTTTTCTGAAGGGAAACTGGTGATTTCCCTCGCAGCTGGTAGAAGGGTGGGACCATCAAAGGTCAGGGCTATTGCTATTGTTGCTGTTTCCACAAGTGTGTTCGTGTCCCATTGACTGTAGTCAATCTGTTTTTCCTTGAAGTTTTGTGAAATGGTGTCTACTCCAGAGATAAGTCGCTGGGCTGGGCCAATCATTGATGTTCTCCTGGATTATGTGGGTAACGTGCAGCTCTGTTCCCGGCTAAAGGAACATATTGACAGCTATGAGGACTGGGCCATCATTAAAGAAAAAGCAGGTATGGTCACCCAGGAGAGAATCTAACACATCTAGTCCAATTGTTAGATTCAAAACCTCAGTTACCATCTCCTCTGAGTATTCATCCCATTAAATGGAAAGGATTTCCCTACTGTGGCTATATTATACTTTGGACCAGGTATCAGGCACTAGAAATTTCTGGGGTGTTGCTGACTGTGATGTGAAATGTGCACCAGCCATGGATTTAACTCACTGGGAATGAGCATTGCAATGCAGAAAGGCCCATTTGGCTGTACCTGGGGTGCAGTCAGGTCAGGACAGGTGGGCAGTGTGACAATCCCCACAGCAGCCTCATGACCAGAGGCCTTTACAGCCTTTATTTGTATTGTGCTCTCCTAAATGTCCTTTCCCTCGGGATACAAAGTCTTTCCTAGATAGTATCAGAATTAATTTTCTGGCAGCAAGCTAAATTTGGTACCTACTGCATTTATTTTCAGTGGGAAGTGAATACTTTGAAGTGGCTTATATAGATCCTCTTAGAAAGCCCATTACTAAGGCTGAGAGGGGTACAGCACCCCACTCTCCAACCCTATTTTCTTCCCTGTGTCATGTCCCAGAAAGATGAATTTCTATCAGTCTCGGATGCCTTATTCCTTCATTACAGAAAACCATCCCCTTTTATATTCCTTCTCCCATTTTCTTCTTCACACTGTTCTGGCCAAGCTGAGCTGTCCACTTGAAGTTAAAACTGTTCTGCTCGTGTTTCTGACCTGTCTGTCTTTCAGAACCTCCGCGACCTCTTTCCCATCTTTGCCGCATCAAGGTACGAAGCCTGGTTGGAAGAAACCGCATTAAGCTTCTTGACACCTTGCCTCTCCCAGACAGACTGATCCGATACTTACAGCACGATTACACACAGTGACCCCAGGCACGCTGGGTATGCAGTGGCTTCCCGGCATGGCACCCAGCATCACCAGCATGGCAAGGGCCCACAGCAGGGAGGAATTGCTGCTGGCTTGGTCAAGCACCCTCCAGTGACTAATCTAAGAGAAATATGCTTTCGATGCACAAGTGAGAAGAAAATGGAGGAGTCAGAGCTAAACATAGGACTGTTGTTAGATTTTTCAAGAGCAAACACATATGATTCACCTCTGAGCTTGGTCTGCAAAGAACAAGAAATGAAAGCTGACACTGACAAATGAGTAGTACCAATACTTGGTGAGGAATACAAAGGTACCCTGGAGTTGTGGTGAAGCTTAGCATCCTTGCAGTGATCACAATTAAGAAATTGTCGAGAGTCGACATATTTGGCAAGACAATCACATTTCCTTCACTGACTGAGATTTTTATTGTACTTTCTATTCTATTGTTTGGATTTCTGCTAAGTGTGCTGGTTGCTAATTCTCTGATACTTTTACACCATCTTGCTAACACTTTTACTTTCTTTTTTTGTACCTTTCTTATTGAGTAGAGTACTTGATTTCTGAACATTCAGATCTCAGAATTCTTCAATAGACTAAAATCCAGAAATTATGAATCCTTTAAAAATCAATGCAAGGTTTATTTAAGGAGGAAGTAAGAACTGTATTTGCACATAGTGAATGGAGTTCATTTTGTATTACATTTGCAATGTCATTCTGTCTGAGAGAATTTCCTAGACTGGGGATTTAAAAGCAAATCTGAGAGCTTTTTTTTTTTGGTATAAATTAGAAGTAGCTGCACTGTAAACTTTACACTGTCATGAATCTGGTGTCAGAATAGAAGAAAACCCTAGAGGACAGGGAACAGAGGCTGGTGGGAAGGAGAGAGGCAACACTATTAAACCAACTTAATCTGTTCGTCCCCTAAAAGATCTTATCTCTACAAACCCAGCCTTTCCTAATTCCTTGGACCTCTGTGGCTATAACAATACCATCAATGAAAGAAAGAGAAATTACTTAAAAATTACGAAAGTCAGACTTCAAAATTTATGAAAATGAATACCCAGAATTAGACTTCCAAATTCTTATTCAGGTGCCTAAACAATGTCAAGTTGCTTGTACCAGGTGTAGTTCCACTGAAGCCAGGGGGATCACATTTAGTGTCAGATATTAGAGAGGCAGACTAAAAACCTTAGGATTTAGCCCTGAATTTGGAAGTCTGAAATATCTATTAGCTCCCTTTGACACTGATAAAAATTATTATCTTAGCTTCTTTGAAAATTAGGTCACCTATTTACAGCTCAGATCCTCAACTGATTTATGGCAGCTTAACAAGTTACCATCTATCTGCTGAACAACTATAATTGTCCGTGAAATTCTTTTATTGAAGTTTTTAACAAGTCACATTCCCTCACAGCTGGGGAGGCCAAGGAGCCCATGAGCGGTTGTTGGCAGTGACTACGGCTCAGTTGACAGGTGTGACTTGCTGAATTGCTTTGATGAGTGCTTCATTCTTGACTGGGTACCTAAGAAAGTATGAAAGAACCAAAATTTGGAACAACATCTATGCAGATCTTATTCTAGAAGCACACACGTTCCTACTTTAGGTGATAAAGGAGCTGTGCATCATGGTCTGCTTGGAGTCCCCACCAGAGACATGGCCGATCTGGTTTTATTTGTTGATCTGCATACCATGCATGGAATCAGATAGAAATGTAAGTAGGGAAAATGCATTGCACTGACATTTATTTGTGTGGAATTTTATACCTTAACACAGGACTAAGGAGTGTTGCACACATACAAGTCTGTCTGGGCACACACGTTCAGATTCTGAGATGACTTAGTGTGAAACGTGCTCAGCACTTGTGGGACAGGATATGAGCAGAAAAAAAATTGGTTACAGCTATGGCATTCTGTCCATAGCTGTGCCCTGCCCGAATGCAAAAGTTGAACAACCAACAGACTTTCAATTCACACTGAATGATGATCTTCTTGCAAAGCTTTGGAAAGTCAGATGATATTTCATCCAGTGACTTCCTTTACTGTCAATTTAGAATCTACCCCTTTGTCTCCTGCAGTGTGAACAGGGAATGGCTTCAGGTTAGAAAAACATTGGGTGGAGAGAAAAGGGTGGGGTACAGGAAATGTCTAGACCAGTTTTGCCAGTGAAGGCCCTGTATTTGTAAGCAGTACCTTGAGACAGAGAAAATCACCTGAGGAGTTCATGCATCTCTCACTTTCTGGGGCTGAACAGCAACGGTCTGGGTCCTACTCACATTGATATAAATCAGAAGAACAGTCCTTGAAATTAAATAGGTGTAACAAAGCAGAGCTGTAGAGGATGATGGATACAAACAGCTTGCTGGAGACCACATTACTGTTTGTATGGTGTGTGGTGACAGCACTCGCTGATAGTAAGGATTCACAATCACCTACTGCATGTATAACCACAGAACTGGGATTTCATAAGCTATTACAAAATGGGAATTTCCCCTGAGCCAGCACTGTTGCAATTTCTTATGTCCTTGGAGAAGTTGAAACTAGGTTTGAATGACACAAATATGGAAAGCCCATTTATCCTTTCAACCAAGAGACATTCATTTCTATTGAGAGACCCAGGTCCTCGTTTGCTGTCAAACATCTGTTCTGAGCTGGAGAGCACTGGTCTGATGGGAATGTAACACAACTGTGGGAAGGATAAGTGCAGACTGTGCACAGAAACTGAGGTGAGAAGAGTCTGTCTATTAAAGGGGGAATCTGGTAATTACAATGTTATTGAGTCCTTTCTGCTTGATCGTTACAGCAAATCTTCACATACTCAGTTTACAATTATTTGCACTGAAATGGAGCCCACTACCTCTCCACTTCAGTCACTGACATACTATTTTGTGCAAAATACTGAATCTGCACAAATTCAATGTGCCTTTAATGCATCTGCCTAGAAGTTACTGTGAAAAGAAAAATAGCTCAAAACCCAACCAAACCAGGCCTTATAAGCAGATCAGTAGTTCTAGTGCAAAGTGAAGTGGCTTGGTTTTACTGAGTGTGATAAATATACTTCTTCCGAGACAATGAATTTATGTGAAATGTTCTAGGAATATTTCATGACCAGGTTACTGTACTTTTTTTACTGCAAAATGTGCAATTCACTTGATGTTCTTGTGCACTTTTTTTGATTATTTTTTTTTTTAAATTTCATTTTGTATGAAAGCTTTTTCATTTACCTCTTCCTTCACATTATTTATAAAAGCTATTGTGGTTTTAAAAGTTTAAAATGTCATTGTTCTAGTAAATAGCAGCTCTCAAATGTTATGTTTCCATCTTTCAAAGTATGAATAAACAAGTAGATTCAGAAGAGTTATCACCTGTCCTGAATAACAACAGTCAAACACAAAAATATCCAGGAAAATTCTGAATCAATCCAAGCTTGAGCAATTAGTAATTCTGATGTTAATCTCAGGGATGAGAGAACAGTACATATTACTAGAGAGGAGACAGAGTTGCTATTCTTTGCAAACCTTTTAGAAAGTCTCACACATCCCCATTCAGTGATTTTGAATATACTTAACAATTGTCTTCTGTTCATTTATGTTTTACTTCACTGCTGCTCCAGTTCAAAGCCCCAGCAAGGGCCATCCATGTCACAAAGGATTTTAAAGAGTAACATTAGTTTAAATCTGAGAATAAGAGCATAAATATCTGAGTCAGAAGTCATTTAGAATGATCTGGTTCGATTCCTTTAAAAAATGCTATTCTACTACACTGAAAATGTGCAGCAATATACATTCAAATAAGAAAGACTTTAAAAGAAGAAAAAGAAAACTAAGAATTTAATATTCCAAAAATAGAAACTTGGTTTAAACTCTCTTCTTTCTCTGGATTTCTTCAGAAATAAAATTTATACAGAGGCTATCCACTTTTCCAAGTATTTTAATGTTGACAGTGTGATACACAGCACTTTGAAATTTCCCTTCTGAATTCAAGCAGGACCACTTGTGCATAGCAGTCTCTGCACTACCTGTAGTTCATTCCATTACCTGCTCTGCTTACCTAGACCAATACCAAGGAGGCTGCTCTGCATTGATAGTACCGAGACGGTTCAACATCTGGCTTCATCTGGATTACAAAGTTGGCACAGAGCTATTGATGGACCCCCTATTTCCATGTAAAAAATTCCTTGCCTACAGCTCTGTAAATTAAAAGCCATTGTTCTCCAATTAACTTCAATGGGGGTGCTGCCTCTGTTTTCTGTTAGTCTCCTTGTGAAGTGGGACAGTTTCCTTACAGATTTTTTTCCAAAAAGGGAAAGGTATCTAAGTATGTTCCTATCTTCACTTCTGGATCAAGAGCTAACCTGATGTCTTTAACATCTAGATGAGCTCTTTACCATCTCACACCTTGCATGCAGTTGCAGGTATGTGCTACCAAAGACAGTTCCTGCTCTCTGCTACAGTAATAGTCCGTGCAGGATTGATACATATATTAAGTGCTGGTAGCAGGGAGAAAGCAAGGAAAGCCATCTCCACTTCTACTTTTGCCTTGCTTTACTAACATGTTACAGATGTTGTTTCCATAAAAGTGAACATTGTTGGGATATGTGAAGTCTGGGGAAAGAATGAAATACTTTTAGCCTGAGAGTAGTTCATACTCTAAAGAAAGTTGCAACCCGGTTATGCAACACCAAGGCCCATCAGAAGATCCAAAATGGCACTCTACCATTGCTTGAGATGATAATTTTTTCATGACTGCAATGTGCTTGAAAAAGTGTTGCCTGTTTTCCCCCTTGCAGAGATACAAGTAGTCAGAAAGAGCTACACTAGTCAGAGATCAAACCGATCAAAGCCACTTTTTATTGCAACTGGGTGAAGTTCTCATTAGCTTCACCAACAGTACAGGTTCAGGCCTTGGGATATCACAGGTGTCCATTCTCTGGCCCTTTTCACCCTCAAAATGTACTTCTCTTGACTTCAGTGATATACTCCAGTATAACTGAATAGATACGCACACCTGCAATATTAAACCTCTCAGATCTCATGTTCTGTGTTTTAGTACCACTTTCTCCATGGATTTAAGAGAAACCTAACTTTTAAAAAAAATTTGTAATAAACTCTCCAATGCCAATTTGTTGAAATAATTAGGAAAATACCAGGCAAAACATTTACAGCCATGTCTTGTGATAGCATCTTAAAATCAGGCAAAACAAAAGACGTCTGTGAGCCAGAAATCAAGGCAGGCTATTCTTTACACTTCTTTCCTTCTCTTGTACTTCACAGTTTTGTATTAAACTAATACAATTCTTCATTTGTTCTGTTAGTACAGAGCAATTCCTGATGTGGAAATTCATCCTGCTCCCATTTGCACCAGTTTAATGCTACCTAATTTCCCAGCATCAGATTTACTTTTAAATTTATATCAATCTGCATAGGCAGAGATTTCAGACCTGATATGTCCCCATCGATTGCAAATAAAACCTGTGTCTGCCCAGTGGGATAAAACTAGACAGACTGCAATTGCAGAATCACCAAAATAAAATTAACCTCCTTTCTTCCCTTATGTTTTTCTTTTAATTCTTTCTGTATTTACATCCAACAAGAGCTTAAATCAATCACAAGTGTGGTTTCTACATTAAATACTGTCCTTCCAGTCTCTTGCATGCAAAACAAAGTGACCTGAATATCTTGACTTCTCTGGAATAATTTTAAAGTATAAAAACTTTGTGATGGGTTTAATTCATTTCATTTCACTGCTGCTGCTGCAGGGCAGCCCCAGAAAGATGTTCCCACATGGCGGAGGTCTCCTAGATGTTACAAGTGCGGCTATGAATGGTCTGCAGCCCTGCTCACCGCAGCTCAGACAATGCCCATTGATGTAAGAGCCCTGGTTTGCCTCATGCTCCATGCCACCAGCTTCATAAGGTTTATTCCTGATTTACACCTACGTTCTGAGAGGAGAGTGGAGACCAAGTAGCTTCCCAAGAGTTACTAATTCCCCCCAGCCTGCCCACGAGGAAGAGGGTGTGATCACCGGTCTCCTTCCCCTGCCGCTCCACGCTGCCAGCAGCTCACGCCTGTTAGATTACCGGGCGTTTCAATTCACCCTCAGGAGCTGTCACGTTCAGCACGACTCCAACACCTGCCCCGCTAAAGATAGCCAAAAACATTGAAGATGGGTGGGGGGATGGCGGGCTTGGTGGGGATGGGTTTCAGAACCATGGGCCTGTAGAGTTTTTGCCCCGTGCCATCGGCTTCCTTGCAGAAGTGTGGCACCTCTGCCGGCAGTGTGGCTGCACTTTTCCTCCACAGTCCCAGCGCTGGGAAGGGCGATGGGGGCAGTGCTCCTGGGGGCTGGTACACCCCTGTCCCGGGGCAAGGGAAGGGGCAGCAGTTCCAGGCACCCACCCGGCCTGAGAGGACCCCGGCTGGGTCCTTCTCACCAGCAAGTGGTGCAGGGTCAGGAGGGCTCTCTGGGCCAGCAACATCTGGGCTCCGTTTGCTTTTCTTCCCCTCATAGGGAGGAGGGTCTCTGGGGGCTGAGAGCCCCTCAGGACTGGCAGGAAAGGCCCTGACTGTCAGGCTCTGAGCCGGCCGTGGCTCTTCCCAGAAGGAGGCAGGGAGCTGTCGCTTTCTCATGGGCACCTGGTCCGGCCGGATAGCCTCAGGTTTTTGCTCCTGCAAAACCCGTTCCCTGGTGAGGCTATGCTCTGTCTCAGTTGTCTGCATCACCTTCTCAGCAGCAGCCCCACCATGGGGGCTGGGGTCAGGTGCCTCAGGCTGGGGGCCACGGCCCCGATCCTCTGCCCCCCTGCGCCAGCCACACTCAGGGGGTTTGCTGGGGTGACACCGTGGCATCCGTGAGTACTTCTGAGAAAATCGCTTGAGCTGCTTCTGCAAGTATTTTCTGTGGTCAACTGACCGGCGACAAGGAGCTGATTTATCCAGAGCTGCTTTGATGTCACTGGAGGCCAGGTTGACGAAGTTCAGTAGGGTTTTTACCTCACTGTCTGATGCCATCTCACTGGATGCACCGTGCAGTTTCTCATGAAAAGTTTATAATCCGGCTTTGGACAAACCTTGGCAAACCTGCAAAACATGACAGACAGACTTAAGAGCGAGAAGCTTTGGTTCAAATAGCATGAAGCAAATGGAGGGGAGGTGGGGGGACATGTCAAACTTCTTAGCCACCCAAGCAAGTTTCCATCAGCTCGGCTCCGTGCAGGCAAACTCATGTCGGAGCCGACGCGTGCCCGCAGCCCACCACCCCGCACTGCTGCCCCAGCACACACCGGCACGGGGACTGGCTCATGAATGCCAGC
Source organism: Pseudotriccus pelzelni (assembly GCA_035584735.1). Taxonomy (NCBI): domain Eukaryota; kingdom Metazoa; phylum Chordata; class Aves; order Passeriformes; family Tyrannidae; genus Pseudotriccus; species Pseudotriccus pelzelni. The sequence continues at coordinate 48,598,394 of JAWMRA010000161.1, read as the reverse complement.
CAGCTCGGCGCCTAATCTTGTTAGATAGCACTGAAGTGGGCAGAAGCCGGGGTGGCCTCCCTGTAAGCAAGCACGGACACTCACCCGGCGTGCGGCAGCTTTTCTCACCGGTGCTGGAGGCTCTGTCGCTGCAGAGAAGAGCCCCTTCCCTGCTAATCTCGTTAGGCAGGTTACACACCGCCAACCTCGGCGGAGGCAGCCAGGGCCCGCCAGTGTTTGGATGCAGTTTAGCAAGCACTTGAGCAAGCTGAATGAATATCGACTCCGGCGAGTTCGGGGCTCTCCCAGGCCAATCAGGAGCCACTTTGCCAAATACAAAGCATCCCAATCAGGCATCAGCCTCCCCTCCTTGCATTCTTTGCCATCACAAATTGTCTCCATGGGGACAGCCGCAGAAAGACAGCTAATAAATACAATCATTTCCCCACGATTTCTACCATTCTCCCCATCCTCTTCACCCTTACGGAAGCCTTTCTTTTAAAACAACACTGTCTCAAGCGAAAATGCTTCAGGATGAGGACTAGTTAGCAAAGTTTAGACACCCTTTTCCCTGCACTCCCCAAAGCTCTCTGGGGGCTGATACTAACCATGCTTCATTGGCACAGGACAATGTAATACGGGGGACTGGACTAGCCTACTTTTAACCGTTCCCCATCAGAGCCTTTTTTTTTTTTTTAAGGGGAGGATGATGTCAGAAAAAGGTAGGAAAGGAACAAATCTCTAAAGAGATGTGCAGATATCCATGGAAAGGGAGCTTGAGCGCTCAAGAATCTTGTCTTTATGTTTGCCCCCTCAATTGAGTTACACAAAAGCTGAATTACCCATTCAAACTACCCGAACAAAAGGATGGAGTTGGATAGTACTCTTGCATCTGTAGTCAAACAGTTAGAGACTTAAATCGAGTCGTCATGATGGAGAAAGAGTTAGACAAAGCCCATAGAATTGCCATCAGCAAACATTTTCCTGTGTCATATTAGTGGGTCTCCATGACTCCCCCTGGCCTGGGGACAATAGCACAAGTTTGCACACTCGACTACTGTCACCCTGCCAACGCTGGCAAGGAGCAGAAACAGGACAATCCTTTAAGGGGAAAGCATGCCCGCTGCAGGGAAGGTAAGAAGAGAGGGAAGAAAAGGCGTGTGAAATGCTAATTGAGCTGCTTCCTTTACTGATCCAGAGTTATGTGAGCCCTCCGCCTTCTTGCAGGCTTATCCCTAAGGGGTGACAGTTACTTAATAGCGCAGTAAAACTTAGAGCTGGAGGAAAAGGAGAGCAGAATAACTACCCTTGGTGTGCACCGGCCACACTGATGACACAGAGGTGGCAGCAGCCTATATGCCAGCCAGGACTCATTGCCTCCCACAGCTGGAGCAGCGTTGCTCCTGCTCTCCAGTCCACAGCACCCTGTGGATGGGAAGACTGCAGGGGGACACAGGACCTGTGCACCCACTGTCAGGGAGATGCTGCCAGCTCTGAACCAAACACAGACATACCATTGGGAAAGCAGGGACTGAAGTCCAAACCGTTTTGCAAGTAAAATCTACCTTGCTGATATGAGGCATTAAAAGCCTGAGCACTGAGGGTTGAAAATAGCTATATTTTACAATTATTTCACTAACAGTTATTTTATTTGATCCAATTTTCATCAGAGGAAGTCAAGATCCGGACTGTGCCATTATACAAAACTCTGGGCCTCAAGGCTGACTCTTCAGTGTCTCTGTACCAGTGCACACAGTGCTTCAGTCATTTCTCCCAGTGTGGCCTGAGCCACATGTGATGGTGCCCAGGCTCAGGTGCTTCAGGTCTAGCGAGACCCTGGAGTTAGCACATCCTGCAACAGAATGTGCTACACAGTTTATGGCACCGCAGTGGGCTGTAACAGGGTCACTGATTTGCTGCTTGCAGATGTGCCTCTCCAGTTTATATTTCAGAGGCGGTTCATTTCCTAGCAAACCTGGGGCAGCAAGCCCTGCCTGCACCTTCTGTTTTCTACTTATGCCAGCACTCAAACCTCTGTTCTCTTTTCAGATAATTTGTGGGGGCAATTTCCAGTCACCTACTTGAGAATCTCTTTCAGAATTTGCTAGCTGGAGCTTGGCCCCTCTCTGTGGCCCAGCATAGACACTTCTGTGCTCCTGAGGCTACAGGGAGAGATTTTGTCTAGCTCATTGAAAGAGATGTACACCAAGATATCATGTCTCTGTTTGCAGGAACAAACTGTCTCCTGTGCTTGAACTTCCAAACCCAGCCTGGACATCACAAAGCACAGTGCAGTCTCCCAGTAGAGCTAGTTGATTTCCCAAGGGGGTAAGACGGGGAGACAGAGAAACCTGTGACAGATGCCTGGGAGTAAAGGATCGTCTCAACATGTTAATGAACTGTATCCTCAGAGACCTGATAAACTCATGTCATGTATTACGGGACCTGAATCCAATCATAGGGGCTCAAGATCCCAGGTCTGTACTCTGAGACTGACGGCTAAGGGGTCAGTTGACTGAGGAGGGTGGATATGGCTTGCCTGCTTACTGGGAGATATGAAAACCCAGCACCCCTCCAACATACTTACTGCAGAAGCCCATTCCAAGCTCCTAGACTACAGCCATGTCCATCCTTTCCCAGAAGGATGCTTGTGCAGGATGTGGCTCCTTGGGCACCACATGGCAGGGCTGGAGGGGCTCCCCACGCTTTGCTACACTCAGTGCTCTGGCATCCCATTCTCCTGCAGCTGGGTAACAGTGGGGTGCCAGAGGGGAATGAACCAGCAAGCAGGATTTAAAAACCAGAGCAACCCACCCTTTCAAGGTCAGACTCAGGTTGAGCTGCACAGGGTTTTCTCTAAGAGGCCACCGGAGCCCTTTTGTTCCTCGCTGCTCTCACCATGTTCATCCCAATGTACATGTGAAAGGAACAATTAACAATAGGGCACTCCTCTACGAGGATCCAATGCACTTTGAAGTGTCCACCAACCAAAGGCTCAAGAATGATACATCATTTTCCACTGTGAACGTGTCAAACTAGTACAGCAATTGAAAAAATGTCTCCACATGCCTTCCCAGCATGCAGACAGGGACCAGCTGGAGAGCCACTTCATATCCGACATGTCACCCCCTGACAGCTGTCTTCTTGGGAATTTTTGGTATGTAAAGTTTTTTGACTCCTTTTCTTAAAGTAAAGTACAAGAATTAATCAATTCATTTGAAAATTGCAGCCAGGCCTCTCGTAAAATGCAGTATTTCCTTCAAGATTGAATGAAGAAGATTTTCTTGCACAAAAATACCTGCAAAGTGTTTTTAAAGTGTCATTCATTGTAAGTGATGTCAATATATAGCCACTTCTATATCAAAATCTCCCACAGCTTTTTTCTAGGATGAGGGGCCCATTCAGCAAAGATATTCCAGCATCAGGCTGTCCTGGACCATGTGACCAGATGCACTAATCACAACACAGACCATTAAGTGGGGCAGGGATCCCTCTCTCCTAAGTGCTACAAGCATTTCAAAGAGCAGGAATACCCAAATAATGCTGGTAAAGTAAAAGGCAGCTCACTGAACAGCTGAGCAGTACAAAAATGTCAGAGATCACTGTTCTGACACTAAGTAACTCAAAAGTCTTTTTCCTCCACTAAAACAAAGCTCTTTCTACATCCCAGCCTGAGCAACACGCTTTGTCACAGGGTTCACCCTACTGTCAGGATAACAGCTCTGTGAGGAGAGGAGAGAAGAGGAGAGGAGAGGAGAGAGGAGGGGAGGGGAGGGGAGGAAAATTTCCATTGTTTTGTGGATTTTTTTAACTATTTTCCCCCATTTGTGTCACAGTTCTATGACTCCTTGTTGAGCCTAGTGGATGTGCACTTTGAAGGAAAGGGAAGATGGGGCTCTAGCTGTTGGGAAATGTAAGACAATAATCTGGAAAATTTCCAGATGGGTCACCAGTGAATTGTTCCTTTACTTTGTCCCCTACAGGCAGTTAAAACCAAAGATATTTCAGTTGCATAATATCTTTTCACTCACCTGCTGCTTCCTAAGTCTTTTCTTTGCCTCCACACTTGAGAAAGAGAGCCAAGAGCCTGATGTGGTTTGTGTGAAACCAGAAGTATTGGCCTGGAAAGGAGTAGTATTGGGATGGAGGAAGACCACTAACACTCTTACTTAGGAATTCTGATTTTAGATTTCATGTTGACAGTGACTGAAGTGGAAAGATGTTAATGACACACTGTTGGCATAAAAATTGATATTATTTATCATACTGCAAGAATTGGGTGACCTTAGGAGTAAATGCAATGAGAGAGGAAGGGATTGCAGTAACTCTGAGCCACGCACTTCAGGAACTGATAGCAGAAATTTCTGTCATGAGGAAAAATGTCATTGTCTGGAAATGAGAAAGAACAACAGCTCACAGGATGAAAACAAATCGCCGTACATCTAGTCTGACCTTCAAAGTAGCAGGGGGGAAAGGGGCGAGGGAGAGCAGTAGTGTGGTACTGACAGTGTTCAGGCCCCCAAACAGGTTATTCTCTAGACTTAGAGCCTGGTCTCAGCCTGGGATGTGAGCCTGGCCATCTCAGGACCTGTGGGTTCATATGAAAAGGATGTCTGACAGTGTGTGCAAAGGGGTGCAGCCAAAGCCCTTGGCATCCCTTCCTGCACATCAGCACACAGGTGCTGCAGACAGCAGCAGGGATATCTTGCCCTGGCACTGACCCTCGTGCAGCCTGGTCCTGCTCCAGATCTCAGGGAAGGAAAATATGAGTCCTCTAATCTCAGGGAAGGAGAATATGGAATTTCTTCCTACATTCCTGCTGTTCAATTGTCCACTTTGCTCTCCTTCCTCATCTTCTTGTTGAAACTTACACCTCTGCTCCCAGAAGAAGAGCAGCCTGTCTCTCCCAACAGATAAAGCTTTGACTCTTTCGTCCCATTCCTTTTTTATTTTTTTTTCCTTCTTGACAGTCTGCTTTGACCTGAGTGACATCCTCTCTTTGCTTTCAATTCCTGATTTTCTGCACTTGGGGACAGACTTTGAGCAGGCACTAAGTGCTGAGGCCATGCAGAGACAGCGAGGGGGGGCTGCAGCTACCCCGCAGCCTGCCATTCAGGCAGATGGTGGAGAGGGCTGATATGAATAGCTCCTGTCAGTCTCATAGAGCGAACTTTACAATTGTGCTACGTGTTGGACTGCACGTGACTAATGCCATTCTTCTGCAGGCTGCAGGCAGGACACAGCTGTTTCTTTAAGGAGAATTTTGTTTTTCTGGGCAGAAAAAAAAAAGCACCCATGACAATGTTGTATTCATGTATCCAATATTACACTCCATAATTGGGCATGATCAAAACTCATCCTGCATTTCATGGCCTCTCTTTCTGGTAAATAAGATATTGTTTAAAAAAGAGCACGGCCTTGGTTTGGTCCTTCTGGAGGTTTAAATTCTACCTCCCCACACAGCAGGTATGCACTGAGAAGAAGGAGAAGGGCCAAATATAGGTTTCTTTATATAATTCTGAATTAATTGATTTTAAGATCAGTAATGAATTCCATGCCAAACACTACATGGAGCTTCTGTTGATGAGAAACAATGCTGCAGAAAGGATTAAAAAAATACAGACATCAATATAAATGTGAAAAGGTAAAGACCTTCTCTTAAAAGCTGCAAAATAAGAAATGCACAGTGGGTGCTGGACAGGGGATGAGTCTGGATCTTGAGTTTACAGTACAGAAGAGCCATGTTAGACCAGAAAAGTAGTGCTCCTCCTGCCCACATTTTGGCCAGGCTCACAGCCCTGTTCTCTGCTCTACTCTCTTGGACAAGGCTTCTCCATATCAGTGTTTCTGCACTGAAATCAGTGCTGGGTGCAGCCAGAAACACACCCCTGACAATCCTGCACCTGCATTTCCTTACACTGGGCCATAACCCTGTCCCACAGCCCAGACAGGGCTGCACGTGCAGTTGGGCAGCCCTTGGCACTGGGACAAGATACAGACAGCCCCAGGTAGTGCTGCCCTGAGCTGGCCCCCCGGGCAGTCTGGCCACGAGGCAGGCAGCTACCTATCTAGCAAGGCACAGTTATATCCCTAACATTTCCTTCTGACTGCCTCCCTTTTTGTGTTTCCAGACACAGCATCTGCCCACCAGCATTGGTGAATCACCCCATGGAGCTACACTATCTTATATCATAACTTTAGCACAATTCATAATCTGGGGAGTTCAGGCACCTTTGCTGTAGGCAGTAGTTCTCAAAGTAGAACCAAGGTTGTACCAAGTTGTGTCATCCCTCCATCCCAATTTTGGAAATGTCCTCCTCTAAAGTTGTCCTTTTGCTTCAAAGGAGTGTGGAAAGGTGATGAGGGCTGTAGCTGCTGCTGAGGGTCACCCTGGGAACCCGTAGAAGACTCCATGGGAGGTGAGTGTTGGGAAATGCAAACAGCACACTGCACTTGCTGAGCAAGCTGGTCACAAGGAGCTTTGCAGGGCCTGCTTTTCTCCAAGGTGGGTAGACACTTCCACAGGAGAGGCAATTATCACAGAGATGGAGAAGCACGCACTTCTCTGGAGTGCTGCCTCCTGCCATCCTTACTACCCTGATGGTGCCCCAATGTGCGCCTTTGTGATGAGCACCGTGGGACCAAGTACGTATGCCAGGGTCTGCCTATCAGCGTGCCGCATCTGATCCCCAGGCTGTGCTGGCACAGGTACGTGGCCATCACGCGGGGAAAACGCCATTCCGCCCCGCCGCTCTGCCGCAGGAACAGCCCCGGGCCGGGGCCGAGCCCGCACCGGGGCCGAGCCGCGGCGCTGCCGCGAGGTGGCGCTGCAGGAGCCCGGCTGGGCCCGGCCCGCTCCCTCAGCCTGGCGCCGTGCGTTTTCCTCCTTGCTGTGGTCCGTCCTCTTCCCTCCCTCCCTCTCTCCCTCCCTCCCTCCCTCCCTCCCTCCCTCCCTTCCTCCCTTCCTCCCTCCCTCCCTCCCTTCCTTCCTCCCTTCCTCCCTCCCTCCCTGGCTCTCCTCCCTGGCAAGCCGCATCCTTTACTCCGGCCAGAAAAGCCAGCATCAGGGGTTAATTGTTATTTATAACAAATCCCCTCCCTCTCTTCTCCCCTTCTCCCCTTTCCCACGGTGCTGAGGGGTGCGTGCGGGAGGTGCCGTCCACACACGGTGCTGCTGCTGCTAAAACGCTGCGCACCAGGAGAGCAGGAAAAACCATGGCAGGGAAGCAAACAAGCCTCTGTATCCAGGAGTCCTTTGCACGGGCAAAAGGTTCAAAGATGCCTGAGCAAAACCCGGGACAGCCTGAGAGCTCCCTCAGTTCAGTGCTGCCTGAGAGCGCTCAGCTCCTTCCAGGCGCTTGAGTCCAAATCTTCAGGACCAATCCTGCATTCATAAAGCATTTTCTGAGAATGATTTTCTGAGGAAGATAGGGTCTGCAGCACTTATTGCAGAAAAGAAATCGAGCAAGTCACAAAGCCAATATTGATTGAGACATTGGTGATCAGAATCAGTCTCTGCTGGAGCTCAGTATTTGCTTCAAAAGTTCTGGGCTTATTACTCCCACTGAAGGCAAATTTTAACTGGGCGTGGATTTTTACAGGTGCCAAATTAGGTTCCACCATGAGTTTTCCATTAAAAACACAAGAGGTGGGTACTTGGAGCACATTAGCACTCTGCTTTTCTGGGATATTACAGTGTTTACGTCCACTGGGATTCTATGGTGGGTGCTGACAGGACACAGCAAAGTTTGGTATGTGCTCCTGCAGAATGTAAACTACTTTGAACATCAATATGCTGAAGTAAAAAAAAAAAGAAACAAAAAACCAAAACCAAACCAAACCAAAACAAAAAGTTTATTTGCCTTAACACAATCTCTTCAATCATCTTTTGCAGAGAAAATGCTAATAAAGAAAAAAAAATGTGTAATTGCTTATGACAAATAACAAGAATATATTGTCCAAATTGGGTGGCCAAACCAGTTTTCCCAAGTCTGATGCCAAGTCTGTCATTTTTCTTCTTTTCTTTCTGCCTCCAGTGAATCAGGTACATAGGAAAGTCTGTCACTGTTGCACAAGCTAGATCTGTGCATCAAGTTGCCAGGCACGAGCAGAGCTTCACATGAGAGATAGTGGTATTGGAGAGCTTGGTCTGATCCATCATGGGGGAACAGGGAAATTAATCCAGATGGATAATGCTTTTAAATAGTGCTTCACTTACAAAATTCTCAAATCAGTGGCTCATGGTGAGTGAGAAGTATTTGTAGCTATTTCTGAGAATTGCTTAAATGTCTATTACTTGCAGCGAGATTTGCACCTTGGCAATGAAATTAATAGACTTTTATATCTGCTGAAACTTTTATGTCTGAGGAGGCTTTTGTACCTAAAATACTTATCAGAATTTGTATTGTTTTCTTCATGAAAGTATACTGTGAAACTAGGTTCAAGGACAGCAGAGAGTGGTACAAGCAATACTTTGACATAACTTTGGCAATCCTCAGCTTAGTGACTGCTGTTTGTTCTATCAGATAGGAGTGACGCAAGGTAAATTAGAGGAGGCTTACCAGTTTGCCAGCCTGACTAAAACAGAGCTCTGCATCTGCTTGTCTACAGAGAAAGATCTGTGGACTATAGAGCTACCTGCACTGAGAGTAAATGGGAAAAGGAAGGATGAAAATGCAACTTGCAGTCCTGCTAGGAGTCTCCTCCTCACTGACAGGAAGAGGTATAGGCATGTATGTGTGCTGCTGTAGATCCCAGTTCAGGGGAATACATCAGCACGAGCTTATGTGCACTCTAAAGATGACAACATGTTCTTATTCATATGGACTCTACTAAATGAACCTTGGATTAGCAGCAATCAGTTCTCCCTAACTCACTTTTTTGGACAATGTGAAACACAGTACACTGTGTTCAATGCTCAACAGAATGCTAATTCCAGCAGTCTAGGTTTACAATGCGATATATTTGAAACAGTTGTCCAGTTGCAACTGATAGAATTTAAATGTTGAATACTGAGGAAGTCCCCAGGCCTAAGCTGGTCGAGAAATCCCCCTCAGTCTAAGAGCTTAATCTAGAGGTACAGTACCCTTCTTTTAAGGATTAGTTTTGATGGAAAATGCAAAAGGTTTACATTCACTGATAAACAAGTGATTACAGCTGCATTATTCCCAGTGCTGAAGCTTTGATGGTGAGGTGGAACATCTCTGGACAAGGAGAAGCACAGCCAGCCTCTGAAAAGAAGACCCTTTTGGATAAATTGACCTGGATAAAACAACAAGGACAAGATAGCATTCAGCTAAGTGTGCTGAAAGAGCAAATATGAAATTGCTGAGCTACCAAAGTAGAACTTACACCAGCCACCAACTCAAGGAACAAAAGGTGAGTAATGTGATAGAGAGTTGTATGAATAACAGAATAAATAAAACAACATTTCATCTGGATTAGTGGTAGGTTTACAAAAGGCGTGTCCAAGGGCTTAAGCTGGGATTGATGCTGTTCACCATCTCTATATGGGGCATGGCAAAGCCATGAATATTGGCAAAGTTTGCAGATGATACAAAATTATTCATAATAATCATAGCTAAAGCTGACTTTTGCAGAAGGAGCTTATAATACCAATGGTGAAGTGCCAGATGAAATTCAATATTGACAAGTGCAAAGTAAGGCACTTAGGGAAAAAATAACTCTACTTATACATCTGCAGTGACAGTCTCTAGATAGCAACACTCAAGAAAGATCTTGGGTAACTGAAATTGAGGTTTCTGAAAACATCACTTACTGCCCTGCAACAGTCAAAAAGCAAATTGAATAGTACAAATTGCTAAATGAGAGAACATAATAAAACAGAACAGAAAATAGTGTTCCAGCACTGAGCTAATAACTTTAGAAAATATATAGAACAGGTAACAAGGATGGTCAGAGTTTTGTAACAGTTTATTTTTCAGGAAAGACTAAATTAGACCTTTTCAGCTTGGGAAGAAAACTACCTGAGGTGACTAGATGTAAGTGTATAAAATCACCAATGGCATGGAGAAGGTAAACAAACCAAGGTTAATTTGTGTTTCTCCGATACAAGAATTAGGGATAACAAATTGGATTATCCTACAGTAGATCTAAACCATAAGGAAGAAATGTTCCACATGATGCATTAAACCATGGACTTGTTGCCAAAACAGCCACTTGTTGTTGCACAAATGTGTTTAAATAAGACTTAGACAAAGTCATGCACTGTTAAGATGAAAAACCAACCTGTAGCTTGGGGGTTCCTGAAACTATTGATTGTCAAAAACCAGAAGAGGGTATCAGGTACAGATCACTGTGTACTGCCACTGTCCTTGTGCCCTTCCTTAAATATCTACATGGGCTGACATCTGAGGTGAGATAATGGACTACAGAGACTTTTCATTTTATTCACTAGAGCATTTTTTGTTTGAACAAATGGGAAAATACATCCTGGGTATGATTATGAAGTGAGAGGCAAGGAACAGGTGTACTGGAAATACGTGAAAAACAAGGTCCCATTTCCATCCACCTGCTACTTACAAGTTTGTTTGGGACTATTCTGTATTGATAGCAATTTTGTTCTGATCCTCATAAAAGGGCGTCTACAATTCAGAAAGAGTTATGATTTTTTTTAAAAGATGAGGTTGTTCTAGGGAGCTAACATAACTCAAAATGAAAAAAAATACTTTTTTTTATGAAGATTTTGTTTCAGTTGTTTTATTACAGTCTCAGTCACAGCATCTTTTCTTACACCAGAATATACAATACTGACCCCATCAAAACAAAAGTCCCAGTCCAATTCTGAAAGCAGCAACACATCTTCTTACCTCTGAAGCCTCTCTACAGCACCGCTGGAAGTCAGGGTGGCCATTCTTTTCTATACACTTGAGTGTGTGTGTGTGCGTGCTTGCAGATTTGTAGCACAGGAGAAAATTCAAGCAAGAGAGAGATATATAAAATTATACTTCTTCTTATTTGCTTGTTTGCAGACTCCACCAAAGGCTCAGTTGGCCCAGTGTCTGCATCTAGACTGACTGTGGGGTCTGAGACATAAACAAAGTAGGCAGTTGTTGAGGGCAGCACACAACTGGCAGCAACCAGATGCGGGCCTGACAGCAGGAGCAGACAAGCTCTTGGGGCAGCACAAATTAAATTTTGCTCAACTTGTGGCTGAGTCTCACGTTGCATTGCCTGGTTTGCAAGCACAGTGAGGCATTTTCCCACTGGAGCTAAAAACCACTGGGATGGGGATGTTTCTGCTGTCCCTTTTTATCATACAGATTTCATGACCACATTTGAGGACATACCTGACACAGAGAAAAAAGTGAAAGACTTTGAGATTTCCCAGCAGTGAGACAAATACCCATCCTCAGCTCCATGAGCCTTCAGATACTGCAATGAAGTGTTTTTGGTAGGAAAACTTTGGTTGCTTTCTGTTCCAAACAGCTCAGCTTTGATAAATGCAGTAGGATTGATCTGTGCTGTACGTCCCTTAACTGAGTTACCATGTATAATCCTCCCTGGAACAGAACATTTACATTCCACTGACCTAGTTGAAAAAATGCATTAATTTTAATTTATGCAAAATTCTCCCAATAGAAGAGTGAGAGGAGAGAGGCGATTTTTTATTTGCAGTCCTTGCCTGCTTGGAGCTAGAAGTGAAGGCCAACTTTTTAATCAGGATTTTTTAAAAAATGCTGAAGCATTTCAATGGGTGTCTTGTTCATGTAAATCTGGATAGAGCTTTATTACCTCACATATATCTCATGGGGTCACAAATACAAAACGTACCATCAACCTGTCTCCTCTCCACTGCAGGGTGTCTCTCTGCCTCTGGAGACCCCTGTGCAATGGGGCACCAAGGGTAGTTTAACACAAGAAAGAAAACAAAGGCTTCGCCCAGACACCTCATTTCAACTCTCCCTGTTGCACATCTCTGTGAAGGCTGAGTCCGTATGGAGGTATTGGGGAACTTTATTGTTGAAGAGGGGGTTAATGGTACATATTTCTATATCAGCTGACCTGAAAAGCCCAGACAGCATGGTAAGCCCACAGCCCAGCCCCAGAACTGCTGTTGCATCAAAGGAAAAATGGCCAGTAACATTTGTGAGAGTTGGCTGTGTAGCCAAAAATTTGACTGTAGGGTTGCTTCATCTGTCTCAGTGAGTCAAACACAACAGGTACATTTACAAAAGAGACTGAGCGGAGGGTGGTTTGGTATTGCTTCAGCATGGAAAAACAGAGGGAAAGATGCCTCATGTTAGAATTCCCTCTAGTAAGAATTATTTTGGGGTCTTCACTCAGCAATGTGGCTGCAGCCAGCCAGCCCTGTTTCCACATGGGAGGTTGTCAGAGGTAGGAGCCTTCATTATTTGCTCAGCAAGCTCTTTGATTGTTACCAACATTGCTGCAGTCAGTGCAAAATAAAGCAAATTCAGGAGCTTTTCATACCAAAATGGCCTAAGAACAAGAGAGCACCACAATTCTAAGTCATCTTTTCCTTTACTCCTTCATAACGGGTAAATTTGGGGCAGGTGAGCATGAGGTCCTTTCTCTGTCCCTGGGGCCTCAAACGCAGCCTGTCCTGTGCTGATAGCCCAGCTGTGACTGAAGGGACTCTTCTTTCTGTGCCCAAAGCAGGAGCTCTGCGAGCCTGAGCAATGCCACAGCTGTCCACAGAAGCCTGTGTGTGACCTGAGGGGGCAACTCAGACCCCACTGATCCGGGGACATGCTTGGATCCCAGCTCTGTCATGAACCCTCATGCTATGGCAGAAGCATTAAATACAGCCTATGCTAATGCGCTATTGCTGCATTGTATTTTATCTCATGTAGTCCTTGTCAAACTCACTACACAAGCATAGGAGCCACAACTTGAGCAAATGAGTGACAAATGAGAGGAAAAAAAAATCCCAAACCATACAGTTATCTGCAACTGTGTAATTCTTAAATCTCCTTATCATACCCTTCTGTTTACAGTCTTGCACCTTTTTTGTTTCAAAATCATCTCCATAAGAACTCCAAGAATGAGAAAAATTTCCCTTGTAGGTGCAAGTAAGCATCTGTGTTTACTGGAGATATCACAGGGATTAATTTTATTGCTAATGTGTAAGGGCAAGAGTCACCATGCTTCCAGGAGACTGTTGCCCACCTGACATGATATTTTTTCTTGGTTGCTGGTATCTTTAACTTACAGTAAAGCTCATTTCAGATGGAAAGACGTTTCGCTCATTACCAATGGAAATGTGATGGTGTGTTCTCAGTAAGGCTCTGAATGTGCTTATCTCCAGCTGTTTAAGGACACATTCATGTTGCTGAAGGGCAATCCCTACACTAAACTGCAGCTGCTCAGAGAGATATAGTATTGTAAAATGCAGACAGTGATTTGTGACAATAGAGAAATTTTCCTTTTTTTCCCCAGCCAAAAAGCAGTCATTTTGCACTCTATCTTATGCGGCATGAGAAAGCTATTATGGAAAGTAACTTTTCCCTTTTTCCAAATAAATAGATACCAAGAACATCGGGGTATAGTATCAGGCAGGTATAAATAATGAAAGGTGAGGAAAGTAGGAGGTATATTTTCCACAAAAAGAAGTACCCCATCAGCTCCCTGAACATTTACAAAGATTTATTTGGTAATTAAACCAGCAATATTAATTTCAAACTTTACAATCCAATTGATTTCAAGCCTAGATAACTCACAAGCTGTAAAATATCCTTCCAAATACATATACACTCTCACAAACCTGTCTTTTTCTGCAGCTGGACATTAGCAGAGTCTTAAAACAACTACTTCAAGAGGGATAGATGCTTATGCAATGATACAACTTTTGCTAAAAAGAAAGAAAATAGAAATATATAAGTAATATCAATGAAACAATGTGCACCTCTCTGTACAATTTAAAGTTTGCATAACTGTGGCAGAATGGAGAGAATTTTATCAGCCATTCTTCCAGGCATGGAAGTGTTGAGAAGAGACCAGACAGTAGCACTACACCAGTTGTTCACTTGACTTGAGTAGCTTGCTAAAAGCAGTCTGCAGGTAGAGATACTTTTCCAGAAGAATCTTTATTTTCAGTGGAATTTGTCATGATATTCAGGAATTTGAATTACTCGTAGTTTATAGGTATTTGCTATTATTAATCTAGTTTGGTTTAAGATTTAAAATGTCATTCTCTAATGGGACTATAAGGACAAGGCTGACCAAATGCTTTCTGACAGAGAAGATTGTTCCATGGTTTTGAACACACCTGGTGTTTGTGCCATCACATCCAGACATTTACTAAGAAAAGCAGCACAGAATCACGAGTGTCCCACCTCTGTCATCAGGTAGGATTTGTTCAAATAGGAGTGGCCCACTCTGCTGTACCCTGGACCAGAGCCGGTTCTCTGTGCAGGGTCTTTACCAGCACAGACAACCTGGCCGACCAAACTGGAAATGCTGCTAAATTTGTTTTGAGGGAAGAAGCGATCTATCAAGAGTTTCACAAGGTTTCTTTTATGAGCTGAGTTGGCCTGATGTGATCCTACAACATCTAGGAACAAAACTACCCCTGAACATGTGGGGGTTTTGCCACCTTTAGGACAGGCTTGGTGGAATACCAGAAGGGTTTTTGCCATGGTAGCCTCAGTGGCTTGATGCAGATGCATTAGTCTCTTCCTTCTCTTCTTGCTATTACATTAGTTCATATTTGTACAAGCACACTGGTCAGAAACTCCTCGAGACTAAAATAAAGCTTTTATTTTTTTTCTTTCTAAGAATTAATCATTAATTATCCATTCATGATTTCCTGGACCACTTAGGTAACCCACATATCAGCTAACGGATTAATTAATTTTATGTCAGTTTAGCTGTGTCACATTGTGTCATGTTTCTTGATTGGGTGAATGAAACCTTTAAAATGAGATGTAGCAAGTAATGAATACCCTGTTCGTACAGTAGAGTAATTCTTGGTTTTGTGTGTGACTGACTATGCAAACAAGATTACATCCAGGCCAGCGCAGCCAGCCACCACAGGGTGAATGCAGCACACCAGCTGCACAGGGAATAAGTGGAGTTTGAAAATGCCATGGCAGACCTGGTCCAAATGCTGTGAATGAAACATCCCCTTTTTACAAAGCTTTTGTAAGAAAAAAATTAGCTGGCCCTACAAAATGATCAGCACTATCATCTGTTTGCTTGTTTGTTTTTGTTTAACAGTGACTTTTTAAAACCTTTAAAGCCTATTGTTACCACTGGACTGAGTCTAATTTTGTTATCTGAATATGCATCCCAGGAATAGCTGTTACAAAAAAAAGGGAGTAAAAATAAAGAAAAACACAGTAAAACAATTTTAAAGTGAACAAAGTGAACAACTGAATATTGAACTAATTCAGAAGTGGTTTTTTCTAAAAGTGATTTTACATTTTAATGCACAGCATGCCCATCAACCACTCAGCATTACTTCTGCAACTGTAGTACACAGAAGCCTTAACATGCCAGGGCTTCATTGTCCTTTGCTTTAGTCTTCTGTACAGGCTGAGCTTCAGTCATGAAAATCTATTTCTCCAACAATTTTAGAGGCGGGGGGAAGGATTTTCTAGAAATATCTGTGAAGGTAACTACTGTATGGATCAGGAACATGGTCAAACTCAGCAGCATTCAGGGGTTTTCACAAATACTTACAAACCCTGTTTGCAGTGTGCAGGCAGCCCTAATCACCAGCACAAAAGCCGTATCAGCCTAGTGTTTAGCAACTGTGGTGAGCATTAAGTGTGAATGCTTGTTGGCTCTGGAGAGATTGCTTGGTAGTGGGAATATTGATTTGCAGACAGAAGATTTAGATAATCCATTTCCAGAAAGCCTTGTAGAAAAAAATTAATTCTGATTGCTGTGTATTTGACACAAAAAAAGGCTGCACTTTGTTTAGTTACATCTGCATTTTACACATCAGAAGCTGAATAGCTTTCCCTTAAAAACTGCCTTTTGCCAAACTTCACACTGTTCTACTACAGGCAGATAGAAGCAAGGCAAAGGGGTGTAGAAATTGATTCTATCAGTGCAACTGAAATAGTTGGGAAAAACAAGTAAACTTTTGAATACAGAAATAATTCTTTAGGTCTGAAATAGGCACCAAGCTTCAAACTGAGTTTAAATTAGTTACGGTAATTGAAACAATGGTTCTGACTGATTATGTACAAAGGTTGGTTGGTACCCATGAAACAGGTGAATGGAGCAAGAGGAGACATGGTCCTGCAGCCCAGAAAAAAAAAAGCTAACACTGGAGCAGTTTTTGGAGTCACAGATTATGCTGAGTTGGAAGGGACCCACAAGAATCATTGAGTCCAACCCTTAGCCCTGCACAGAACCATCCTCAAGAGTCACACCATGTGCCTGAAAGTATCACCCAAATGCTTTTTAAACTGTTAATCTTGGTGCTGTGACCACTGCCCTAGGGAGCCTGTTCCAGTGCCCAAACATCCTCTGCATGAAGACCCCTTTTTCTAATATCCAACTTAAACCTCCCCTGTCACAACTTCAGGCCATTCCCTTGGGTCCTGTCACTGGTCACTACAGAGAAGAGATCAGTGTCTACCTCCCATCTTCCCCTACAAGGAAGTCGAAGACTGCAAGGAGGTCTTCCCTCAGTCTCCTCTTCTCCAGGCTGAACAGACCAAGTGACCTCAGCCACTCCTCATATGGCTTCCCCTCAAGGCCCTTCACCATCTTCATTGCCCTCCTTTGGACCTTCCCTTATAGCTGAATGTCTTTCCTATATTGTGTCACCCAAACCTGCACACAGTATTCAAGGTGAGGCCACCCCAGTGCAGAGCAGAGCGGGACTTGACCTCTCTTGACCACCTGGTGATGCTTTGCCTGATGCGTCCCAGGACACGGTTGGCCCTCCTGGCTGCCAGGGCACTGCTGACTCATGTTAACTTGCCATTGACCAGATCCCTTTCCATGGCACTGCTTTCCAGCATTTCATTCCCCAGCCTGTACAAACATCCAGGATTGCCCCATCCCAGGGGCAGAATCCGGCACTTCCCCTTGTTGAACTTCATATGCTTGGTGATTGCCCAGTCCTGTAATTTGTCAAGGTCTCTCTACAGGGCCTCTCTGCCTCTGAGGGAGTCAACAGCTCCTCCTAGTTTTGTGTCATCTGCAAACTTGCTGATTATCCCTTCCAGTCCTGCATTGAATTTATGAAGACATCGAAGAGCACAGGGCCTAAGATGGAGCCCTGTGGAACCCCACCAGTGAGAGGTCACCAGTCTGATATTTCCCCATTCACTATTACCTTCTGTGCTCAACCCATGAGCCAATTGCTCACCCACTGCATGATGTGTTTATCCAGAAGGCTACTGTGAGAGACAGTATCAAAAGCTTTACTGAAATCCAAAAGGATTGCATCAACTGGCTTCCCTTCTTTAGCACAAAACTGATGTCTTTGCTGAGCTGGTAATACCTAGTCTTCAGCAGAGAGCTTTTTTTGGGTAGATTGGCTAACCTGTTGAGAACACCTTATTTGCTGATGTGACAAGGAAAATGGAACAGATCCTTCATGATGTTATATCAAGCAGATTATATTAAGTGCAACTGGTCAATGAAATACATCCAAGCTGACATGGCTCTGAAATGCTGAGACATTTATTCAAAACAAGACTGTGAGGCAGAATGAAAGACCAGTGGGAATATATGTGGCTAATATTGATTCAGTTAGGAGCTTGCTATAAAGCTAAACACAACAAGCTTCCAGTGAGTTCAGCTGTCTGTCTCTGTTCCAGGCCCTTCAGTGCTTCTGTCCATTAGTGAATCTCTTTTAGCTTGGCATGAGTTGTTAAAAGGACTTGGACTGCTCTGGTTCAGGGCTTCAGGTTTATCCTCCTCATCCTCCTCTGCACTTCTGCACCAGGACTGCTTTCTCTATCATTCCTTCTCCTCTTTGTATTTCCCTCTGTCATAGATCCGTATAATTTCTATCATCATCTTGCTAACAGCTCTTATTTAGAAGTAGGATCTCTCTCCCATGTTTATCTTGCTAATGGGAATTATCTGAATAGAAAATGAACACAAGCAGCACTCATTTACCATGAAAAAGCAAGCTGGAAAGTGTCAGAGAGATGCAATGAATGAACTCCTCTTGCTAATGGCTAGCTGGCCTTGTTATTAATATAGTTATAATAACGTTAAGCTTCTTTATTAAGTCAGCAGACCAGGCCTATTGGTTACACTTCATTTCTATGAAACAGGCCCATTTTTCAATTACATTCATGGTGCCTTTAAATGCCTGGAAAATGCAAGAAGTTCAAGAACATTTCCAAAGTTTAATAAAAACTCTGTACAGAAAGACCACATCCGCTGACTTGTGATTTACTTCTCTCTGTTCCCAGATGAAGGGAAGAAAATGATTACACCCATGCAGATTTGGAACCAAAGTTCGTGACAGATAAAACTGAAAGTAAGTGAAGATTATCCTGAGGACATAACTGACATTGTCTTCTTAAAACCCTCTGCCGGAACCCTCCAAATGATAAGTTACCTGGTTGTGCTTAGCAGTCACATACTAGTGTGCAGCTGCAATTTTGGAGAGCCTACCAGTGTGAGGGGACGCATGTTAGAGCACCTTTATCTCTTGCTCATGCCTCTGTGCCCCTGGTAAGTGCTGGGTCCATTTTCAGTCCCTACCTGTTGCTGGGGCATGGTACAGTCCATCCTGGGGCTGTGAGCCACCCAGGGGAGCACCAGGATCCTCATGTCCCTCAAGTTTCTGGTTGTGTGGAGAAATAGCATTACCCTAAGGATGCTCTTGGACAGTGATGAAAACAAAATGCTGTTTGCCTCTGGATCGCTATTGACACTGTACATATCTGAACTCTCAGCCTTGCCCAGGTCTCAGCAGCACTACTGCCCTTTCCTGCTGTGCACACTGCTGTGGGGGCTGGCTCTCAGGTACGGGCTGGCTCTCAGTTACAGCTTGTCTCATGATGCCTGTTCAGGAGGGAAGCAGAGTCATTTTCCTTTTTGGTATCCTTGTTTTCATCCGTTCCATTTGGTGGTGTTTTGAGGTCTAGGAGTTAGGAGTCCCAGGGTATGCTGTATTCTCCTGGGTGGAAATCCTTTTCAAAGAAGACAGTTGATGGTTGCCAAGAAGGATGAACCATGACCGTGGAGGGAATGGTTGGCTCCCAACTTCATCAGCAAAGACAAATGTAAGAGTGGTTGGAAGTAGTAGAGCAGAAAACAGAGCCATCTTTTCTCTAATTCTCTTTGTCTGGGTCTCCTGAGTCCCATCCCACTTGCACAGCTAGACATTATCTTTAAACTTACCCCTACCTTTCCAAGACAGTCAAGTCCTTTCTAAAGCTAAAGCTATGGTTACATCCCCACAATACAGGAGGAAGAGACTGAACTTTGAGAAACAATTGAAAAAATCGCAAGTTTAAACTTGAAGTTGATCTAGTTACCACTGTTTGGGACACCCAAGTGGTAGGTCTTTGTCAGCCCTTGGCTGCTGCTGAAAGGCAGTTCAATTGCTCTCTGGCTCTTTCTCATTCTATTTGTATTGTTCCAATGTGACAACTCAGCTCCTGCCAGCATGGCAGCAGTGATTTACTGTTCACATTATGGGTGGGGACAGGGCCTGAGATATGTCCCTTATTCCCCCATCTCTTGGTCTTTAAGCTCCAGTGATTTCCACTGCACTGTGACATGAGCACGCCTTTGCCTGGTGTCCAGCTCAGCTTATGGTAAGGGCCCTGGTCCCAGGCAGTGAGGGCTGTTGCTCAGCTGGTAATCCCCTTTTGTTTGGGTGTGTAGGGGTGTCTATGATAACACTGAGCATCTCTGACATTCTCAGGGCAAAGCACTGGCTGCAGAGAACAGCCAGTGACATTTCACCTCCCTGATTAGGATGAAGCAGCCTTTTGAATTTGCGAGTGACTGATATTCATGACCTTTTCCTCTCAGAAGTGAAGGACTGTCTTTAATACATGCTCCGCCTGTGTCTGGGGATGTGCAGTTAGCTGAGTTACCCTTGAAAACAGGACTTGAAAGGGCTTCACTTCCCAGTGTCTTGGTCCTGTGAAGGGAGGGCAATAGGGGGCTTGCTCATTCAGGGTAAGAAATTGCACATGAGGGATCAGGGGTAGGCAGTTGCACTTTCTGTCTTGCTCAGCTGTGACTGACGCCAAGGCATCCTGTGCCTCAGGCTGATGATGGCAGTACAGCTGGCTGGAGGAGGCATGTCAGAGCCTGAGTGCAGGTCCCACCACAGGACACAGGGCAGGACCTGCCCCAGTGCCTGCTAGGTGATGATAGTGTGTAGCTTGTTGTCCTCCCAGTGTACCCTGTGCTACCATTTTGCGCTGGGAAAAGTTTCTCCCACTGAGAGGGTTTGAGAGTTAAAGCTGCCAACAACTTGTCGCACTAATGGACTTGAAACCCTTAGAGCTGCCAGGAGGTTTGGAAAACTGAAACCACATTTTTCAGATCCATCAAACTATTGCAGTTTGTGCTGCATGAGGAGGAACCCCTGTGCATGGTGCAGGAGATGAAAAGGCTTCCTTAGAAGGGATGAAAAATTTGTTTATCTCCATGCATAGACTTAAAAAGACAGATGTACAGCTGAGGAAGGGTATTTTAATCACAGCTACAGGACTTTTTCTTAATTTTCTACATACCTTAAGACAAACAACTATCTGACAGACTGGGGGTCTGATTCTGGTTCCTTGCAGGAAGTAGCAATGCCAGGATTGTAGCTTGCAGCTTATAAAAATTATAGCAAGATACAATTTTCTATTAAATGAGGGGGAAAAAAAAAATCCCAAGAAACAGAACCAAGGAGTCACAGAAGATCATCACAGCACTCTTACGATCACAGTGAACCTTTTTAGCTTTAAAATTTTGATACTATAAAAATGGTATTATTTTCTGTGCAATACAAAAAAGTCTGCTCATTGCTAAAAAATATTTTTTCATTATTGCTACTACTGCCTATGCCAAGGCAGAGTTTGTTTCCTCTTTACATAGTGGAAAGGAAGTTCTGAGAATTTCAGACCTGCAGCTGAGAGTTAAACTACACTGAAGATATTTTTACAGCTTTTGGCTTCTTTTAGCGTACCCCTTTTGCATGGATACTCTGGAGCTCTGTGGCTGTAAGTAGGCACAGGGAAAAAAAAAACAAAACCAAAAAACCAAAATACCAGTAAACTTTCTCAAATATATGCATTAGCAACTAGTCCTGAGGCTCATCTGAAGCTGTTTTACCTACTTAGGCAGTGTTTGAAGAGCTTTCAGACCATAATGAATTCATGCACCCTACTTTATTTAAATACACGGAGGTGCCATTTTTCAGTGCATAATCCTGAGCTCTCCTGTTTCGTTTTGCACATCAAACAGGAAGGTACTTGGGCTCAGTCTGACCTCATTCACACTGCCCTTATGAGAGAATAAAAACTATTTCAATGAACTCACGCAGGGGTGGCACCTCAGATGCAATGTTTGGGGTAGTGAGAAGCATCCAAGGGATTAATCCAGGGCCCCTGGTGCCCAGCCAGGCTGGCAGGGGGGAGAGTGCAGCTGAGGGGCAGTGTGTGGCTGTGCTTGTGAGCCCTCCACCTCAGTCTGTGTCGAAGCTTCCCAAGGGTCCCAATCCTGTGGCAGGGCAGGGGGCTCGATGAGCTGCATCTCTCAGTCCCTTCATTCATCCATCCATCTATCAACCTCATGCAAACAGAGGAAGGGATGACTGATTAGTGCAGATAATACAGATAATATAGGTAATAGAAGAGATTTTCAGATGTTGGGGGCAGGGGAAGGACTTTTGCAAGCATTGCGTATTGATAGGCTCATCAGTTGCTGCAGTTCCCAGGAAAGAGCGGCTCTTACTTCCAACAGTCTTTCCATCTGCATACTTTTTAATGTAAATAAGTCTTTCAGCTCCATCACCTCCTTATCCCAGTGGTGGACCTGGACATGTCACCATACAGGTTTTGGATGCACACACTTACCTGTGGCTTACATGGCGAGAAAAGTGTCCCTGCCTGTGCAGAGGAGCCTTACACGAAGACCACAAGTTACAAACTGTATACACATATCTGTTACCATCACTGGCAGCAAGTGGTGGGAGTTGATGGCACCTAATCCACCCTTGGCCCCAGATACCAAGCTCTCTACCTCCAGAACACTTTTGATGCTCAAAGTGTGCCTCACCAGACTCTGAAAACTGTATTTACTTCAGACCCACTATTGCCTCTTCACACCTGCCATGGCTGCTCCAACATGCCAGCACACCCCAGCCCACGGCCACGCTCCTCTCCAGGACCCTATCTGCAGTGTACAAGCCCTTCTCCTTCCTCAGCCAGGCTTGGGGTCATAAGTGCAGTTTCAGAGTGCTTCAGCAATGGGAAAAGGGGAAAAGCCTGCTGCAGGCTGTGCCAGAGGTACCTGAGCAGGTCCAGCAGGCATCTCACAAGCTTTTTGTGTCTCTCTCTGTGCAGCAGCTAATCCACAATCCAGATAAAGTAGTTGTGGGTGATGGAGAGCTGACAGTACCACCCTCTCCCGCGCTGTGGGGATCATGGATGCTGAACTGCCTGGAAGAGGTGGCTGTAGAGAGGCGTCAGCAGGGCTCGTGCACGCTGCTGTCAGTGAGAGCGCTTCCGATCACGCATTGCCTGTGGCTGATTTGCAAGAGTAAGCGCAGTGGATGCAGCCTCGCACATGAATCACAGAATATGCCTTCCCGTGTAATTTTGTCAGCCACGAATTATGAGTCACGACCAGGTGTGCCAAGTATTGAGTTCTGTGTGAGCCCACAGACAGGGTCCACGCCTGGAAGACCCAGACTTTGGTGCATTTTGAACACAGTCATTTTGCCATGTTGCCCATAGCTTGGTCTTTTACCCTCGGCAACCAGCTTGAAGAGGCATAGCAGATCTCCTTCCCTACCTGTGCCCTATTACTCTCTTTTTGAACTAGCAGCATCCAAGCCTTCCCAGTGACTTTCAAAGCCCTTTTTGCCATCTCCAAGATGAAGGATGAGAAGCAGGAAGAGCTTTTTTTCTGTACATTTAAAAACAAATGAAGCAAAAATAAAGTTAAAAAGTACAAAAAGTAAAACACGCATCTCTGGACCAAGTAGATCAAAGTCACCATGCACTTCAGGGGACAGATCCAGATGAAGCCTCACCCATGCAGATGAGGCTGACACCTGCCCTGTGATGTGAAGGGGGAAGAAGGCCAGGAATTCTCCTGAGATATGAGGAGCTGGCAAAACAGCAGCAAAAACAGCTTCCACAGGAGTCTGCAAGGTGGCAAGTTTGCCCTAGCAGGCTAGTTAAAGCCACTTTGGGTACACTCACATGACAGGGCAGACATGCCAGGATCCTTCAGACCCTTTTGAAATTGTGGTTACCTCGGCTTGCCCCTCAATCCATGCTCTGGTTGCCTCCTGTCTAAAGAAGAAAGTCCTTTGGCAATCCCCTTGCTCCCCTCCCTGACACTGTCCCTTGCCGGTAATTAAATAATAATGGACTAATGGAACATGTCATGATGGTAAGTGCTTAAAAGATTTATCTTTGTGTCTTCATTTAAGACATTTTAGCATCAGCCAGCAGTTTCCAGCCATCACAATAATTTATTTAAATGATTTATGTGGAAAAACAAGACATTTCACAGTATCTCTAAGACAACTCCTGGAGCGTGGCTGTTGCTGGCTAACACTGCCTCTGGGAGCAGAGGTACTCATTTTACACCTTGTACTTCTCATCTCTGTGGGAGGGTGATTACCCCTGACAACAACACCCCTTGCCAGGGATTTTAAGCATTTCTGTTTGAACAAATATGAAGCTGCATGGAATAATTTAAAAAGCACAGAGCATGGGAACAACATGGGAAAGGATTATTTCAACAGTGCTCAGTGCTGCAAAACGAAATTAAAAGAAAAAAACCCTAAACAAACAAACTCAAAGAACAGATTCAAGGTAAAACCAAAATGTATTTAGGGACTCCAGAACAAAAACTGAGGGGAGAGGGGAGCTGCTTAATCTGTGGGAATAATCAGACACCAGACACTACCACGTTAAAGCTCTCAGAAGCACTGACTGAGAGCAGCTACAGAAAGTATATTTTTGTCCATAAAAGGGCAGTGATCCATTCTGAAAGAACATACAAGCAATTTACAGGCTCACCATTGCCTCTAGAACTGCCTGGTCTATCCATTTGCAGAGAAATATTGCCAGTTAAACAATACTGCAGTGTACTAAAAGTTGACTTACTGCATTTCTGAAGCCCTTCAGTGAGCAGTGCCATCCATTCCTCCCTGGACTCAGTGATATCCCTGCATGTTACATTCATTTGCAGCCTGGGAGTCCAATCCCAGTCACCTCCAGCTTTACTGCAAATGCCTTCCCAATACCAAGGATGTTATATATGCAGACATATAACTTCCTTGCCTACCTGCACAGGGCTAAGGAGATATTGAGACTCATCCTCCTGCCAGTCAGGAGTTGCCCTGCTGGAGTCACAGCAGTGTTCAGCAATATCTGCCTTGCAGAGCTTGGGCACAGGAACAGAGCGCAGTGTCCTGGCTCTCCTGGACTCTGGGTAGAGAGGGAGGCTGAGTGGAGTGCAGGGCAGAGCACAGGGTCAGGATGCTCAGCTCACACCAGGGCAAGAGGGAGCTCTCCCATGCACCCACAAATACACGTGTGTGTGAGCTTGCTTCCAGCATGGTTGTGGAGACACCTCAAACACCACATCAGAGGGCTCTGGATGGAGCTTGCTCAGCTCTCCCCTATGCATATGTGTTTTCCAAAAGGCAGTGAGTAAATTAAGACCTTCAACAAGTGATTGTGACTTTATTAAGGCCTTGAGCCTGTGCTGTTGTGATGGAAAAGAGACAGGCAAGAGACACTCCTGCCTGCATGAGGCACTATGCACCCTCACTGACCCTTTTCCCAGAGCATCAGTGGCCTGGCCACTGGCACACAAGTCATGGAGCCAGGAGGCAGAAGGGAGCATTCCACATCACTTTGCAGTCCGAGACAGCCAGCAGGGCTAGAGCAGACAAATTTCCACTTATTAAGTAGGAGCATTTCTAAGACTAAAGAGCAAGTTATTTTCTCCCAGGGATCATGATGGGATCGGCATGTTGAGTCAATCAGCAGACACAACGTCTCGCCACAAACTGCACCTGAACAGGGGGTCTGCAGGCCAAGGACAGAGAGCACAAGCCTGATGGGGAGACTGACCTTGTTCTCCTGCTCTCAGCTGGTGTAATGGGACTACCAAAGCTTTACTGTTACAACCTGAGCAAGCCCTGCCGGTGCTGCCTAGGAATTAACATGCCCTGAAACTGCTGCAAGTGTTTGTCATGTGTCTCTCTCCTTGTCCCCGCATCTTCAATCCTATTTCTCCATCTCGGAGATATTTCAACAGAACCCACAGCAGTAACCTTGCTGGGGTGATGCCTGTTTCCCAAGGCCACTGCCAATGTAAACAAAGTTAAATAGCCTTCTTTCCGACTGGGGACCCTGTCTCTGAAGCAGTTGCGGTTCAGGAATTTGTTCTTGTTACACTGTGCAACAAATTCAACCAATACAGGCTGTCTCAAAAGCAATAGATTTTTAATAGACTCCTTAGCTCTGATAAAGTGGTATTTCCTGATAAATAATAAAATACCCAAGTCAGAAATAGCTATTAATTATTCACTAGAATAGCAACTACAACCTCAGTTGCTTCATGTCCCAAACCAATGGGGAGGGCGGGTAGGGGGAACAAAATAAAAATAAGAAAAAAAAAAACAAAATAAAAAAGCCCCAACAACAGAACAAAAAAAACCTCACACAAAACGCCCTTCCCAATTTGTTTCACTTTTTGCTTCACAGTTTACTGAACCTGTGGGCTCACAACACTGCTTCAGCTCCCTGGGAACAGAGCTATATATTTACCTCTTTTACACCCCAAAGAAGTGAATATGCTGTTACAAGGTACATTAAATTAGTTTGGTCACCAGAGCAAGGCAGTGTAGGTCCCTGGTAATTGAAGAAGACTTGTCAAAGTACATCAGCTGCAGTCCAGCCTATATTACTCAGATTAGCTCTTGCAAGAAAGGAAAGCTCTGAACAAACTCTAAGTTCCCTTGAAGGGACTCTGGGACTGCAGTCAGGCTGCAGCGTTACTTGAGACCATCAAAACACACAAGATGAAGTACTAAGATAGCAGAATGACCTGACATTTCAGGATCACTCTCCCCATAATATTTAAGTGAACCCCATAGGTATGAATGAACAAGAAGCCTCCAAACCCTATGTCTAGTTAAGCCCATGTCATTTAAAGAAATCAGGATTTGCATGCAATTTTTCAATCTGTGGTAGTGATAGGTGATACCTACCACTAGGCATTGATGCTTTCGTTATTGACCTTTCCTTGCATGAGTTACTCTAGAAATAAGGGAGGATCAGCACTATGAAGTAAAGTGATTTGTACCAATAATTACAACTATTATGGAAAGAAGCAACAAATGAAAACCACACAATTGGGTTCCCAGGCTCAGTGTGCACATGAGTCTTTGCTCTCTGTTGGTGGTTGAGATAGGAAAGCTTACATTCCCTTTTTCTCGTAAGTTCTTTCTAATAAGAGAGGCCTATCCAGGAAAGTAAACTTTATGCCTGATTATTGCTAAAAATAAATGTTTAGGAGTATATATTTGTTTTAAGAAGTGTTGTATTGTTCCCTAGTGCATGGAGAGGGCTCTGTGTCTGCATGTGTTTCTCTCTGTGCACAAGGCTCCAATGCAAGCCATGGAGGAAGCCTCCTAGGTTGGTCAGAGACAGCAGATAAAACTGAACCTGGGCTCCTATGGCATGGTTGCTGCAGCAGCAGCCGCCACCCAGCCACAGCAGGATCTTTGATCTCCTCCAGCTTTCTCCCATCCCCAATATATTCTATGGAGATATTTTCATTATATGCTTGAGAACAACATTTGTGCTAACTTTCCAGTCTTCATATGCATCAGTCATTCCTCTTGAGACAGAAGGGGACTTTTGCTATTGATTTAGGGCTTTGTACTTACAGGTTTTTATAAGCCAGTGCTAGGAATATTAAAACCAGCTATATTTTTAGCACATGGAAAAAAAATTTGGAGGTGTATTGTTGAAAGCCAGTAATAAAAGAAACATAGGTTGTGAAAAAATTCTTGGGAGCAGGGGGGAGGGGGTGGGAACTCTACTACACCACTGTCTGTACTTCCTTTTCTCATGCAAGGAAATCCACAAATGAATTTAGTGACCACTCTTTCGAGTCTAATTCTCCTCTCAAATACACAGCTAAAAAACCAGAATAGTTACTTTGAAGTCAGAAGAGTTTGAGAAGTTCTGAAGACGTGAAATAGGAGAAGAAACGGTTTATCTATAAACAGACACTCCTCAGCTGACCGGATCATGATCCTGTTGATTTAGGGTATTTCCCAGTTAGTTCAACAAGAGCAGGAGGAGCCACTTCATTCAGTGAATTTACACTTGCAGACAGATCGACTAAATGCATGGAAGTTACATCAGTCTCAGATGTCAGAAGACTGGGGGTTTGCTTTTGTGCATGCTGGCATAGCTCAGCAATAATCTGATAAGCAGGTGAAGTTCAACTTAGGTCCATTATTTACAATGAAAAATACCTGCATTATTTTTCATCAAAACACTCATTGTTGGTTAATAGCCTGAGTTGGGCATATCACTAGCAATAAAATATCATTAAGCCTCTGGATGAAAGTTTGATAGCTGATAGGCCGTTTGGAATATTAACTGATACAAATAAAAGGTAAAGAATACCTTAGGACAGCTCTGACCAGGCACTAAGATGAAGTCAACAGATAGGTGTCAAAAGGGTACTAAGCAGGAAAAGCAATAGGCCCTGCTATTAGCAGAGTGTTTTGATTCAGGTGCTGTAATAAAATGAAATTATTAAGAGGATGGACAAAAATCTGGAGTTCCGGAAAAAAGAAAATCTAGCATCTTACCATTGTGGGGATTTTAATAAACACAAATGTTTTTCTATGAGTTTAAACAGAATTAATCTTTTGTCTTTTAAGAGTAATACAGCTGATCACTGGTTTTTCAGTGATCTCTTGGAATATGGGCTGTAGAAAAGGTGTGGAAGTTAAACTAAACTCATGATTTATAGAGTTGAAAGTGCTAAGGGTTGTTCTTCTGTTTGCACACATGACTTTATTTTAACACATCACAGGCTACAAGATATAGCACTTTTCTGCCACCATGCTGTCTCCTGAGCATAGATAATACTGGAAATGATGACTCCTAAAAACTATTAAGTGAACTAAATAATGTGAAGGATGGTATTTGCTTTGACCAAACCAGGCAGAAACTCATGACTGAAGCGAACCAACATATTTGGCGGAGATAGGGTGGTCTTGCTGGTGGACTCTGGACTGACATGACCACTGAAGGAAAGACCAATTAGGAGGCATATGATAAATTCATACCCACAAAAGCATTATAAGATAACACCAGCACTGCTGTGTTTTCCAGTTTGGAAGGAAACCATACAACCACAGATTTGATTGAGCTTCTGCTGGGAAGTTGGTGTAATCATCACCTTGAAAACAGGTCTGTTGTTTGTCACATAGACACAAATTTCTTATGACACTTTGGACTGTTCAATTATTCTTACTTATAACAAGATCAAAAAGAAGTTTCTCAGAGTGCTTTTTATCACTTCCCTTTGCAGCACTGGTGGGGGTGCTTGGCTTTAGCAGGTCTTTTGACTCTCCAGGTTGAGGAAGTTATCATTTCCAAACAGCTGGGCCTCTGACTTTTTGTATCACATGTTGCTCTATGGGGACCTTTGGGAGCTGGCCACAGGCAGGTCAACATAAAAAAAGGTAGCAGAAACCTTCAGGATGTCATTGGCTTCAGCTCTTCTATCAGCACATATCACACAAAGCAGAACTCGCCCTTAATATTCTTTTGTTGTTCTCACATCAAAGGGCTAAATTATGCCCACTAATATGTGTAAGAGGCTTTTCAGTTATCTTTCTGATGCAAATTGTATCATTTTGCATTATCCACTGATTATCTGCAGTTTGAAAAGTACCGCAGATGTTGAATAAAGCCTATATGTCAGTTCTCTCCTCCGAGAACAGCATCCAAGTAAGCAAAATTGAAACAGCCCTGTAGGGATTCTAGTTTAGCTGTACCTCAAGGGTGACATCAGTCTGGGCTTTAAAAAATTTGTCAGGTATTTGATGAAACTGTGATTAAAGGACTGGGTTTGCCTGGCTCAGCACCTGGATGTATACCAGGTCATCTCCAGCACATACATCCTCTCCCCTTGCTAGATGCTTATACTTAGGATGCTGTTACATTTAACAGGCGCTTCAGGTCCATTAGACAACAGCCCAGTGTGAGACCTGCCCTTGGCTCTCACTGCACAACATGGAATAAGTTGTATTTGATTGTGGCAACATGCCGACAATGCCAAGGTTAATGAATTAAAGATGTAAAACAAAGAATGCTTAAAGAAGTCAAATTGTGAGTGACTGTTTTACTAGGTGGCATTTAGGATTCAGAATAATCATTTACAAAGTAAATGACTGGGCTCTTGTAGAGGTGCACAGCATTTCAAAAAACAGTTGAGCTGAGAAAAAGCAAATACCCAAAAGGTCTGCACAGCAACATCAGCCAAAGGTGGCATTACTTACTGTTTCTAAGGAGAGTGATAGGAAAGCATGGGGTCAAAAAAGGAACTATATCATGACTCCACCTTGTAAGTTTCATTATCGTAATGTGGATAGATCACCTTTCTGGTTGTGCCTGTGTTAAATCTCAGTAACCTGGCCCATTTACAAGTTCAAGCTTTTGTCTGTAACATAGCCTGTGACTGTAGTCTACAGTTATTAATTTAATGGTGGTTTCTGGACCATATCTTAGTATCTAGTCAGATACATTAAATTATGACAGAAGACTTCTCCAGAAGTCCACGGAGGGCAAACACAGATCATTGCCAGATAGCTGAACATCCACGATAGGGAGGAGTGAGAGGAGCCTTATCACCCAGTCCCATCTATCCCTCTGAAGGTCTGAAGTTCTGTCAAACTCACCCAGTCCTTAACTTGTGGAAGCTATGGAAAATGTGATTCTATTAGACTCTCCTTTTTCCTCCTATGCTGAACACCCTACAAGGTTGCAACAGGACCACAGATAAGCCTTGACCACATGCTGAAGGGCACAGTATGAAAGGCAGCTGCCAGAGTTGGAAGAATCAATGTCAGCTCTTTCTCTTTGCCAAAAAGACTATCGATTCTCTATACTTACTTCTGTAACTTGGCTGACAGGTTTGTAGGACAACAAGAATCTCAGCTAAGAACAGTGCTGCTTCAGCCAGTTGTTCTTAATAACCCTGCCAAGAAAAGAAGATTTATAGACAGAAGCTGAACAAGACAAGAGAATTTTTATTTTTTGTTTTAATGTAAGAACATATTTCAGGAATTTGCTTGGGTACCAGTTGTCTCATATTCTTTTCAACAAAGCTGCAAGAATACAGTCTCTCTGGAGTGCTTGATGCGTAAGAGGTGATATATGAAGTGGAACAAGAGGATGTACATAAAGCTGGTCTGTGTGTTCCCTCATGTAGGAGAAGCTGTACAATAGAATGGGTTCTTAAATCATGACCTTCTAGACTCACAACTAACCCATTCCCCCTTGAAGTTAATTAGAATTAACTTCAGATCTTGGTAATCTGTATGCAGATTATATGCTTACCACAGCCAAGGTTTGGCCCTCCATATGTCCTCTTTTCCTAAACACTTGTTTGGCTGTTCCTGCCATGTGCATATATTCTTCTTCAAAATTAATAACCAGGTGTTTCCACATGACTTCTCTGCTTTATCAGACATATCCTGACCTGTTGTTTGAGAGGCACTATGAAATCTGGCACAATGCACTGGCAAATACAGGCAATACAATAAAACCAGTGGTGATTGGTTGGATGTTTCTGCTGTGGTAGAATATATGTCAGAAGAGGGAATGCGCTATGCTGACTATAGGATAGCTCTGATTTACTGTACTCTCAAACCATAACTTGAATACCCTGTGTTTTTCAGAATGTCTGTAACTTTTTCCCTCTCACCTTAATGCAGTCCCTTCCATTCATTATCATTATTTCCCCTATATTGTCCAAAGAATATCTGGTGGAAATACCAGCACAGAGCACGTTGCAGGCTGGCAACTTGGGCTTTGCAAAGCTTTTATGGGAGCTATAAAGAAGACACCCAGCAAAAATAGATTGATATCTGAGATAGTGCCTGCACATGCTTGTTATGTGACTGACTGTGACAATGCCAGATGATGGAAATAGATATGTCTCCAGCTTCACTTATCAAAAAGAAGACAGAAGCACGAGCTTCTTTCATATGTTTTCTTTTTGTAAATCACGTTTTAGTAAAACACATGAGTAAAGTCCTGTTTAATTTGAACTTTAAGTCTTAGCTATTTGTTGAACAACGTCAGGCAGGTAATGTTTGGGGGACTTCTGAGGACTTAAAGCCTCTCACTTCGGTCTTCCCGCATATATTTCATATTGGAACAAAAAGCCAGCATCCTTGAAAACACAAAATCACAGTCTTGTAAAAACATTACCCCTCTTGGATTCTGGCAATACACTGAATGGGAGTGAGATTTCAACTCTGAGACCACAAGGTGTACCTGGTTCGGTTTAGTACCAGGCTGAGGAAGTGCCCTGGAGACCAAGTTCTGCAGAGGGAGAATTCAATCAGGCTGGAACACCTGGATGGTGGATTAAACTGAAATACATTCACAGAATGTGCTGACAGGTCTCCTCCAAGCAGGAATCAATTACAGAAAACAGGGCATTTATTTCTTGAAGTACAAATCTAATTTTTGGTTATTCTACTGGATATACAATATAGAAATTTTTCTACTTTAATAGATAGGGATGAATTCTAAATTGTGCCTGAGCCTCTCCCCATACTAAGCACTTATTTCTCCCTTTTTCTCACCCAGAAGCCTCAGGATAGCATATAAAAACTAACAATATTATTCTAAAAGATTTGGCTGTCAATTTGCTGAACAGTACCTTCTGGCTAATAGGACACAATTCACATTCAACCTTAAAAGGCCTGGGTTTGAAACTATTAAATACCCCAGTTAGGAATGAGAACAAGCAGACCCTTAGAGACCTTTGTGCTCTGATGTTCTCACTGCCACTGGAAGAATAAATAAGTGCAAAGCCCGTCACCCTAGCTAATAACTCCCAGAGACAGAGGTTACAATGACACAATGGGAGTTAGTCCAGGTTTCAGTGATGTTTTGCTATTACATTTGCCTCCCTGAAAGGTTTTTTATGACTGTGAGAAAATAAGAGGTGTCATACTCAAAGCATACGACCCAGCAGTCTGGGTTTCATGACAGCCAGCACTAATCAAGCACAGGAGACTTTTATTTTTTTAAATAATATACCAGTAGCTTTCCTTTGGAGGGCAATATGAACTAGAGTTGTCCCATCTACAGGAAGCAGACATTTCTTGGCCAGGCCAAATTCTGCACTACACAGGATGCTACCAGGTGACCAGTAACAATAAGAAGGAGGAACCAGGGGAAGGATAAAGATTCAGCATTGCAGTGCTCCATGGCAGCAGACATCACATGAGGCAGTTGAACCCCTATTCCTTTTATTAGGAGGTTCTTCGTGCCACAGTCTTGTCCTGCTACAATTTTGATGACTGCTGTATACACACTCAGATTAATGTCTGATCTCTCCTGATCAAAAAAAATTTTGAATGCTCCAAACCTCATATTTAGATAAATGTGAAGAAAAACAAGTGTTCTAGAGGAATTTTTAAGTGAAATTAAATTTCATATGCATTAACAGAAGATGTCATGTGCAGCAATTTGGCTTCAGAGACGCAGAACATTTAAGATGAAAATTTTGCTTATGGGAGAGTCATGAAAGGAAATGATTGCTCAAGCATGCAAGCCTGGGAAGGGTGACATTAAAAATGTTTAATGTTTTTACAAGTTGGTTTACATCGAAGTCAAGTAAGGAGGCAGCAGGCTTTAAAGTTGTTAGTGTCAATTATTAGTTTAAGGAGTTAAGAATCAGCAACGTAAACGAATGAGTTAGGGCTTTTAATGCAAAAAGAACAAATGATCAACAGTGCTGGTTAGAGCAGCCAATATGACGGATACACTGGGAGGTTAGTGTAGGCAAGAATGGAGAAACTCTGGTTTTCTTACAAAGTTTTTAATTCTTTACCTCCATCATATATCTTTATTAAACTTTCAAGTAAAAAATGGAGCTGGATGTCCAAGCTGCAGTAGAAATAGAAAAGCATCTTTACAGTGTGTGGGAATTCCCACTAATTCCCCCCTGAGGGCAGATTTACACTCCCCCAAAAAAGCCAAATCTGAGGATCTGACTCCTGCTTGGAAAAAAAAAGAAAATTAGAAATTACTGAAGTTATAACACTTCTCTAACACCTTTTTCATTTGCAACCCTCGAAGTGTTTTACAAACATTAACTTAGTGCAGACCCCAGGAGAGCTTCATTACTTTTCCCCCGCTCTCTATTTTACAGGTGAAAAAACAATACAGAAGTGAAATGTCTTTCTCAGGACCACACACTGCCTGCCTTGTACCTACCAGTCTCAGTGCCCCTGCTCATACCACTAGATCACGCTAACAAGTTAGTGAGATAATTCCCAATATGAAATTGTCTCCTGGAAAAGAAATGTGTAGCCCATTAAATATACAGCTTACGCACATTTGCTCATGTTTAAAGTACATCTTTAAATAACACGTTTTCAGTAAGCAATTTGAATGGTTCATAACTTATAACACTAAATCATGGCAAGGTGGTTTTTTGCAGTCAAATCTATTGAAATTGCTGTTAACTTCAAACCAAAAGTTGAGCCTGTGATTCATTGAAGGGTTTGTCACTGTCAGATTTGCAGTTAAACATATTAAAAATTGATCCACTTATATACACTTTGCTGTGGTTGAAGTTATCAAGGTTATAAATTCCAAACAGTTCCCATGTTGTGGTGAGTAATAACCAGTTTTAGGATGACAACATTCAGCATAACCTTTCTTTTTGCACTAAAAAGCATTTTCCTCCGCAACCTGCATGTTTAACCTCTGAGATTTCCCCTTCACAGAGCACAAAGACTTCTGTTTTCCTTGTGTTTTAGAGATCATCAAGAAGCAATATACTTTCTTTTTCTTTTCTTCAATGAGTGACTGCCTTTGAAATCACTTAAAGTGCAAGGCATGAAATACTGCTTTGTGAGTTTACATACCTCTTCCAAAAACAGTGGAAATGCCAGACTAATGCATTCAAAACAGATTGGCTTTGAGGTTGTTTCCATATATAGGTGTCTGATTTGGGGTGTGTGGAAGGAGCCCAATGCAAAGGGTGGATTTTAAACTTGATATGATTCCCAAAAAATCATGTATATTTATATATGCAGTATGTGTGCCTATGCACTGAGCTCTCTGAGGAGGTGACTCTGGTCTCTGCTGTGAATGTTCCCAGCCCCCTTGAATGGAATAAAAATTCCCAGCCTTGTTTCTCCCAACTGTTCATCTCAGGACTTCAGATTTTTCTCACTCTTGGATCTATTTTTAAAAGCATTTTTTTCCCTATAATATATAATCAGCACTCACCTGACAGGAGAGTTTACTCAAGACTTCAAAAAAGCTGCTTTAGGACCACATGATAATAAATTCTCTAAATCCCAAATATATACGAGATACAGAGCAGGGCCCACAACAAGTTTTATGGAGAGCATTAGTGTCAGCAGTTAAAAGAGAATTAAAAAGAAAAATAACATTCCATTCCTGGGGAAAAATCCAAGTAGCGCATAATACTAAAAAGAACATTTCCAGAGGGAATTGCTTATGAAAGAGAATTTTAGTTCAAAATGAGGAAATCACTAGGCACTGCATAAGCATTATATTGATCAAAAATAGTTTTCTGAAATATCAGGATCCAAAGAAGAGACCAAGTAAAAAACACAAAGGAAAGTAAGCAAGCCAAATGGAGAAACTCCATCTTGCATTTGCAGCAAAGACTGTTTGTGATCAGACTCACAAATAAGACAGATGCTACCTGCAGTTGGGAACATTCAAAGCCTGACTTATAGCTATGATCCATTACAGTGCTAGATTTATTGACCACCTGCTGTGAAAACAGACCCTTTTTTTGCAGCAAAAGCTCAGCTCGCTCTTTGTGAAGTATCTCCTGTGTCATTTTCCCAATTTCCTCGAAGACGCAATTAACCAGTGCTGCTCCATCCCCGCACGCTCACCAATCAGTGCAGTATTAGTAAGATGCCAGGCGAGACCACTGAACCTCCCGGTGAGCTACTGAAAGGAAAGTGAGCGTGCTAAAAATATTTAGAGATTTATTTGATTTCTCCCCATGAAGTCCTCTATAATTTATCACTTCAGCTCACACTTGCTCTGTTTTCTGCTTTATTTTATTTTAGAAGGGGGCCTTTCTCTCCTGATGTACAGTAAGCACATCAGAGGTTTGGATCTGTGATGGTTATCTGTGCACTCAGTCCCTGTGTTTATCTAGTACATTAGCAGGCTTCTCTGTTGTTCTACTGAGCACAGAGAGGCTGAAATTATATACATCTCAAATGTGTATGTATTGAGCAATAAGGTTACAGTATTCTCTTCTTTGGGAGTTATGTTGTTCATAAATATCCAGATATGAATGGGCACAGTGCTGGGGAAAGCAGGAAAATTGATTCTTATTCTTTAGAGATGCAGAAGAAGCCTGCTCTGCTTTACTAAATCACGGTAAAACAACCCCCTCATATAATGGTTATTTAATTTTATCAAACAGATCCCCTTGGAACATGCAGGTTTTCTGTGAGAAGCTGAAAGCAAAATCAAACATGACATTTTGGGATATTCATCAAAAACAGTGATGAAAGTGATCTGTTAAATTTGTTTGAAAACTTGTGTTTACTTAGCATTATAATGGAAAGTCTTACAGGCATAGAAACAGTCCCATGGAGCTGTGGCATGCCATGTAGGCAGTAACAGCAACTATTCTGTGTATG
Organism: Pseudotriccus pelzelni; assembly: GCA_035584735.1. Lineage (NCBI taxonomy): Eukaryota > Metazoa > Chordata > Aves > Passeriformes > Tyrannidae > Pseudotriccus > Pseudotriccus pelzelni. The sequence goes on along the minus strand of JAWMRA010000161.1, from coordinate 48,562,327 downwards.
AAAGTCTGTCAAAATCAGTAAGGACTGCAAAGTCCAAAAGCAAAATAGGTACCTATCCTGCCACTCAGGATGACTCTGAACTGAGTCTCTCACTACATTTACTAAGCAAGATAACATGGCACTTTTGTTTCTGATATTTCTGAATGGACACCAAAACTGACTACAGCACAAGGAATAGACTGGTTGATAGTACAGAATAAAATCAAGTTTTTACTATAAATCAATCTCAAAATGGCCAATCCTAGCCAGACTGAGAGGTCATTGTATATCTAGCTATCTCACAGGTAATGTTATAGTAGGGATATTGATAGTTACATACGTGTCTGAGTGGAAAATTACCTGAAAATGTAAGAGGTCAGACCTGTTTTAATACAGAAGGCATGAATGATATTCAGAACAATGTTTTTGTGAATGGACTCATCACTGGCTTGAGTTATATCCCAAAAGTTTCAATGAAGTTGACGTTGTTGTCTTAGTCTGAGCACTCAACAATGATGCTCAAAATCTTTAACTGTCTTTGGAGATCTTGATCCTTTAATGTGGAGAGCCATTTGCAGGTGTTTTTTTTCAAAAAACGCACTGCTATATTACATTAAAAATACATTACATTACACTGTATTACACTAAAATACATCAATATATAGCTATGTAAGTAAATATTTAAATAAATTAATTTATTCTATTCAAGAGAGGGCTACGGGCATGCTATATTTATCTCCACCAAGTGTCGAATAAAAGCTTAAGAGCCTGTGGAAAGAAGTAAGGCCTGAGTACTCCTGAAAGATGGAAGCTTACTACTGTTTTACTGCTCAGTCTTGGTTTCACAGGACTTAACCCCAGAGAGAGATTAAATGGGAACTTTTTACAAGTTTAGGCAAACTTACTGAGCCCATTGCGTGCAACAGGGCATTTTCTTTCCAAGGTGATTTATGTCCTCTGTGTGGCTGGAGCAATAAATACTCTGCAAATTAACTCCATGCTGGCTTGTAAAACAAAATCCACATTAATCTCAACTATCAGAGACAACTATAAATCGAATGAAAGTGAAACAGGGTAAAGAGGGTTTGGAAACAAAGCTCCATCACTGGCAACACAGCCCTGGGCAGACATTATGGCACTTGGCTGAGTTCAGCTGTCAGGAGGCTCCAGAGGACTGACTCTTGGGGCACCTTCAGCAAGGCTGAACGTGAAGCTTCAGGTCTCCATAGGCCACATGCAAGGTTCTGGAGACCACTGTGGGGAATACTTACCTCTGCTCCAGAAAGGAGATCAGTAGGAAAGCTGAATTTTTTGTCAACAGGAGGAAGAAGGAGTCATTGGAGAGCAGGAATAGGGACATGGAGAATGTAGCAGAGTCCTAAAATTTTAACACAGGGCACATTGGTCCTCGTGGGTCAACAGACCAGAGAAACTTTCCCTTTTCCGGTCAATATGTATGAGTCACAGCTGTTTGTACCCAATGTGTGAGTTATCCTGGCTCTGTCTTTCTGCAGCCAGTGTGCTGGGAGAATCACATTATTGAAGTCTTCTATAAAAATTGTTTCTAAATTATCTTTCCTGGATTAAAGGTCAAGGCTGTTCTTTTTGAGCTAGCTCTGAGGAACCTGCCCCATAACTAAACATACAGGATTCCCTACAAGCAGTGCCTCCAGCTGATGCCAATGGAGGGAGCAGGAGTTGTTTCAGATTTGAGAGCCTAAAGGTAAGGAGGAGAAGGGAAGAAGCTACTGAAGCTCTTTATACTGGACTACTAAATGTGGTGAAATTCCTATAGTTTTCTTAGCCTCAATAAATGTATTCATCAGGACTCCTTTTCATCAAAGAATACTGTATGCAAGTATCTGTAGGCGCATGGACCGTACATCCTGTAGACGATACACAGATGCAGTGTTAGATATACACTTCTAAAGCCTCCTAAGTTGCAATATAAGTAAGCACTGTTTGCTATCAGATTTGCAGCACTCTCATATTCTGTACTCCAAATTAGTCTTGGGTGAATTCCATCCCTGCAGCTCACCCATTCTTCTATTACAGCTAATCCAATTACTTCAGACTCTTATCTTCCTTCCAGTGTGCACATATGCCATCTTCCTCATGGAAGTCGTTCTGAAGAAAAGTTAATAAGCATATTTATGTTAGAGAAGTAATGCACCAAAGTGTTTATGACACAGGAGTTTATTATCTTTGTGGTAAGCAAAGCAACACACTGATGAACAAGATGGATGAGCAATTTAAACAAATGAAAAGGAAGAATGAATGGATAACTGAAAATGGCTACCCCTCACCCCCAGTTCAGACTGGAAATAGCACAAAGAGAAATGTTCTTGAAAACAGATGGTTGACACTACAGAAAGCTTTTGGACACAAGCTTTCCCCCTTTTCAAAGTGAAAATATGCAGACTGCCCACTGATGACCGAGTTTCCCACCCTGTAGGTGCCAGTAGGATCTGACAGGACACACCAGAACTCTCTACTTGAATCAAGCCAAAGCTGAAACTTGACCTGGTTCTAACTAAACTGGTTGTAAGGAGAGGAGAATCGGTGTTTTCTTGCACTTGAGCTAGTTACAGAAGAGAGTTTGAATTGTGAGAGAATGTTATCAGAGCTGAAGGTGCCTGGAGGCCTCTGCCCACAGGTGGCTCACTGCAGACAGGGGACACCCCAGAAGCCTGTGTGTGAAAATGCAACCACTGAGTTTGCCAGCTCACATTCCAGCAAATTCATTCTGGTGCAATTATTCTCTTTCTTCATCTGTGTGGTGTCTTATTTTTCAAACTTGCAGTGGAAAGCTCAGCTTCCAGATCCAAACAGCAAAATGGGATCCAACAACTGCTCATATGCGATGCTTGGGAAGAAGCCTGATGACTGAGCTACATTTTAAAAGATGAGAGGGGCAAGACCTGTACTAGGTGAGAGCTCATCATGCTCCAGCATCATAAAACTGGAGAGAAAAGGGCTAATGCACACCCTGAACAGTGATGCCAAACCCCACCGAGACGACCAGGAGAGAATGTCCTGGGGCTCTGGAGTTTCACCCCGGGACTGTCTCTGCCCCTCCACCACCACCAGGGCCAGGGAGAAGGGGAGATCAGCACCAGGTTAACCCATGGAAGGAAAAAAGATGGAAAAAGGGGAAAGAGAACCATCCCATTTGCTCTGGCACCCAAAGCAGCTCTTAGCTGTTCTAAATAGTTCTGTGTGGAACTATCAGCATAGTTGATGCTGGATTATTACAGCAAAAATTAGCATTATGAGAATTTATTCAAGTGCAGGAGAGGGATGGGGCAAACCAGCATCTGGTAAAACAGCTTTATTATGAGGCAATTTTTTAACTGAAGAGTAAACATTTGTCCCCTGAGCAAGAAGTCATCCCTGCTAAAATCCCCCATAATGAAAGGACCCATAGGATATACTATCTTCAGGACCCTATTTCCTTTCCCCTTCTCAATGTTTTGTTCTTTAAGACTGCAAGTGCACTGGGGCATCCCTGCCTATTCCTTAGCATTTGACCAGAGCCATATTAAGTGAAAGTCCAATATTAGCTCATCCCTTGGCACTGCAGCAATAAGGAAAAGGAAATAATATTCACATCAGACAGTCACTATAGCTTTGGACACAAAAAAAGTAAAATGCCTTCACCAGTTCATAAACAGAGAAATGTTTCCTTTGGTTATGGGTTTTCTCCTTGCTCATTACAGACAATTGTCAATTATTCCTGCCTATAGGTGTAGAAAGATTATTCATAGCCAAGTTAATAGCATGGTAGTCTACAATTGCTTCTGTAATTCAGGTTTAAAGTTATTACAGCAGCACGAGTCAGAAGGATTAAATGAGAAGGAGGCTATGCTGAATACAGGAAAATATTATATGCAAATTGTAATTATTCATGACTGACTCACGAAAAAATATGTATTCAAAATCTGTCATGATTTAAACATCGAAGAATACAATGCTTTGCATTTATGTAATGACTTTCATCAGAGGATCTCAAAATGCTTAGGTGGCACTGAGATGAATGCAAAATAAGTCTTGCAGGGGGGCTTTAGGTGTGTTTCTTCTCAAATTAGCAAGCAGTGGGGGGTCTCGCATTTGGGATTTGAAGGGAGGGATAAACTAAAGGACAGAGGAAGCATCTTAAGACAGAGCTTAACAGTCAAACAAGACAGGGGGGCAGCCAAAACAGTGCGAGGGGCAGCCAGCAGTGTGAGACAGACCACACATCAGCATGTTACTCCTCGGGGAGTGAGTGTCCCCAGCCAACACTGCTAAGGCTGCATGTGGCTGTGTGCTCAGGTGGACACTGTGCCAGGAGAAACTGAAATCTGTCGTCATTAGCAAAGATCAGCTACTGCTGCCTCCATTTATCTCTTCATAACAGTTTGTACACCAGTTATCTTCCACCACTACATCAGATAAATTGATGGGAAGGTTCCCCAAAACAGTGGCTCCCAGGGGTTTCCAAGACATCAGAATGAGAAAAAATAAATTGCAAAATTAAAAAAGAAAAGAAAAAAAGACACAGGCTCTTCCTCCACGTTCTGCACAGACATGCAGAACTAACAGAACTAACAAGCAAAGAAAAATGGAAAAAGTGAAAGCAGCATCACTTAAAACCTAGTCCACTTTGAAATGAAAACCATTGTGAAAATATGGCACAGACTAATACTTGGTGGTCTGAGGAACAGAAAGGACTGACAAAGATGGACCTAATCTATCCTCTAGTCCTCAAACTGGTTTAGCCTCTGTTATCCTTACAGATGCATTTCTAATATCCTTTAAAATATCCAGTGATATAGTATTTAAAAATATATCTAGCTTCTTTCTTCTCTCTGATTATATCACAGTTAAGCAGCAAGCAAATATGTTGCATATACAAAAATACTCCAAAAATTTACTCACTAGCCAAGAATTCTTAGTGCCAGCAAAAACATGATGTGGCTCATCACTCATCACAACAAAGACAGCATGGGAATTTTGCAGCACATTCCTGCATCCCTTTTCATGTAGGCTGAGCAGGATGGTGGCATTTTAAAGCAAGAGAGACCACACCTCAATCTGTGTGGAACAGAGTGTGGGCACTGATGTTACGGGACGTGAAGATGGAAACCTTAACTACTGTCTTCCTGGAACCTCCTGAGAGCTCTCTCAGTTTCATCAGACAAAGCAAACTGCAAGATAAAGAGTACTCCAAGGTGTAAGTGCTTCAGGTGGAGGAACTATGGACTGCCAGGCCCTGTAGAGAACTTTCTTCTTTTATTTGGTAGAACATGTATTTGTTAAGATGAAGAAGGAAAAAGAACATATCAAGGGTTTGAATGTTGCCAAAAAGCTGGAATCTTAGAAACATAATAACTGAGATTTTTTAAATAGGAGATCATTTCAGAACTTACACCTTTTTTCTTAGAATTGTTGCCTAAACATATTGTTGCCTTTCCTTTACATCTAGCTGAGAAAATTCTTTGCACTGTGTATGCCTCCAGGCCTACCTCTGCAGTAGGCCTTGCTGCCAGAAAAATGCCTTCTGACCCTAGAAAATACACAGAGGGGATAATAGGAACCACCCACAGTACCTCAATGTTTAAAATATTTTATAATAGAGGTATTTTAACTTTGGTAACAGCATTTGTCTGTTCTTCAATGGCAAAGCAAGGATTAGTGCAGTTTTCAGTTCTGAAAGACCTGCATGTTTGGCTGTCTTCTCTACAAGGAAGGAGACATGGTCTGTCAGGCAATCTGTGTGTGTGTGGCTCCTTGGCAGCCAGTCTAAGCCATGAAGAACCATTCCCCTATCTAGTGCCCTAATATAACAAGATTCTAGCAGTATCTTACCAAACATTATGACAATCTACCACCTATGATCAGCAGGCAGATCCCAGTGTATCTTTTGCATTTCAAAAAGCAAGTTGGGCATCTTCTCTTTCTTCAGACGTTACAGACCACACAGGATGTAACACATGACAGCAGTGGCCAACTGGATTGGTGTGCCTCAGGGTGACTTCAGGTACGGATGACGCAAAAGACTTAGGGAAATTTAACACCCTGTAAAAGTCTAGAAATCACTGACAAACTGTTGGATCTTCCTTCCCAGCTGCAAACAGAGACACAGTATGTTGTCAGGAGAGTACAAATGTGCTGGACAGATTTGAATCAATATATAAAACAAAAGCCTGTATTATGGACGAAAAAGACTTGTTGGGAGAGCTGCGAGCTGCTACCAGTAATGCCAGTGAGAGCTGTCAGTGCTTGTCCCAGAGCAGTGTTTGGTTCTCAGCATCCAGATGTTGGAAAGAAACTCTCCCCACTAACCCCAGCGCTACACGGCCGCAGCAGATCTCAGTGGCAAGCTCTGCTGCCTGTGGTGTCTTTGTGATAGTCCCCCACCAGCTGTAATTTATAACCAATCAATAGCTCCTGTTATGAGACAGATGGGCCCATTACAATCTGACCTGCTCAGAGTCTGGCTCTTAACTCTTAACCTTGGCTGATATAAAATATTCACCAAAATGTTGTGCTGAATGTTGGCACAACCTCATATTTCTTTTCCTACCATTAACAAATGTCACATATTTGTCAGTGGCACAGATTATCTCATCCACCTCACCACAGCGGATGTCACATTTGTCAAATAATGTTGTTGAAGTTGTTAAAGAAACAGTAGAATGGCCCTTTACCAAAATCCACTGCTGTAGAACTTATGGGTAAGTGAAGAAAAACAAAAATTACTTGGGGCGTATTTCTACCAGTATTTTCTATAACAATTAATAACACCTTCATGATTTCCTCTTAGCATCCCCACAGCTTGGAACCCAGATATGAACCCAGCGGGTCTGTGTGCTCGCAGCCACCAAGACAGGCTGGATAACCCATACCCGAGATCTGCGGACCCACAGCTTTCTAAAATCTGGTTACGAATTTTTCAGACTGGGAATTACGTCAATTAAAAACAGAATTAAGAAGTAAGAGAGAGGGGAAAGAAAGAGAAAGCAGTGTTCTGTGAAATGGACCATCTTTCAAGTATTTTTTAATGAAACACTGTCAAATATACAGACCCTCACACAGTAGTTTTAGTCCCCAATTCAATTATACTTTTGCTAGGCATAGAAACTGCTGGACTTGTAGGTTCGGGGAATATTTTGATGCTTGGGATGCACTAAACTGACAATCAAAATCATATCAGTCAGACCAAAATATATGGAGGTTTCTTCTTGAAGGGGGACTTAAAAAAAAAAAAAAAGAAAAAAGGCAGCTATACTAATAGTTTTGGTTTAGAAGCAGTGATTCTCCATCCTTGCCTTTCATCTGGAACTACTTAGACTCTTGTACATTTACTCAGCTCTGTCCTTGCTGTCTATCTGTTTCCATAATAGTCTTGGCAATCATGGTTCTGGTCTTATATCGTTCTTCATCCACAAGAATCTCAAGGATAGTACAGAAACACATTCTTATTAGTAGTATGGAATAAACAACAAGGTATCTTCTCAGGGCTTACTAGGGCTTGATGAACTTTTATGACCTGACCAGGCATTTTCCAGTGGAGCAGCTACAGACCACAACTATTAGATATTTGTACTGGATTTCCCTTATAAAGCAGATGAGGAATTCCTCTTGGAAATGTGTAACCGGTCCTGCCTTTTACATTGAATCTGCAAGGGGGCCAAACAGAGTCCAAGAGTAAATGTGAAGGCAGTGTTTTCATACAGTCTTTTACACATTCAAATAACAAGTATTTATCTTCTGTAAAGAGAGATGAGACCTAAGCAACAATATATAATGAATGAAAAGTGATATAGCACCTAAGTGGTTCCTGCAACTGTAGTTCACTCAGGATGTAGGGACTTCATTATAATAGCCATAAGGGACTAAGAATGTAATATATGTAAGAAGAAGTAATGTGTTGTGTGAGCAATTGATAAAGCTGAAAAAACAGACATACTTGGGACATACAAGCTCTTCCTCACATCTAGGACTTTTCTGGACATTTTAATGACTAATCCCACACACTTTATCTTTATATTTATAAACAAAGAGTAGGGATACTGCTGAGCAAATCCATTTGCTGAAGAGAACAAAATGTGAGAAACTACTGAAAGTGAGTAAGCAGGAGGCCTCTTTGTCACTGAATGCAGCACCTCAGAGCTAGAAAACTGCAAAGACAAGAACAGGCTTACATGATGTATAGCCACATCTCTTTTGGCCATGAATATAAACCTGCTGTGTCCTGTAATTTCAGGTGATGGAGTACAAGCTAAAGATTACATGATGAAGCTCTCCAATATTGGTCCTATTTACTCCTCACCTAAACTGACGTGGAGCCATGGATTTTCATTATAATATTTCTGATCTATAGCAAGGAAAAGGAGACACCCTGCTTTTCTTTTCCAGATGCAGTGCAATAGCCCATATTTATGTGAGAGAAAACTTGAAGAGCACTTACTGAAATTCAGACACTAATGAAACTTAAAACTCATTTTCAATCCTTGAATATAATGAAAATAAAAGAACCAGTTGTTACAACAATTTATTCTAAATATGCCCAAAATTGGGAATTATCTTAAATGATCAAATCTTCCAAAAATCAAATCTATTCCTTGCATGGTCCTCAGTTTTATCAAATAATTGGGATCATCAAGAAGAATCTTCTCCCCTCCCCGGGAACTGATGATGGTGTTTGGAGAACACCACTGTTTTGGACACTGTGTCCTTTATTGATTTCTGATCTTCTAAAAATTTCCCAATAAGGTGTCAATTCCTGGCAGAGACTTTCAATCCAAAACCAATAAATTTGGCTTCCATGTGTTGAAAGCGCTGCTTTAGATATATGCAGCAACAAAAATACCTTTTAAAAATAGCAAAAAAAATATTTTCAGTGCAAGCCAAAGTGATGCTGTACATTTACCTGCTTGATGATGGTTTTCTAGACTGAAACGAAAAAAATTTGAGACCATGCTTTCAGGCTGTGGAAGGCTTTGAAAATTCAGTGCTGAAATATTTTCTGTTTATGTTTTGGCTATCATTTCACCAGGTCGGACACTCTTCTTCAGTTCATTGACTCACATCCAGGAATGTTATTAGCAAAAAAAGCTTAAGTGGATTCTTTCTAGGCTTAACTGACCGACCATAGAGTCTGAGACGAGGTTGCCTTCACTTCCCCTGCTACTGGCTCCAGCTAAAAACCCGCTCTGATGTTTCAGAAGACATAGGGACAAGGCTTGCCTAAAGTCAGACTGGGGAATAATAATTGATTTTAATGAGGTTTTGACAAGTCAACCTTGAAGTTGGCACTTGAAGAGGGCACTCCTGTGCCCTCTGAACATTTGAAGTCATGTTGTAAATTCCATCAATACCAACAAAATAAATAGCCTCTATTATAACCATTATGGCTACTTAGATTAAAGGAGTACCGTCATATTTGTTTGTACAGGTAATCAGTGCTGCAGTCCTTACTAATGCTTCCCGAGTAGCTGTTGCACTGGAGTGTTGATAATGAATTTTTCAATTATCAGCAATTGTTTTGAAAAAAAACCACAAAGTAAACAACATAAGTACTCCTTTGGTAATCAAATCAAAGATGATTGGGAAAGAGTAATGGTCATCATTCTATTGAGTGTTAATATTTGACTTAAAGCTTCCAAAAAAACTGCTTGAATGATGCTATTTGTGCTGTCTTTTTCTGAAAACAAATAAAAAACCCCTTTTTAACATAGCTGAAGTTATTATTTTGAGCTGTTACACTTACTTATAACTCACTTTTCATCTACAGAGCACTAAGCCAGAGCATGGACCTTTGTTGATCACACCAGCAAAGGAACTGACACTGGTTGTTATTTCTGTGATGTGCTAAACACATTTTGGAGGACAGGAGTCCATTACTGCTTTTCCCACCAAACACAATACAAATTTCAGGTAGCTAGATCCGGTCATGCTGTTTTTGACAGGCAGGGAACCTGGTGTAGGTAATTCTAAAAATATGCCCAAGGTGGCAGGGAAGTTGTGGCTGGTAGTGGTACTACAGCTCAGGAAATCCTGTTTCTGGTTCAGGGATGGTAGCCCTAGCCATTAACCTGCTCAACACTTCAGTAGTGTCACTGCCACAGACAAATCATCCTGTTCTTCTGCACACCAGTCCTGGTGCTACAAAATACTTAATGCGTTATTAAGCAAAACATATTTCAAGCCTGTCATTGATTCAGGGCCTACAGTCTTGCAAGCATTACATCATTTATCTTCCTTATAAGTGGGAAAAATTCCTGGACTCTATTTTCTCTCCATAGAAACTACAGAAGAGAAGCCAATGTAATTAATTAAAAGCACTGGTGTCATGTGGACAAGAACAGGGCACATATTCAGCCCTTTCTTTAGCCATTCAGACTAATGGGTAATATGCCTGTGTGTGGACCACATGACTGGGTCTAAAGGATGGATTTAATATATCTGCAGACCAATCATTTTCCCAAGGGAACTGTCAATTACCAGAGTGAAACAGAAAGGATGCTGATTACCTGGGCCAAACTCTGCTCTTTTTTGTGTCAGAACAATATCCCTGATTGCACTTGCTTCCATGCAACTGGGTTGAGTTTGGCTCTGTCTACTCAGTTCCCTGGGTTGCTTTGAACCACAGAAACAGTGCTTTGAGACGGACAAATAGCTACGTGGACAATTGCTAATGGCAGGCAAATCCACAGTTCTTCAGACATTAAGGCATTGTAAATACTGAAAGAAAATAAATCCATGTTGTATTTTTTTGGCGTACGATGCCTAAAGCCTTATCTCTCATTCTGTCAAGAATCAAGAACTATGTATACAGATGGTGCAATTTATTATGTTTTGTACTGTGACCAAGTGCTGAAATACCTTCAGGAAATCACCAGAATGCCTGAAAAGCTTTGCTGCCTCTTGTGACTCCAGCTCACTAAAACTATAATTGAATGAGCACAATATATTAAGCCCTGTGTATTACACAGTAGGCTTACAGAAAAGGACGCCATCTTTTTCAGCATCATTACAGAAAATATATTTGCTGTACAAATACTGCCTATACCCAAGGTCACAATGTCTCTACCTCTCTGTATTCTGCCCTTACAAAACCACAAGGCAGGGATTTACAATAAATGTCTAGGTTCATTGAGTCTACCTCTACTCAGGTGTAACACCATTACATTCCAGTATGCTTTTCTCATTTGTAAGATGCTGCTGGGCCTTATAGTCCTGACATTTAAAGCAACACCTGTTGGGGCTAAAATGAACGGAGATGGTGGTGTGATAGTGGTATGAAAAGAAAATTTTAGCTGTGTATCAGCTGAGAAGTTAATGTATTTCCATTCCCGCTTCTCTGAGCAGATTTTTATGAAACTGATTATTAAACTTGACTCAGTGGGTGCAAGAAATACAAAGAAGAACTAAATTCAGTATCCTCAAACCTATTCACCTCTGGATATGAAATATAAACCCTATGTCCAATATTTTGTTCAAATCCGTGTGCTTACTGCATTTGAAACATTGAAAACAGGACCCCTGTGCCATTGACCGAACAACAGACATTTATGGTCAACCTGATACCCACAAAGCCCAACTTCCAGCAACGGTTGCCATTCAGAGAGCAGTTGTTTTGCTCATTTACTGCCTCCCTGAAAGCAAAAACCATCTTCATCCTTGATTTTCTATTGTTTCTTTCTTGTGGGGAAGCCGGGCACTGCCTTGATATTGGGGTGGCGGGGGCAGGGTTGGGGAGGCTGGTGAGGGGGTGGTCTGTCCACTTCCCCGCAAGCACCGTTACACATTTCCGCGTGTTTTCTCAGCACACAGAAACACAAATCCCTATTACATCCGAGAGCCACCGGCCTGACCCAGCCTCAGCTCCCGCCGGTCACAGGACGAGCCCTTGTATCACTCGTGAGCGCAGGGGGGAACATCAACAACCACCAACCCCAAAACCACCTGGCCGCAATTCTGGGTGAGGCTCCTCCAGGACGGGGGGTGCCGGCTGATCCCGTATTTCCCCCTCGGCTCGGTCCCCCTCTCGCCTGCGGGGAGTGCGCGGGGGGCGGGTGCGGCGCTTCCCGGCTGCCGGAGCTGCCCGAGATTCCCGGGGGCCGCCCCCGCCGGGGCTGAGCGGAGGGCAGCCGCCGCCGGGAGGAGCCCGGGCGGGGAGGGAGAGACGAGGGGAGCCGTGCGCGGAAGGGACTGCCGCGATGGGCTTGAAAAATCACTGCAGCAGCAGCGGCGGCGCCGGCGGGCAGGGGGGAGATGCAATCCTCGGGCTGCGTAGTCGCGCCGCTCCCCTCGCCTCTCCCCTCCGGCCCCGGCCCTGCCCCTTTTCCCCTGCGTCCGGCTCCAAACTTTTTCCGCAGCCTGCTCGCCACCTTGGGTGTGAGGGAGCCCCGGGCTCAGCGGTGAGCGCCGGCCGGGGAGCCCCCGGCACGGGCAGGTTGCCGGCGACGACCGGTGGAGCATCCCGCGCAGGGGGAGCCGGCGGGGCGGGCGCGGAGGGAGGTGGGCAGGGCGGGCGTGGAGGCGCGTCTCCCTGCTGAGGGAGCTGGGACTTGCAGGGCTCTGGGTTTTCCCGACCACTCTTTCCCCTCCCCACCCGCCCATCTCCCTGCCTCCCTCCCCCCCCCCCTTCCCTCCCGCCTTCCCTCCCTCCCCTCCAGAATTAAAGTTGGGACAGTCGCGCTCCGGGCATGGGTGCGAGCCAACGCCTCTGCCGCCGGCTCGCTCTGCTCCCTCCCCAGGTCGCCCGGAGCCCGCGCCCCCGCCCGCCCGCCCAGGAGGGATGCTGCTCCGGCAGCTGCTGGGGCTGCTCCGCTGCTGCTGGCCCTCCCTGCTGCTGCACTGTGCCCTCCACCCGCTCTGGGGGTCCCTCCAGGTAGGGTCGCCCGAGTCCGCTCGCAGCTGCGGGGCGAGGGTGGGCGGCGGGGCGGGGGCAGAGAGGGGGCGCGGACAGAGCCCCTCCGGCACCCCCGGCACTGCGGGAGGAGGCCGTGGCGGGGCGGTGGTCGCGCAGGCGGCCCCCGATCGGGGTGAGCTGTTGCTCTCAGGGGTGCGGGCCCCCCTCGCCGGGTGCTGTGAGACGGCGGGTGTGCGGGACGGGCGGCCGGGGACAGCCCCGGAGCGCCGAACTCGGTCCGAGAGCGGTCGGTCCGAGCAGGATGGAGTTGACTTTCTTCGGCGCGCTGGCGGCCGGAGGGTTGGAAAGCGCATTTTGCTGTAGGTAGCAAGATGCACGGAAAGAGGCAGTGGCAGAGCGGAGCCCCGGCCGTCATGCCTTGCCGTGGGTTTTCGGTGTTGATTGCGAATTGAGAATTCTCTGGCTTAAGGGCTGAATCAGCTTTTGCCAACTCCGACGCGGTGGTGTTGTGTGACCTTGATTGTAATGTGAGGTGACTATCAAGAGAGACTGGGAGAAACTGGTATATAGTGAGGGAGAGCGCCCGTCCAGTTTGGAGACTCAGAACAGCAGCAAAGCTCAACTCAAATGCGTCACTTCGATATGTTGAAGTTTATTTATCATGTATGTCTTCAGAGAAGTGATTGATGAGCCAGCCAAGTGCCTTTCAAGAGCTGACCAATTACAGTTTCTTTCTTGGAGAAAACACGGTAGAGACTCCACATCTTTTACTCCCTGATCTAAACTTAGTGACTCCCAAGAGATTAAAGAGAGATGTTTGTTTTAGCATCTTGTCTCTTGCCATTAATGACAAAGAGGATTTGTGCTCCTTACGGATTAAAATGAACAGAACTACAGCAAAAACAACCTCCTTAAACCAATTCCCCTGTCATAAAATTCCCTGCCTGTGCTACCTTCCTGCCGTCCTGCTCAAGTATTCAGGTAGCTGAGCTTAAGTGAAAACGATAATTACATTTTTCAGGGAAGCACAGTTGGGTGAAAAGAGGTGCCTCATGCAACCTCTCTCCTGTAATCAGACAGTCAATCAAATAGAAAAAACACTTGCATAAACATCTTTCTGGCAAACTACTCAGATGATCTAAGACAATCTTTCAAAAGTTATTATGTTCATAAAAATTGAAACAGGCTCTGAGAAATGAAAAAGCCAAGGAGCCCAGCCTTTCCTTGCTGTAATTTGGAAGTTTTGTAGTCCCATTCATCAACTGTACTTTTGATATTGCCTGCTGTTCTGTCGAAGAGCAAGCAATAAAGCTGCTCAAGCTTTTGTCCAGTTCTCCCCAAACTAGGCTTAATCCCATCAGCAAGTACAAATGGGAAGGGCAGGAGTGGAGTGCTCACCTGCATGCCAGCCTTCCGTCCTTCCTGTGACTGAAACTCGTTCATCTTAGAACCCCTCCCATGACTCTCTTCCCCGTGTTGAGTCATAATCCTTGCTGTTTATCTTCAAAGTCTCACAAGCCATGTTCTCCTTGACTAATTCTATAATGTCGCATTGTGTCGCTCCCCTGCCCCTGCTCCATCTATAGCAGCCAGCCGTCATGTTTTCTCACATCTCTTCTCCCAGCCCCTCTTCACCCATTTGTCTGTGCAATGACATATGTGTGGCATGGCCTTCCCTCCCACCTCTTTGCATTCCCTCCCTAGGCCCTGCTTTGTGATACTTAAGGGAATCAGTCAGATGGTAATCAAAGGAGAAGCATTTATTTTATTAAAAGCAAAACCAAAACAAAACCCACAATTTCTTCTCATTAGCCTGGTAGCCAGCTCTGTGACAAGAAGGCTGGGATGATTCTGTCTGATGCCACTGACATAATTTTAAAAACAGCAGTAAGGGTCATGATAAATAGCAGGGTCACGTTTTTTCTGGTTTCATAAACATGGATCTGGATTAACTCTGATGTGAATTACACAGAGCTGCCCTGGGATTTATGCAGCGGTGTTGAGATCTCATCTCTGTAGACTGCTTCCAAGAGACAAAGCTCTTGCGGCATCAGGAGGCTTTTAGAGGTCTCTGTGCCTTTTCAGTGAACTGCCCTTTTCTTTTAAAGCTTTCCTCCTTTTACCTGATTAAAAAAGTCGCAAAAGGGCCACCCTCCAGGGAGTGAATTAATCCTCTTTTCCCATCCCACTCTGTAGAACATGCTTGTGGACTGCTGCAATCACATGGGACTCTATGAAATACTAAAGAGCTCTGGCCACATGCAGATTTATTCCTCCACTTTATGCAAAGCAGCACTAGGACCACTCTTTCCAAAGGAAATTTTGGATTAAAGAGAAATATGCCACAGGCGCAAACTTCAACAGAGTCTGCGAAAGGAAACCACCACTTAACCACTTTCTGTTTGTTTTTCCCTGGACATTTGTGGATCAGATTTTCTTTTCCATAAATATTTTAAAACATTTGTCCTTTTTGCAAAACGTGTTCACATCAAATGCAAAAATCCATAAAGTCAACTCTACATATTTTCAGAGCAGAGAAAAAAATACATCAGCTTGAAGTCCAGGCAACATATGTCTAGACTGGCCAGCTGCTGAGTGTGTTTTAAGAAAGCCTCGTGCCAAACAAACAACCAAGGTTAAGACGGGCGAAGAAGATGTGTTCATGGCTTCTCCAGCACCCAGAGGAATGGCTGGAAGGTGCAGAGGTAACAGCTAGGGAGCAAGCCCTGTGGGGTCCATTTCCAGAGGTAACCCCTTGCCAAGGCAACCTTTGTGCTGCAAACCGCCAGTTGGGTTTCTAGATACACCTGAACCTGCAAAGGGCTTCCAAAGCCGTTCTGGGACCATGGAAGTGTGCAGCAGAACAAGCAAGCAGTAAAGTTTGAGGCCAGATTCAATTAGCAGACCTGGCCAGAGAAATTATTAGGCTCTTTCAACATGCCTTTTTTTCTCCTGCCACTTGCTGTAAAGGCAACTTACCTTGAATTGCAGACAGTAAGAAAGAAGCATGGAGTATTATTTTATCATCTTCTGCCAGAGCAAGATTGCTCCCTAAAGCATATTTTCTAGTGATTTGTTCTGCTTACCTTTAAGAGACACAAGTAATAGCCTTCATTTCTTTCATAGGAAGACTAATAGACATCAACAGGGGGATTTTTTTTTTCCCTTGAAAAGGATCCAAATATCTTTCTTTTTTTCCTAATTCTATTTTGCTACTGTTATCTACTGGTTTATGTTACTGTTACTATTCTATCTTCTTGCAGCAGTCCTTGGCTATTTCTCTCCTCTTTGAGGCCCTCAGCCTCTATTTGGGTCTTTCCTTTTCCTGCCAGATTTCAGCCAACTTACAATATCTTTGTTATTGAAAACTAATCATCTAAGAGAAACCCCTGGCAAGGTAATATCTGTGTTCCTATAGGTATCTTCTAACAACCAGACATTTTACTGAGTGACAAGAGAAGGGAAACAAATAGGTGATAAAGCCCCTGCTTTTAAATGTCAGTTATTTCCAGATTCTTTAAAAATGATCATGAGGAATTTTGCTAAAGGTTCAGGCTCAGTTATTGAGAGACAAAGCAACTTTTTTTTTTTCCCCAAAAGTAATATTTTAAA
The DNA here is from genome assembly GCA_035584735.1 of Pseudotriccus pelzelni. Taxonomy (NCBI): domain Eukaryota; kingdom Metazoa; phylum Chordata; class Aves; order Passeriformes; family Tyrannidae; genus Pseudotriccus; species Pseudotriccus pelzelni. The sequence continues at coordinate 48,545,871 of JAWMRA010000161.1, read as the reverse complement.
AGTAGACAGGAGCGAGGAGTGGCTGATCTTGTATAGGGTTAATATTGTCTGCAAAGTAATTGAGAAAATTATCCACTGGTTTCTGAGGACACTCTATTACCAGCCTAGGGTAGGAGAGCCTCCAGGGATTTAAAAGCAGTCAATAGCTCTAAAAAAAAGACAGAGCAAGCTTTTGGTTCATGTTCATATTAGGTTAGAGCAAAAAGTCAGTGTAGCTTTGCCATACCAGTACTGTCTTCAGACTTACATACACAAAGCTGCTTCTGGTTTGCAAACAAAGCTGGCTCCAAGTCTGCTCAATGTTATTCTTCCCTGTGTCTATCTTCTCCCATCACACTAGCTCATGTGAGACTGTAGTGAGCTCATAGGATTCAATAACAAAGGACCTAGTTAGGGGACAGTAGCTATAGCTAGGAGTTAATAGTTGCTTCCTAATCAGTTGTTGGGACCAGAGGAGAGATGTTACCCCAATTTCTTCTGTCAGCACAGTAAATGTTGTCACACCTGTTCAACAAGGAGGTACCCCAGGTACCCCAGTGCCACAGCCACTGCATGGAGTGGAAGCTCTTCACACAGGGCTCTTCTTGGGAGTGTGCCTAGCACCCCAACACCACGTGTGAGCAGTGTTGGAAGAGCTGAGGCAGTATGGAGGATATTCTGCTGCCTGGGATCACTTACTTTAAAAATAAATAAACCTGCTTAGCAGACAGATTTATTACCAGTCATGAGGGATTATGCAGCCGAGTCACTTTGATTCATTAGAGCGTTCAGAGAGTTTGTGTAAGTTCCTGGAAGCTGTCTGAGATGGTCTTTAACCATCCTCTTACTGTTACCTGATGGTGAAGGGGAAACTTGGAAAGTACTTGTGCTGAATTTGTTTTTTCCTATGTTTGGTAATAGATTTCGAAAAGCTGTTTAAAGAACTGAGCCTTCTGCCTTATGCTGTGCTGAACCATCCTCCCGACTCAGCTACACTTAGACTCTTCTATTCTTTCCTCCCTCCCTCCCTATAATGTTTAATCAACAAAGCCCTACCTCCATTTCCCTGAGGCCAGAGTAATGCGTCTTTCTGCATTTAGAAACCTCCTAAGCATGTGAACATGTCCTTTGTGCAGTGATGTTGTTTTAATTAGCCACATCTCTCTTTTTGGCCAGAAATATAAAATGAGAGTGTGCAGCTTTCCCGCAGCCAAGAGGCAGCACAGCCCCCTTGGTTCCCACTGTGGGTAGTGGGAGAGGCGTCTAGCCTGGGGGCTAGGGTTAAAAAGGTAGAGAAGACAGATTGTGCCCAGAGCTGCCAGGGAAGGGAAACAAATCTTGGATGGCAGAGAGGAGCAGGGAGAAGGCAACCCTGGGTGACCCTGAGGATACACAGAGAGGCAGAAGAAGCTTGCCTAAAAGAAATCAGAAAGCATGGCATGAGACATCCTCTTTGTAATGACTGACACGTTATGGAAAAACCCTGATTACAGAGGATGATGTTAGGCCAAAACTATTAGGACAATAACCTGCCTGAGACCAAACTGTATGAAGCAATAGTTGAACGCTAGCATAACTGTCCTTAGCTTCAGCAAGACACAAGTTTGTCCCAGGCGGTCTCCTGATACTTACATTCAAAGTACTTGTTAGATAACATGCTTATTAATCTTTTACGCTTTGCTTTGTCTCCTTAAAGTTGTATCCAGTATTTTCCATCTGAGTATAAGTCATTCAGAAAGACCTTTGAAGTTAATACCTCTCAGAAGCTTTTGTGATGCTCAGCAAATTTCCTGTTCATTAGGGACTGACTCCATTTTGTAGCATTATATTAGAAATTTTAATGAATATTCCCTAAATCATTAGTTGTAAATTGTATGTAAATACTACTGATGATAAGACAAATTTGCTGTTCATAAGTGGTCCTTGTCATGACTAGATCAAGCTATTGAATATATCTATACCAGTACTGGCTAAATCACTGTCCGTTGCCAATTGATGCCCACACTTGGGTTCTACAGTGCCTCATCTTCAGTTTTATTAGCCAGCATTGCATGTTACACAGGTTACAATGTGGCATTTCCATTTTAACCATGTCATTGCTGTGGTCTACAGATGAGTAAAATATGTGTTCCCTCTCCTCTTGGTGGGAAGAGAAACACCCTGTGAAATGCTCTCTGAACTTCAAAGTGATGCTGGCAAAGCAGAGGAGAGATGTCCTCTGGCTTTTAGTTCTGCCATAATGAAAATGAACATAATCCTGACCCTAACTGCCTTGTAATTTTTATTAGCTCTCTTTGGCTTGCAGCAACGACCCTGTGAATAATGCATGCTGCTAGATGGCTTTCCTAAGGAAAGAAGGCTTACGCAATCATATTGTCTGCCACTGCCTGCCTTTTCCTTACCCCATAATAACTCAAAACCAACTGGCCAATTTCAACCAAATTTGACAGAGGGGAAAGTGGTCTTGGAGATATTGTATTAAGTAAAAAAACCAAAAGATAAATAATAGGAACCACATAGGGAATAGACACTCTTGTAGTCACCTTAGTGAGGAACGTGAGCTCAGTTCTCACTACAGCTCTGAGGTGCCACTCGGGAACTCAAGTCTAAGAAACACATTCATGGAAAATCAGTTGTCACTGTTCTGTTGCTCACACAATGACTTGTTTCTTCACAGATCACTCAGGGTGAGCCCCAGAAGTCATGCTCCAAGCCTGTAGCAGAGAAAGTTACAGAGAGCTGCCAGGAAATTTGCCAGTGCAGGCCACCTCCACTGTTACCACCGCCTCCTCCACCTCCACCGCCCCCGAGGTTGCTGGCGGTGCCGAGTAAGTAGCCCCTGGTATAGTTGTGGTGCGCTGAAGGAGGGCAAAGCGACGGGGACGCCTGGACAGACAGAAGGAGAAAGGATGTGGGAGAGAGCACAGCTAGCTTGTTTGTCATTTTCCACTTAGCAAACGGAGGAAGAAGTGTTCTCAGTAGAGATGGAGATCTGTTTTCTGATCAATGAATAATGCTTAGCTTTTGGAGTAAAGCCAGACGAGTTCCCTCCTACCATTGTATTATATATGATTCCCTAGTTTTAAATGGTTTCCTAATCACCTAGCCTTGGGAAATGCTTTCCTACAGAGACTTAGCACTGTGTTGACCTTTGAGTTGCATGGACTCCTTTTACACCAGGTATGCGGCTTGAAGGTCTGGATGCTCCAAGGGAAATTAATTACCACTGTTACAAAAATAAGACGCATGTCAGGAGTCAGTGGCAGTTGAGCAGTTTTCCCACTAATGCATGTACAGGCTAAGACTCAGCTGTTTCTCTTCATAAAAATCAATGCTCCCCATCCTTATCCGAGCTCCTTCTAACTTCCAGCTCTGCATCCTCATGTCCAGCACACTTGGTGCCTTCAGCTCTGCCGTCTCCCTTCCACATCAGTGTTCCTGTGATCCCTGATGCGTGGATCATTTCTGGAGAGTGATAGCTGTGCTGTGGTCCCCCAGGGGCAGTCCCTGTGCAGTGGGAAAGACCTCGCCAGTGCTATATGTGCTCACTGGGTGCAGAGACATGGACTAGGTCCTGGGTATTTGGCATTCCAGCAAATCTCCTTAATGCTTATGCATTTTCACAAATTCGTCTCTCCCTATAAGGCTGCCTATTAATTCATCTCCCTGCTTATATAAACTCTCCTGGGAGCAACATTGCAAAGTATATCTAGTATCCTCAGCACTTCCCCCAAGGAAAAATAAATCATTAGGTATCATCATTAGGCTGTTTGTCTTTATCAGTGCCATCTCCAGATGTGCAGCTTTTAGTCAGACAGAGGACAGGCAGAATTTTCAGTGTCTTTTCTGCCAGGAGCATGATTTGTACTTGTGCTACACTGCAGAAAATTAAGGCAAAGGCAGTGAAAAACCAACAGTGAAACACTTAGGAAAGGAAGTACAAAGACAGCTGGGAAAGGAGAGGGATGTTTTTTATAGCAGGAAAAATCTCTTTCAATGTTCAAGAAAATGGCATGTATGGTGATACTGAAAATTACCTTGATCTTTGTAATTTTCTGCCTGTGATACATACTTTGCCACTCTGTTTTCTTATACCTGGGGCACCGTGTTGCCCTGAGAGAGACAAGATGTGGCAGAGCAGCATTGGCACAGGGACTAGGCTGCTGTCCAGCTGCACTGGGAAGGGGGGCACTGCTGCCAGGCTGCTTCCCCTCCCTGGGCTGCCATCAGGCAGCTGCTTTGAGTGCATAGATTTGTCTCCTGTGAAGTGGGAAGGAAATCACGTTAGAAAAAAAGAAGTCTGTCACACATTGCAAAAGGAGGAACAAGAAATCAAATGGGCCTGTGACTGGGATAGCCTGATGCTTACTCAGGCTGGATTGCCAGGTGCTAACCCAGTTTTAAAAATGAGCTGTATAAATCCAGATGACTAATTTTTGAGCAAGTGACTTCATTTCAAATACAATGAAAAAATGGATTGCACATTTCTTTCACCAGTAAGCTTTAGAGTAGCAATCAAGTGCCTCATCTTGAAAGATGCTTTCATTATTATCAGCTGTCTAGGCACTGTGATTTAGCCCACGTGTACAGCAATCCTCATCCTTGTGATAAGGAACAAGCCTAGTGGTTAAATATTGATGTTATATTACTGCTTTGTAATGGTATTCAGAGAAGAGGGCACTAAAGAGCCAAGACAAGCTATTGTGAAGTGGTTGATGCTAGACTTGCACTTTGCACTTTCTAAGTGATTAAAGTTTAGCATTGGAAAGACCTCAGCAGAAAAGCAGCAGCCTGGGAGCTGCAAGTTTTTACCTTTACAAGGTACAGTGTGGGCCCCATGAGACACTCCATAAAGATTCTGGCATTGCTCTCAGAGGTTCATGAGCCACAAAAGGCTGCAGTCTGCTAGGTACTGTCCTTAAAAGCTCTCTCTGCAATCAAACTGAATCTTGCTGGAGGTTTAGATCAACTCTAAAACAGCTACTGTGCTTTGGGCTTGATGATTAAAGCTAGTAGATGCAAAATTCCTCTCTATCCAATAACTACAGACACTGACAGTTCAGTTACCTGCTAAATGAAGCCATCTAGTGCTCTTTGACATAAGGGCTCCAGCTGCTGCGGTAGAAAAGCAGGGGATTCTCTGTGTCCTCTCTATTAGTCCCACCTGATTGTTTTCAACCCTACTTGGTTGTATGGGATGGCACTGGGTAACTGTGAGCAGCTAAATCACTCCCTGAAAGGCTATTATTGTTCTTGAGGACAACAGAGGACTTTCAGGAACAGTTACAGAATCACAGAATATGCTGAACTGGAAGGGACCCACAAGGACCATTGAGTCCAATTCCTGGCCCTGCACAGGACCATCCCCAAGAGTCACACCACGTGCCTGAGTGTATCATCCAAACACTTCTTGAACTCTGTCAGGTTTGGTGCTGTTACCACTTCCTTGGGGAACCTGTTCTAGCATTCAACCATCCTTCTTCTATGTGAAGAACCTCTTTCTAATACCCTACCCAAACCTCTGCTGACACAACTTCAGTCCTTTCCTTTGGGTTCTGTCACAGGTCACCACAGAGAAGAGATCAATGTCTGCCCCTCCTCTTCCCCTCACAAAGTTGTAACTGTGATGAGGTCTTCCCTCAGTCTCCTCTTCTCCAGGCTGAACAGACCAAGTGAGGTCAGCTGCTTCTCACACAACTTCCTCTAAAGGCCCTTCACCATCTTTGTTGCCCTCCTTTGGACACTGTCTAATAGCTTAATATCTGTCTTATATTGTGGTGCCCAAAACTGCCCCAGTATTCAAGGTGAGGCCGCCCCAGTGCAGAGCAGAGCAGGACAATCCCCTCCCTGTACCAGCTGGCGATGATTTGCCTGATTTCTCCCCCTCCCCCCCCCCGCCCAGGACACGGTTGGCCCTCCTGGCTGCCAGGGCACTGCTGACTCATGTTCAACTTGCCATTGACCAGGACTCCCAGGTCCCTTTCCATGGCACTGCTTTCCAGTATCTCATTCCCCAGTCTGTCCAAACATCCAGGGTTGATGAAGAAGAAGAAATCAAAGACTTTTTATGAAGACACAAAGAGCTGAGAAAAAAAAGACTGAAACAAGTGCCAAGCACACAAAGTATAGAAAATCCAAAGCGTGGGAAATTACAGAAAACACACACAGTAAGGAATAACTACTTAGAGGCTACTAAGGAATAACTACTGATGTGCCATTTTTGACTAAACATTCATGGATGTGCTAATGAGACACGAAGACATCCAGGAAGAAAAGCCTGAAGATCTGAGAAAAGAAAAATGTGTTTGAAGCAGGCACAGATACACATACACATACTTAGAAATTAACCATCAGAGAAGTTATGATTGAAACAGAGCTGAAGATGTCACAAAAAAGAGAAGGCAACAGAAGGAAGAAACATGAACTATGAAAAAAAAAAAAAAAAAAAAAGAGGTCAAGGAAACTATGAGCAAAGACTAAGATATCCAATACAGCCTGACACCACAGAGGATGAGAGAGGAAGAAACAGAGGTAGTGACAGTACAATCAGCAGAAACATACAGACAGATCAAGAACTGGCCCAGTGATCTTCCTAAGGACAAGGACACACCAACAAATCACAATTACTTCACATATTTTGTTAGGAGTGAACCTATGGGAACAACAGATGCTAAAAACATTTTAACCAAAACAGTCAAACTGTAATTCCCATCAAAAAACCCACAAAACTAACATGTAAAGAGACTGATCAAACACTGTCAGTCAGGTATAACTTGCACTTCAGAGCAGGCAATCTGCAAGACTTCAATAATTTGCAATAGTGATTTCTAAAACATAAATGTAACTCAGAAGTATTTACTTAAATCAAATTATTTTCACGGTGGCTTTTCCCTGAAAAATGACTGTACATTTTGGCCCAACTCAACATCATTTTTCTTTAGATTTTAGAATCTTCTCTGTGCCAAAATCTAAATTATTTGTTGGCTGACATTTGAACAGTATTAATTATTAAATTGTTATAGTTAGGCTACTATTCTGTCCTCAACTCAGGCAATACCCTGACACATAATCTTGATTAAACCACTTCAATTGAGATCATTCAGATCATCCATTTCCCATCTCACCATTTTTCACTCCTCATGATTGGAATGCAAAGAGGTTTTACAACCAAAATTTGGTAAATAATAGTATCTATATTAAATGGCGAGATAAGAAAATACTTCCCTTGTTACCAAACATAAACATGCCAGTAAGAATAAAGAATACAATTTCAAGACATCTACTGAGATGTAGCAGATCTGGATCATTTATATGTTTCTTAGCTGGACTTGCTATTACTTGGATCTTTGTAGAAGCTCAGTTAACAATATCAAACATGTGCCAGAAGTGTTATTCTATTTCTGATAAATGTGCCTATAACATGTGTGTATTATTTTGGTGATGTTGCTGCAAATATTTCAGACTTTAGAGATACCAAACATGATAGTCTCATGATTTTGCCTCTTTCTTACATGGAAATTAAGGAAAGGAAACAAAAATACCCTCTAATGTGAGTTCATGCTGTGCAGAGTCCCAAAACAGCCATTGCCATCTCAGAGAGAGCAATACTAGACAATGCCACATTACATGTTTTGAAGTGTATACAAAGTCTGAGACTATCTAATCCTGTTACCCTCTGCCTTTCCACCAGCAAAAAGAATCATGGAATTACAGTGGTAAAAACAATACAGCTTTTTTATCGGGTGAGTTGAAGTACACTCTGACGACACTGAGCAAAAAATGGAGTTGAACGAACTGGAACCCTCTTCTTCTACTTCCTTGTCTACAAGTAAACCCCCACTTAAATTACTAATACATCTTCCCTCTCCCATTCAACCATATAAACTATATAACCCGCCTGAGGAGTTTCAAAGAACTTGCACTCTAGCTTTTACTAAAACATAAAGCAAGCAATATAATAAGCTACCAAACACTAGAAGATTGTGCTGTACTGAATGACCATACTTAATGGCAACTCCATTCCTGAGAAAGGATGAGCCCAGCATTAAGGATAGGGTGAATGCTTTTACAGGCTATCAAATATCACCTTCAAAGCTCTAATAATTAGAAATCTTGCCATCATGTTTATTATGAAATAGCCACTAAACTCCACTCTAACTCATTATAAAACTTCAGGGCAGGGTGTGTGTTTGAGTGCTGCATTGTGCAGAAGATATTTAGAGTGTTTGTTCCAAATCTGTCCCAAAGACACAGTCTAGATGACTTGAAACTTGACTTCCAGCCCTATGCTTCTTGTGCAGAAGGTCCATCTGGATTATTTATTCAAATGCAGGTGCCCCAAATGAAGTCTGAGCATCACGACCACAGATGCCCATTTTCGTGTAATTATCCAACCTGACCATTTGCTGTCATTTCTCTACCTCTCAGTTTCACATTTCCATCTTGCCACCCATGATGACCTCAGCCTCCCACTCTCTTTGCACCGAACTTGCTCTCAGACCTTTTTAAATCGCACTTCTAATCCACAGCCTTCCTGTATCTCCAGTGCTTGTGGGACCTTCTTCCATCTCAGTCTCTTTCCTACATTTTATTTTAGACCCCAGTCTCTTCACCAAGAAGGGCAGACATTGACACACGCTATACCAAGGCAAAGTCTAGGGCTGGGCTTCCTACTGAAAGCTGTGAGGGGGCGTTCAATAGGGATCAGTATCCCAGGTATCCTGTTGGGCATCTTGCATACTTACAGACCCCTAGAAGTAAAAAAATACAGGAGAGAACAATTTTTCGGGTTGCTTTTCATTTTCTGAACTAGAACATATTTGAAAGTGGTTAGAAAGTACAGCTGTAAGAAAGCAATAAAAACTGCATTTGGGTTTTGGTTTAGGGGTAAATAACATTTTCCCATATAATTTTCCAAGTCTTTTCAATATATTCAAATATATTTCAAGGTCTCTTTTATATTCCAATATAGCCTTAAATAACTAATAAGCATTATTCCTGGCCTTACAAAACTGCAGGACAATAAAGAAAATCTTATTAGCAAAGGAATAAAGATGCAAGTTTTCAAAGATGACTGAAGGATTTACTCCTATTTTGATTTTATCCAAATTGTATATCCAAATCCCTTAACTGACCGTGCAAATTTCAGCTAGGAAGTTCAGTTTCCATGATACTAGAGGGAAAAATTCTAAAATTCTAATTTCCATGTGCACTGTAATGCAATGTAATGCAAGATACTACACTCTGTGGATCTAACAAAAAATTCCACTGAGACTCTGAACATTTTCAAGTAAAATTACCAACTTAAATATTTCTAACATGACAATTACTTCAGAATACAATTGCAGATGTCATGTAAAACAGAATAAATATGTACAGCTGAAAAGCTGCCATACTGACAGTCTGAGACTTCAGCTCCTAGTACTGTATGTAAAGAATCAGAATCTTTAAAATAAGATCAAGGATCAAGATGAGTCCCGTACTGCTTCTACTCTTCTCTTTTGAGAGAATCTGGAATCAGAAATAAAGTGCCAATATACAGTTTATCTTCCGAAGAAAGCATTAACTCGCTAGCAGTAAGAATTGCAAAGCTTATGTATTACAGCACCACCTGGTGTGGATTGCCATGGATACAGATTATAAATGGACAAAACCTACCAGGTCATCTAATTTTGTGTCAACCAGTGCAGAATACGTGACTATAACATACCTCCAGTGCTTTCCATTTTCATTTTAAATTATTTGTTTTGGAAGGCATAACTCATATGTAAACAGATTTCTGAGCAATATTTCATGCAGAAGTAGCTCATAAAATTCCAGTCACATAGTTCAGTTTTAATTAACAAATATATTGTTTGTAAACCCTGTGACTTCCCACTTTATGATGACTGTCAAGCATGAAAGATAACACACCTCTGTCTTCTTAGAATTGTAAGTTTATTAAGTGTTGAAAGCAGAAAAATGTCAAAACTCAATGTGAAAATGTAAGGTGGATTAGCAAAGATCAAGATACAAAGCAGCATGACCCCTCAAATCCTATGAGAGAAGATCTTTCTATCAGGTGATGAAGAGGCATTCTGCTGAGATTATGCAGAGGATTACACAGCATGCTTAATTGCATTGTGCTTACCTGTTTACATTCTTAGCAAGTCATAAAAGATAAATTAATTCTCTCATTATTCTACCAATATAAGGATAGACAACCTTAGCAAAGCATGTCTGGAACACACTAAAATGTCTTAAGTATATGGTACACAGGCATCCTATGCACTGCTTTATAAAGTGTTCCATTTCCCTTTAGCTTTCCCTGCTAAAAAAGTTACTGTATGGCACACGTAATCCAAAAAGCAAAAGGCCTTATTTACCTATTCTATTGTCATAAATGAAGAATTGCATGACATTGAATAGACTGTGAACTGGTACAGTTTAGTGGAAAATCTTCTCCAACAGCCTCTATTCCATCAACCAGACCACTTTCTTGCCAAAGACAAGAAATGGGTAGGTATGCCCAGCTACATCAGTTCTCTTTCTCATGCATAGATTTGAGTGCTTATATTTATTTCCTGTCCCAGGCTACTGGTAGGGACGTGCATCTCTGGCTAGGTACAGAGCATGCTAGCATCTGTCTAGTCAAACAAAAGCTCTAAAATTTAGTACAGAATATAGAAATCTTATTTAATCTGCAAAATTCCGGCGTCTAAATATTCTGCAAAATGGATTTCCCTGTACACAGTAATCCACTGTCCTCCATTCTGGAAAGGGAAGAACAGTCCTGGCAACAAATAACAACACAGTATTCGTGAACAAGCAGGCATATCCCACTATAAATACATACAAAAGAAAAGGTGAAACTTAAGATGGAAGGATGGACACGCTTTTTAAAACACTCAGTAGTAATATTATCAACATTCTTGCTCTATCATAGCCATGAGTTTGGACGAAGGCCAAGCAACTTGCAGACAGGCCTTTCTTTACAATCAGATGCTTGCTAAGTTTCTAATTACCTCTCAAATTCTGCCAGACACTTCTGGCAATTTTTAAATTGATTTTTTCTAATTGCAATGCCATTACAAAAAGTAATCTGATAAGCTAAATAACTTCCATAAGTTCTGAGTCTGTATGCAAAAAGCTTGTGCACACACATAACCCACTGTCCTGTAAGATAATCTCTTGAAAACAGACTGAGCATTAACACTGTCAGTCAGGCTGAAACAGCCTACAGGAACCAGTACATTTCTTTTATTACAGTTTTAATTTTGAAGATCTGTTACCCAAAAGGCACCACCTGCCAAGTTCTTCAGAAATACAGAGGAGTACGTTTCAAAGAAAGAAAAATCATGAATGTTAGTCACAAATACACATTATGCTCAAGTGGCAATTGAAAATTCATTCTGCTGTGTGCTTATGCTTTCATTTCTCATTTTATGTGTGTATAACTCATTTAAGTTTTCCTTAGGACCAGTCTTTGCTTATTTTTGAACTTCTTTTCTTTGAGGTTGAAAGTATGTGTTGCCAGAACGTCATCACAAGCCAGCAATTAAATTAGGTAAAATAATATCAGGCAATTTCAAAAATAATTTTCAAAGAAACCATTCCCTCTGCAAGAAAATTAACTGAGCAAAATATCTGTAAATACTTGTCAGTAAAGTGAAAGACCAATTAGGTCTATGCTTTTGATAAAGTAAGCTGACAAGAACCTTTCACCTCTTCTGTAAGATCTAATTTGCCTTTTGATATACAAAGCAAAACAGAAAAAAGAGAAAATGAAAGATCAAGTCCTTTTGGACATGTACTAATGAATAATGTATATTGCTATTCTGACCATTGCACAAATTTTCTAAATCTAAACTTACAGTTTATCAACATCCCTTCAAAGTTACCATAAAAATAATTCAAGTATGCTTTCTTACCAAAAACAGTACAAACTTCCTGAAAAGTGGTTAAAATGGTTTTAAATGGTCCCTTTGATAGGGGTTCATTTTTTCAGTGCTCTCCCAATGTTCACATCAGAAATGCAGTATTGTTTGTCCTCTGAATATTTCATATCAAATTAGCAAACATATGCAAAAATCAATGAGGTGGTATTCTAGCATAAGTTTCTATCACAGTGAATGCTTTTTTCCCTTTTCTAATTAGTTTTTATAGATTTGTACATTTTGGAGGCAGAAAGGACCTTTCTGATCAGGTATCTTAATTTTCTATTTAACCTGCTGCAGGATAGGCTATGCCAAGAAACCCCACATAATCATTTGTTTATTAATCCACTGGGGATTTAAAGACAATACACTATGTTGCTAAGTAATCTATTTTGAAGCTGGATTATGCTCATTATTAAAACATTCATTTGCTTTTTACTGTGAAATTATCATAGACTTGATGATGATTTCCATTTCCTACCAGATGAAAGTGCTAGTTTTTCAAAGACTTCAGGACAGTTATACTTTTTTATATCAGGTAAAGATTTCATATGCCAGGGTACAGTTCTACATCATTACTGCTTAAGATGTGATGAGATATAAAACTGCAGAATTTTCAATAACTTGTCAAATAAATTATTTCAAATTTCTGGTAAGCATATGGGCAGTGAAGCATTCAGTTCTGCAACAAGAAAAACTATGTTGGGCTACTTTGGTCAGGTATGGGTATTGCTGTGTCCCTGAGTCACAGAGACAGACACAAGCTTATCTCCATTAATGATTATAAAAAGCAGGTGCTGTTCCTGACAGGGGCTCTCGGTGGCTAATGTAGTATATCTACGTATTACAGACCCAAAGAGGATTACATTTTAGTGCTAAAAAATGTTATTACACTTGGACAACTTAGTTGAGGACCCATACTCAAACATCACTGTACCAACAGAAAGCAATTACCAAGTGCAGCAACTTAATTCACTTCTTATTTAGGCAAAATAACATTTAACCGGGTCTTATATATACATGATGCAGGTATTTTATCTGCATTCTTCTTCATTGTTTCAGAAGGGAAATTGTCAGGCTTACATACCCACACCAGTGGGCACGAAGTGATCACAAGCTATTCCCTGGTAATCTACTCAGAGGTAAATGCCTGCTGCAACCTGTTCTGTGAAAGCAGCATCCCACACCACATCTTTTTGGAACACCCTGAAAACCTCAACTGTACAACTGTTTCTGATTTGCAGTTCAGATATGGAGAGTAACCACAGTGAAATGGTTGCAGTGACTAAGACTGGAAAGAGCCTGTGGCTTGTAGTTTCCTGTGATAGGAATGGCTGCTGCCTTCCCTATGATTCCAGTAGGGCTGGTGAGATATTGAACCCCTCGGTGATGCTGAACACCACTCAAGTGTCATAACTGTAACAACAACTCATATTGCAGTGAATCCATACTGTGAAAAATGAAGAAAACAGCAGAATCCAAAGAACTTCTACGTATACTCAGAGTCATCTCAGGTTGGTGTGATATTGGGACATTTTCAAGGATTTTATTTTTAATAAAATGCCAAATTCTGTCATCAAACACATCATACACATGAGTAATTTTATTAAGGAAAATGTAAGCTACATTACACATTATAAACTTTCAATATGGAGAAGACAGCATTTAAAAGTGAGGCCTTCAATGTCAAGAGAAAAAATATATCTGAATTAGCTTATAGTAACTAATTACTAATCAATTATTAATATGCATATGAATCAAAAACCTGCACATTCAACAGGTGACTGTTGTGTTTACACGTTTTAGCTGTTTTCCATATCGGAAAATAACAGTTTGGAAGTTGCAAGCATGAATGGTAACAGACCCAGAAGCAGTACAGGAGGAGCGAATACTGGGAATGAAAGGAAGGATAAAACTTAGAGATAACAGGGAAATTATCAGATTAAGCAACTCAGCAGTCTTATCTACATTAGTAGGGGGACAAAAAGAGAGTGAAAGACTGGGAGAGTAGGGGAAAAAAGAACCATGGGTTTGCTGAAAAACAGGCCTTCCCAAATACGTTTGTTGACATGCTTACTCCCTCCCATTTCTTACTGTTACCTAATCATAATGTTAAAAAAGATGTGGCATTTGGCTACAAGACATATGGAGATAAAGCCACAAGCTTTCTCTCTCCTGAGGTTTCACTAAAGGTGACAGCCTGAGTAAACAAAAAGCAAAATTTCCAATACTTCTGGAGAAGAGACAACTTGGGAGCAGCTTGGTTTTGATAACAGTGAAGATGCCACAAAGATGACAGTAAAACAGTAAAGAGAAAAAAAGAATATCAATTACAGACATCTGAGGGATCCCAAAGAATGACAGCAGTGACAAATTACTTTAGGAAAAAAAAAAAAGAATAGTACTTCAAAACAAAGAAAAATGTAATTTACATTTTGTGAGAAGGCCCTTTAAATAAGCGCATTTAGAAGAGGAACAGGTAGGGAGATCCTGCTCTTCTCATGCATCAACACTCTTTCCAGTCTCTTCAACTAGATGGCTAGATGGATAGGAATTCTCCTTAAATAATTCCAGAGTGTTCACTGAGAACTACGCATTACTCTGAAGAGACCACACTGAGAAGTACTTACAGGCTAGAGGCAGCAATATGTAAGCTTGAGCAACAACTAGAACATCTAAACTAGATACTCACAGGTTTAAACAACAGTTAAGCTTTTTAGTGAGGGTTGAGCATACCTACAGTACTGGAGTCTGGGTTATTCCAGAGATTAAAAATACCTCTAATTACAAAGAGAACATGTATCAAATACACCAGCATTACTTCTTATCATTGCAGTACCAGCATTCTACTAACAATAAAAATCAAGCTGTTTCCTTAAACAACATGTTTATGTACTTCAATTGTTATATACAACCAAAGAATGAGAGCCACAGTGTGGCCAACAGTGGTAAAGCTAGTAATAAGGCAACAAAATAAATCTGTTCCTGTTACACTGTTACAAAGTGAGTTTCATCTTAAAGTCCCAATAACATCCCCACCATTGTCCAGAGTTTTAAGTCATGAAATAAAAATCCATACTAAACCCTGGCTCAATGTAGCCAAATGGAGCCTTGACGCAATATAGAACAGACCCAATTTCGTAGACAACAAACTCCAACTTCTTTCTAACAGGCAGGAAAGAAACAACTGCAGACAGATCCCACCTAATGCTGAAGGCACTGCACACAATTGTAACCCCTAGATATGCGGAGAGCAGCAAGAATTCTGCGTCAGGTTTAAGTCTTTGGTTCCAATGGCTTTGGTATACTGGATGCCAAGGAATGTTTGATTAATGAAATGGAGCAGATTTCAAAAATTCTGCTTAGATGGAGAAATCCTTGTTCACTGCAATATAAGAACCAACATTTTACACATAATCTCACCAACAAAAGGAAGGACATTAAGTGGTTCTCAGATATAGTCTCTGAAATGTATTGTCATTCCCCAAAAGACAAATGTTATATGCGGTGTACCAACCTACAGCAAAATGACGACTAGTATCTGACTGACTTTTTTACAACCTATATAGTATGTTGAGCTGAATCAACAGAAGAAACTAATAACCCAATGGTAGTTTTCAGTGATAAAAAGTAGGGTATAAACATCTGTCTGTAACTTTCAATGCTTGCATTTCTTTACTGAACTGTTTCAACAAAGCACTAAAAACTGCACATAACAGTATCTAAATAATATGTATAAACTTTTCTGAAATGGGGCCTAAAGCAGTTTCTATGTGTAGAGAAGGCCCATATCTAGAAGGAAAAGACAGAAAAAGTAGACTACTTCCCAGACCAACATGATTCTAAGCTCATTTTCAAAATGGCAACAATGGACTCAACTAAATCACACCCTTGCCTGTAACACATTTATAGACTTTTCATTAGTTAAAATTCAGAGTTCCCTCACATTGCCATGGACCTGTTTCAAATTGTCATGCCTATGTCATCAGAAAGAAATTACCTGCAAGACTGCTGATTTTTTTTAATGTGGCACAGAAAGTAATTTGTTAGTATTATTTATGCCTTTAAAAATTGCTAATTTCCGCAAGAAAAGAACAACCTTTCAAAGCTCTAGGTACTAGAGAAGACAGTGTTTGCAAACTCTATTCACTAGACAGAAAAAAATCCAGAAAATAAAACATCACAGTAATGAGGGATGCAGAATCAGCTCTACTCTGATATCTGTATGTACTTGGTCACTTGATACACCTGCACTATTGTGTTTACCAGAGCTGCTGAAAGAATGTTTAACCTTAAAAAAGACATCTCGAGTAAGGAACAGTTCATATTTGAAATAACCCTCATTAAGGTAGGAATCAGAGGCTCATGACTGCCATCCTGGTCTGCACATGTATGTTCAGATTTCAAAATACTGTATTTATTAGATCTACACTCATCATTAGATCTTCTGTATACCTGAAGTCGTTCTATTGTTTTCAATGTTTCTGGATTTACACCTCAGAGCAGAAATTGTCCCTCAGTCCTTCATTTAGCTGGGTCAGGGACGGAGATATTATCCTGTTAGAGGAAGAATCACATATAGGCTTAGATTTCTTTGGAAGTCCTAGACCCAAAAAAACACTTTTGAGGACACATTATGGGCATTTCTGTATTGCACAATACAGGGCTGTGCAGGCCCGGGGGAGCAGATTAGCCTTCCTAGGTGGTGCTGCACCAATGCTGATATTCCATATATAATTTTAAAAATAAAAAAAAAAGTCTCAAGTGGTGGCAAAACCAGAGGAAGAAGTTCCCATCTTGTAAGTCCCTGGCCACACAATTTTTCCCACCTTTTTTTTCTGCCCAGCATCCAAACTTGCATGAACCTCTATTCTGAGATGCCTTCAAACAAGGAGTTCTTTACCTAGAACTTGACTTGAGCTGCTTTACAGCACAACAAAGACGCCAGTAAATGGGAGTAACAAGTCATAAACAAGAGGTCAAAAGATTAGGTCTTCTTGAAGTCAGTTTTGTCACTACAGTCAGCACCTCGCAGAAGGAGCTTTAAGATTTCACACACTTCAAGACAATTCCTACCAGCTCCACTGCACCAGAAGTAGCAGCCCAGCACCACTACTCTTGCCCAAGATCAGGTTCTGACAGAGTTCCTGTACTGCCATGTGGGAAGTTGTACAAATCCCTTCACGCACCCTTACAGACACAAATGTTACTTAAAAAAAAAAGTAAGGTGTGCTATAGATCTCCATATCTTTTATGAGGTTTAGATGGATTTTCTTCTCTCATTCAGTTGTGTCATATGTACTGAGTGTGGGACATAACGGTGTAATGGATGTGTGATATCCATGCATGTCTATGCAATTAATGTGCATTTCAGTCATTGGGTGTATGAGCATCTTGCACTGTATTTTCTCATTCTATCAGCATTTCTCCCGTATATATATGACCACAAAGCACAATACAACCAGAATCAAAATACCCCCTCTATAAGGTGAAAAATATCACGTTGAGAAAAAAATTTCAGCTAGATGCTTTACCACTGTTAAGATAGCACATCTAGTAATCTGTAGTAGTAACAAACAGCAGGAATTATCTTCCTTACAGTACAGTAGGTACACTGTTTCAAGAGACATTTGGAAAATGGTTCACAATTACAATGCTTTTTAGATCAAAATGTACTCCGCATTTTCCTCTCTTTCAGCATGTGTTCACAGATGACTCAATTTTCTGACAAATCCTTATTTAATACTTTTGCTTAATAGAAAAATCAGTGAGAAAAACAGAAAAATACTGATGGGTGATCCCTAACAAGGGTAAGGTACATAGTCTTTCAACTTTTTTTCTTTGCTTTCTGCAAGCCCCAAGTGTTTGATTTATTGTCTGTTGACCAGTTTCATGGTTTGGGAAGGTGCATTCCTCTGTCAGAGTAACATCAGTTCAAAAACAAGAAACTGAATTTTTCTCCCAAATCTCTGTTTAAGAACATTCAAATTTTCTACCTTCAACAGAGCCTGTTAACAACATGCTTAAATGCTCTCCTGAATTAAGGCCATAATTTAATTATCTACTGCATGAGATCAAGCTGGCGGCTTACTTTAAAATATTTCCTTAAAACATCCACAGATGTAGATTTATATAATTAAGCTCTTTTAGATCATTTAATGAGGTTGCAAAAATGTACTAATAGTAATTTGTCACTTGGAAGCTTGTGCTGTTGGACTTATGGTTACTAAGGCTGCCTGCTTAGTAGAACAAGGGGACAGGAAAATACATATTTGTCAAATAAAAGTAGCACCTATTAAACATTTTACTTAAGCGCAATTTTGCTTTAATATCTAGAGTAAGCAAAAACAGAGTAGGATGCAGTATACTACACAAGTTTTATTTGTATTCACTTGGGATGAGCTCTATTACCCACTAGCAAATACAAACATTGGAAACACAAATAAAAGTGTTCACACATGTCGTATTCTGCTCCCGATTACATCACTCACCACACATGCACTTGTCAGTGACAGCAGGCATGTGACATGTAACACAGGATCTCCCAGATGGGCAAATTAGCCCTACGGGATTTTAGATAATTATGTCAGATAAACACAGAGTACCAGGTTGGAAGAGGACCTAAAGGATCATCTGGTCCAATGTTTCTTGGCAAAAACATGGTCTAGATAAGATGTTCCAGCACCCTGTCCAGATGAATGTTAAAAGCGTCCAGTCTTTGGGAATTCATCACCTCCCTGGAGAGATTATTCCCATGGCTGTTGTTCTCATTGTGAAATATTTTCCTTTTGTGTCCAATCAGACTCTCCCCAGGAATAACTTGTACTCATTACCCTCATCTTTTCCACATGACTCCATATAAAAAGGGAGTCTCCACCTTCTTTGCAGCCACCCTTTAAATACTGGATCATGGTGATAACGTCTTCTCTTAGCCTTCTTTCCTCAAGGCTGAATAAAGACACTTCTCAGCCTTTCCTCATGTGACAGGCTTCCCAGTCTCTGGATAGTCTTTGTGGCCCTTCTCTGGACCCTCTCCAGTCTCTGCACAGCTTGCTTTGCACAGGGGGGACCAAACTGAACACAGGTATTCCAGGTGTCACCTGACAAGTGTTGAGAAGAGTGGGATAGTGACTTTATCTCTGCTGG
>JAWMRA010000161.1:48512610-48526731 GCA_035584735.1 Pseudotriccus pelzelni | reverse complement strand
TCATATGCTTGGTGATTGCCCAGTCCTGTAATTTGTCAAGGTCTCTCTACAGGGCCTCTCTGCCTCTGAGGGAGTCAGCAACTCCTCTGAGTTTTGAGTCATCTGCAAACTTGCTGATTATCCCTTCCAGTCCTGCATTGAAGTAATTTACGAAGCTGTTGAAGAGCACAGGGCCCAAGAGGGAGCCCTGTGGAACCCCACTAGTGACAGGTCACCAGTCTGATATTTCCCCATTCAGTGTTACCCTCTGTGCTCGACCCATGAGCCAATTGCTCACCCACCGCATGATGTGTTTATCCAGCCGTGTGCTGGACATTTGTCCAGAAGGATCCTCTGAGAGACAATATCAAAAACTTTACTGAAACCCAAAAATATTACATCAACTGGCAGTGCATTAAGCATCTCTTTAGACATTTTGATATTGACAGGTTGATCCAGTAACAAATCATTAGCTCTGTTTCCTGCAGATAGATTTATACAAAATCTATTAAATGTGAATTCCACAATTCAGATATAATAACTGGCAAATGTTGTGTTTACTCTGAGTGGAAATAAGCTAATTCCCTCTGCAGAAAATTAGTAGAATTACACACAGTTTAGCAGGCAGTCTAAAACTCCGAGCAGTGTTAGGAACACCAGCTTTCCCAGCTTTAGGAGACACCTCCCTGTTAGAGTTGTGTATTTCCAGTAGGAATGTGTGGGTGTCAATGAAGGTTACCATCAGCTGTGCTGCCCCCTGTGGACGCTGGTTCTCTCAGTTTTGCTGGGTGACCCTTATCTTTTTCTGCGAAGTGGGACCTGTGGAGTGTTTAAGTTTTTTGTTTCCTGAGCTTCATTCCTGATACAGTTTGTTGATGACACATTGAGGTGCCACTGTCTTGTTCTGTATGTGTACCTTGCTGAGGTTCTTCAAGGAGAGGGACTCCAGCCCACGTTAGAAGAAAGTAGGATGGTGGGGACTGTCAGGAGTCATGGTCACAGAGCCGATTGAGGCTCCTCCAGACAGTCTGGCATATTGATGTTTCCGGAGTAACTCCCCTATGCAAGCAGCAGCCTGCACTTTAACCCATGCCTAGAAAACTGCTCATTGGTAAAGTGAAGGGAAAGCTCATGAGGCTCTGAGGGGCCTAAGGCCAACTAAGCTTAGATGCTGACAGCAAAGGAAAGAGGAACTTTCAGTGAGTGTACTCCCTCGATATGGCTGTAGTGACCTGAAAGAGAGAGAGATGTTCAGAACCTGGCCTTTAATTAACTGTGTCTTCCCCCCCACACACATCTGCTTTCCTCCTTGTCTCTGGATTTCAGCCAGGACTAAGACAAGGTAGATGGAGTACTTGTTTAGGCAGCATTTCTAACCTGGCTTCATCAACCCATGAGATTAAGCTAGTTCAAATGATGTTGACCCTTAAAAATCTAAGACACTTCTGTTGTCAACCCTTAAATACTCTGTGAGCATGCAGATTTCTCCAGGGGCATTGCAAAGAAAGGACTTTGTTTGAAAATGAAAGGCAGGCTTTCAAAACAGGAAGGGGTTAGAGCTAGACATGCACTGAAGTCAGTATCAGTTTTAGCCTGTGTAAGGTCTGAGGAAAAAAACATTTCAGAAATTACTTCTTTAAAATGGTACAAGGAAGAGAAAGGATGTTCTGCATGAACTCCTTACCTGCTGGTGAGCAACATTTGCTTTCTCTGCTCTACCCATCTCCTGAACTGTGTGAGGAGTCCATTGTACTGCCATCTGCTCTCTGTATGATGGAAGGGTTCAGTCAAATATTGCTTCAGTCAAAATTTAGAGAATGAAACTTAAGCTAAGTCTGGATACATGAACCAATCTCTGACTTGTTGGATGCTTGCACATAGGTAAGTACACAGTGAAGTCTTTACATCTCCTGACCTCAGTGAAAGTTTGTCCTGAGTTGGCAGTGGAGATCAAGCACAATCACATCAGTGCAAAGCCAGAGTGAATGACATCACTGCAGACTCTAATCTCCATGCGGTAATTGTATGATTGTGTTTTCCAAGGTGAAATCTTTTCCTTTATCTTCAGAGATAGAGCATCTAATTAACTAATTATTTGAACTGGTGAAAATGCCAGAATAAAAATTACCAACTCCAGAAAGGCTGAAACCTTTTGTCAGCTGTATAAGCTCGGATGTACAGCTTGATTTCAGAAAGTGTGAAGGGTCTCTTCAGTGCAAGTAGGAAAGCTAAACACAGTCAGATCTTTTGGGACAGATGATAGAATCATGGAATGGTTCAGGTTAAAAGGGACCTTGAAGACCATCTAATTCCACCCGCCTGCCACAGTCAAGGACACTCACTTGATCGGGTTGGTCAAAGCCCCATCCAACCTGGCCTTGAACACTTCCAGGAATGGAGCATCCACAACTTCTCTGGGCAACCTATTCCAATGCCTCACTGCCCTCACAGTAAAGAATTTCTTCTTAATACCTAATCTGAATTTATACTCTTTCCATTTAAATCTGTTACCCGTTATCTATTCCTACATGCCCTTGTAAAATGCCCCTCTCCATTTCTTGTAGACTCCTTTCAGGTACTGGAAGGTGCTACATCTCCCTGAAGCCTTCTCAAGCCCTCTCAGGAACAACCCCAACTCTCTCAGCCTGTCTTTGTAGAATAGGTGATCCAGCTTTCTGATCGTTTTCATGCCCTTCCTCTGGACTCACTCCAAGAGATTCTCATCCTCCTTAAGCTGGACACCCCAGAGCTGATCACAGTACTGCAGGTGGAGTCTCATGAGAGTGGGGTAGAGGGAAGAATCAGCTTCCCAACATGGTCATGCTTATATTCATGCAGCCCAGGACATGACTGGATTTCTGGGCTGCAAGATCACACAGTTTCTCATTCACCAACATCCCCAAGTCTGTCACCTCAGGGCTGCTCTTAATCCAGTCTCTATCCAGGCTGTATTTGTGTTCGGCATTGCCCTGATCTGGGTGCCGAACGTTACTGAACTTCACAAGGTTTGCACGGGCCCACCTCTCAAGCCTGTCAAGGTCCCTCTAGCTGGTATCTGTTCCCTCCAGTGTGTTGACTGCATGACACATCTTGGTGTTGCTGGCAAACTTGCTGAGGGTGCACACAATCCCTCTGTCCATGTTGCCAACACAAATGTTAAACAGCGCTGGTCCTAATAGGGACCCCTGAGGAACTCCACTCATCACTGGACAGTCACAGTGTCTGTATATTAGGCAGGATTATGAAGTACAGGAGCAGTCTGGAACTTCTTAAGCTTCGAGTAGGTTTTCAAGCAACTAATGTTTTCAGATTTGTTTTCCTAACTGTTAAGATAGCATGGCATGTTAAGATTGCATGGCTCTGGGATGTAAAAGAATAAGAAATGGATTTTCATGAGGTTTTTCTAGGTCCTAAATCCTGGTGATAGAGTGTACAGGGTGAGCCAGGGTAGATCCGAAGAATGAGACTGAGCCTCATGCTGAACAGTCTCTGCATCTCTATTCCAGCAGGAGAGCTGAGCATGGTCCTGATGCTCACCACATCACTTCTTGTACTGTGTGGATACGGATGTTGATGTGTTTGCCTACACAATGCCAAAAGGACTTGTTTCCTTGGCACAGGTCTGATTGTCTCCCAGAAGTTGGGGGGGAGGTTGTGATTGCCAAATTAATTGAAATCTTTCTTGAGGTCACCACATGTCTTTAAACAGGAGATGCCAAATAGTCAGCTGTAGTCAGTCTGGTGTAGGCTGCTGCAATAGCAGTTGAACATTTCAGGGAACTCTGACTTTAAGTTTCCCTTTGGTTAGACATTTTGTCTTGTGAGGACTTTGTACCTTTACAAGCAACCACTGCAAAGCTGCTGTCCCTAAGGGCTCAGCTGGCAGGACCAGCCGTCACCTCCTGTCTTTCTGCCTGAAGGACTAGTTCTGAGCAGTTTGGAGATTCTTGGTCATACTTGAGGAGTCTTGGGTTCATTTCTCCCAAGTGCTGATGTCCAAAGCAAAATTGTTAGCAAACAGAGAGGGCTGGGTTTGTTTTATAATATGGGGAAGACGTTTTCCTCCATACTTCATACAATATAGTGACTACCAAAACTTAACAGCAGAGAGAAAACTCCAGTAGCCCCAAAATGGCCAGGGCCACATCGTGTCCTACATGAAGGCATTTATGGTAGTGACTGCTACTGTGACAGCAAGTCTGGTCTAGACAGTGACTGTTTTTAAATGCAAACAGAATGCTAAAACAGGGAAGCCCTTCCAGTTTTGGTAACACAGCTGTCATACTCTGAATTGCAGTCTTGTGTGAGTGCATTGTTCATCATTTACAAAGCAAAACCAAAATTCAATTCTTGTCTTCTCCCACATACACTTTCATGTTACTGTAGGAATGCAACTCTCAGAACTGGCAGTAGGATTTTGAGGCTTTCAAATCTAAATTGAAATATAGCCCCGCAGCCTGGAGTCATAGATGATGGCACATACAGAGTCTAGTCCAGGTCCCCATCATGTTGTTTTCACATACAGCCACTACGATCTCTATTAGCACAGTGAATCGAATCATTAAGCATCCAACACTGGATTTAAACAGAATTCACCCACCTAAATCAGAAATGCAATGATTGGATTTTCTGCCTCAAACTGCAGGCACCTCTGATTTTATCACTGAAGACATAAAGACTTCAAAATCCTGATGGTTTTTGCATTTAGCACAGTTCTTTCTGGTGTAGGAATAAAAATTACAAGTCCTCAACTCTCAGTCAAAATGAGAAAATTATTTAGGGTGAGGACATTTCTTAAGCAGCAGTCAAATAAGAAATTCAAAATAGTTCTGGCATCTAAAATGTTATATTAAGTCTGAAGAGTTGGATTAGTGACTAGAAAGAAGGTAAGACTGAAAAGGTTCCTGCTAATACTTCCATGATCTGATTCTGCTGTCGCTCGTGCACCTGACATCTCATATTGGGCTGTTGTATACTCCCTGTCTATCTGTGTAAAACACTGGTTAGAGCAGACTGTCAATCACAGATTCCATTGCTTTCCCAATTCAGAGTTTTTCACCACAATAAATTCTGAAATGTTTTGTCAAGTCTAATTGTTATTTGGGCAAGTGATGAATCTTCCCCCTGCTCTGGGACCTTGTGTATTTGTTTAGAATTTTTCATGCAGTAATAAATCTATATAATGGAAAAATCCTCTCTCTTGAAAATGCATTTTGAAGTATTTAAAAGTAAGAGCCTCAGGACAGATTTTGCAGCGCAGGAATCAGTGGGAGTTCAATTATCTATAGATTAAAAGCATTGTCTAATTTTTTTAAAAGAATCATCAGATATTAAACTGGTTCTGCAGCAGAACAGCCCTTTCTACTCTGAGATACATACTGCAACAGCTTGATTTTTTTTTTTTTAAGCAGAAGGAGTTGGCTAAGCTGAAGACATTAATTCCTTCTGTGGATGGCAGTCCATTTGTACATGCCTACCATTTCACTGATTAAGAAGATAACAAATCTTCAGTGAAGTTACTGATGAGTCAGAGGCTTCTGATTTACAAATAATTGTGGGTTCACCTGCCCCTGGCAGGAGTTGTGCCTCATCTTGACAAGTCAGAAGTCAACACTTAATTGGCACAAGATGTTCCTGCAGGGAGGGCTAAGCAGCTGACCTCACTTAAGCAGACCCACCGAAATACGTTCTTGTAATGGTTGTGGGCATTGTATTGTTGTGAACATGATACAAAGGAAGCAGCAGTCTGGAATTTTGGGATATTATCCCAAAGTGAGGACATAGTGTCCACTAATATGTTATGAACATAGGTTAATAACTGATGCCACTGCCAAAAACTGTCATTAATAATTATGCAAGTTAATTTAGTACTTCCGCTAGTAAATTATGTTACCATTATAACCACATAAATATAGCAGCAGATTGTGGATTCC
The DNA here is from genome assembly GCA_035584735.1 of Pseudotriccus pelzelni. NCBI lineage: Eukaryota > Metazoa > Chordata > Aves > Passeriformes > Tyrannidae > Pseudotriccus > Pseudotriccus pelzelni. The sequence goes on along the minus strand of JAWMRA010000161.1, from coordinate 48,520,819 downwards.
TAATCGTAATTTAAGTGAATCGTTTTATAATTTTGAAGTGTCTTTTAAATGGAGCTGGTATTTCATCAGTTCATTGGTTAGAAATATATTTAGACAAAGATCTGTTCCTTGACAAATGCCGCTATTACACTGGACTTTTACCAATGGAGCAGATTCTCTTGAATCATCCCTGGACATTTTCGTTTCCTTCTGGAAGCAATGCATTATCTTATTTCATAGCCACTATCAAAGGAAACTACTGTCAGTGGATCACAGGGAGGGTTTGGTATAACCCTCACTTTGATTTGTCAAGCTGTAGGTGCTCTACCTCCACTTTATGGGGAATCATTCTACAGCGTGGGCTGCCTACAGCTGTAGGCTTCAGTAGAGAGTGATGTTTAGCAGGACTTCTGCAAAAGATTGCCTACCTGTGCAGGTCTAGACTTCTGTGTAAAGCCTGAGGACAGTGCAAACAGCAACCTGCAACCAATTTGGTTGCATTTGTGACTGGAAGGTAACCTGTGCCTTTTCTCTTAGCTTTCAGAGGGTTACAAAGGGACTGAGTGATGATTGAGGACTTCATATTGGGCATCTGGCATGGTGAAACGCCTTGATCTGTTAAATGTGATGTAATTGCCTTTTTTAGTGTTCTATATTTTATGGAAAGTGCGTGAAAATTTATCAGTTGAAAAAATGCCATTTTATTTATATTAGAATTAAATTTACTCTTGGTTTGGAAGGCATTACACACTTCAGTTCCATTTAGCTCTGCATGTGTCATCAATTTAATTTCCCTTAAGTTGAACCTGAATACAATTTGGAAAGGGAACTTAAGTGCACTAGGTATGGGAATTATTAATTGGTCACTGTAGCCCTTATTTCCGGCAATAATTGAGACATTGAAATTATACAAGGAATAAACCGCATGATATCAAACACCAGGATTATGTTTGTATAGATGCCATACACCAACAGAAATATCAGCTACTTAGTCAGCCAGCTGTTCCATAAAACTTAGCCATATTGCAAGTCATACGTCTTTCTTAAGTGAAGTAAACTCTTTAAAGCCATCTGTACTTACCAATCTGAAGTGTGTGACTATTATAGTCACTCTCTTCACATAGTGGAGTGCCCAACAGGCAGAGCATTACTTTTGCAGAGGTGGACACAAACCAGTCCCTCAGAAACCACTGTATTAACACATTAGGAACATGTTCTTAATATTTCCAAGTCTTCCACCATCTGTCCTAGAAAATTCAGTCTGCAGTTGGCTGAAGCTGGTTCTGTATCAGACTTCTCTGAAGGCACTAATTTTGAGAAAGTGTCAGCTCTAAGACATGAAGTTTGTCCAGTCTTTGCTATTACCTGGAGGGTTCCTGAACTCTTTAAAAAGCTGGAAAGGTTTTCCAAGATAATATCTTAATTATACCAGTAGCACAGAATTTTATCCACATTGCATAGCCTGTGACTTTGATGGCACCACTCGTGTGAATACTGTTGAACTCAAAGAAACTGTGCATATCTGGACTTTAATTCAATCTGTATGTAGAACATTATACCAAGAAATTCTGTCATCTTTCTGTGGGATTGAATCTACCAACTGTGAGGTATCTCATTAATCATTTGCTGGTGAAAGACTGGTCATCAGTATAGGAGTTTAGACTCCTGAAACCATGTTTCAGCTGTTTGAATTTCAGCCTATGTCATCCATCCTTTGAAAGTCTGTTCACTGCAAGAGCTGAAAGATTGATAAGCTTTCAGAATACTTGATGGTGTGACTCTTGTGACTCTTGCAAGTGAGGCATCTTGCCCACCCTGTGGGGAACGATCAAAAGAGAGTCCAGGGCACTGCTTCTCCCTCTGCCATCAATCTGCTGGAAGATCCCAAGAGAGTCAAGTACCCTATTAGCCATTCAGAGTTGTCATATCTGAAACAAAGATATGTTTTCACCTCTGTAAACTTTGGATTTGAGACTAATGGACATCAAGCATTAAGGATTATTATTATTCTCAGAAGTGAAGGGTAATTGCTATAAAATTGATCAGCTATGTCCTGTCCTACCACTCATCAAAGATGAGGTTGTACCATCACACAGCAAGGACGACCATGCCAGGACTGAGATGCAGAGCCTGTGGCCACGCTGTTACCACACAGTAGTGAATGAAAGGAGGCAGCCTGAGGGGCTGGATATGAACCCACAGTACAACACAGCACTGTGTCCTGTCTTATTTCTCCTCTGTCAGTGATGATACAGCTTCAACAAAACCCTGACAAAGGAGTTTGCTATATCAGCAAGTATAGGAACTAACAACCTGGAAAGGCTATCACTATTTGTACTTACAGTGTCCATACAACTGCCACTACCACAGGACCTTAACAGGCTCACCAGAACCTGCCTTCATGGCACCTTCTGGGGCATGGATTTCATCCAAGAGTGCCTGAGGCTCAGTGGAAGCAAGGGCTAGCTTTTTATCACCTAAAAATGCAGATGGATGCTGAATGAGCTCTCCAAATCACTTAACTCTCAGCAAGTGTCCTAAGCCAGGGCCCGCTCCACCTTATTTTGGAGTGGACAGATGCTTTCTATGTGTTGTTTACTAATCACCTCACTGTTGATCTGAGGTGAGTGATGGCCAGCAGGTCAGAAAGGAGGATGAGGCCAATTTTCTACTTAATGTCTTTGCTCTTTGGCAGTTCCATCTCCATGAGATGCCTTCTTCAGCTTCACTGCCACATGAAGGAGCCTGTCTCTCCCAGAAATACCTGGTAGCTGGTGGTGAGCCCGTCTTCTGCCCTAAGACAGCCTCTGAAGCAGCCTGAAAGCAGGCCAGCTTGAGTGGGGAAGAAACTCTCCAGAAGACTCATTTCTTTTCACAGTTATCTTACTGCAGTAGATCTGGGAGGGGATACTGGCTATGTGATGAAGGTGGGAAAATGCATCTGCTTTCCCTAGTGAGTTCCAGTTTGGAAGCAACCCTTCTTTCACTGGTCCCTGCTTTTGTCTGATGTCAAATGGCTCAGGGCCCAGTGCCACAACCTGCAAGCAAAGGTAGCTCTTTTCCCAGGAAGCTTGAACAAGTCTGCAATATCTGACTCCTAGCAGCAAACCTCCTGCTGCCCGTGTTGAGGTTGCTCATGCCTGTACTGAGCTATGTGGGTCTCAGCAAGCAGGTGCCCACCACAGCAAACACCAGAACAGAAGCTTCTGGGTTGTTTCAACCTTGTTATGAGATTCAGTGAGGAACAGCCTCGCACAGTGGGGTGGCCAACCAACTCCTTGCAGAAATGTCCACAGGACACAATACCTGGGGCATGCTGGCAGGGGACAGGCTGCAGTATTTGCTTGCTCTGCAAGGCTGATGACAGATTATTACAGGCACCAAGTTCATCTTTAAAACGTGTTGGGAGTCAACTCATCAGAGATCTGTGCATCATACTCATTTTTAGATCCTCCCGGGAAATCTGTGCCAGCCAGAGCAGAATGGGGGGAAGAACACATCTGTATGCATGTCTGTGTGCACGTGTGCAGTCTTGATAATGGAAATATGCCGAAGTGTGCTGAAATGGCAAAGGCAGATTTAGCATGAAGGTTTGGTGTTTTCAGGCTACTTTTTTTTTTCCAGGATACTCTTTTCACTGCTGTGATGTGATGAGGTCGTCACGTTTGCTGGGACAAGCAGATGATGCTCAGCACTGATTTTTCCCCACTGAGGAATTGCCAGTGCTCATAACGTGCCTGTGCACGTCACTCACTGCTGGAGAGTCAGACTGTGTGTTTGTGCAATGAAGTGGATGGTACTGTGCTGGCATATTTCTGTGTCTCTCAGTGGTGCCTCTGTTCAAAAGAACTGAGAATTACTGTCCCCAGGTCAGTGCTGTGCTCTGCTGTTCTGTCACAGACTGTGGCCTTACTGCTGTGTTTCCTTGAAAAGTTAGTTGACAGGAAGGCCAGGGAAATACCGCTTGTCCTTTTACAAATATAGGCAAAGTACTTATAAGTGGGCCTATTTATTAAAGAATTGGGAAAGGAATAACAATGGTGTTGACATGCAGCCTTATGCTGCACTTTTTATCCCTACATCTTGCAGCTATTTAGAAAGATGGGGCTATACTGTTCCCATCCTGGAGAAGGAGAAACAAGGCTGGAGTGGAGACCTTTCCAAAATCACCCAACAAGCAAGGGGGAAAACTGACCGTGGAACCCACATCCTGAGAGGAATTTCTGTCTTCCACTCACAGTGACACTGCCTAAGTAAAGAGGTTAAAGCCTGTATCATAAAACTCAGAAGATTAACTTAAGGTTGTGTATCTGCATGCCTGACAAATCATTCTGGTTATCTGAGTGCTGAGCACCTCTGGAAATCAGGTCACCTTCTAAAATAAATTCCAGAGTACTAATTTAACAGCAAATTCGCAGGCACTTGTGACCTGTTTCTTAGAGGAACTAGATGCCCACTAATTTCATCAACATCTCCTGCATTTCAGAAAACAGGCCACCAAGTACAGCAGGGCTTTCTTGAGCATTAGGTCCCATGGAGTGGCAGCACTTAGGACTACGTGGAGGTGTCTCTAGGACTGTCTCAGTGTTGCCCAGCCTGCTGGTGATCTAGGTTGTGGAGAGCAGGCAAATGTGGAGGTGCCCATGAGGCTCGCCTAAATGTCCGTGTAGCTGCAAGGAGAAGGCTGCCTTGCAAGGCAAACACTTCAGTTCTCATTTGCTTGGGACAGAAACCAACAGGGTGTGATTTAATCAGGGTAAAAACAATTCAGTCCTTTATGTTGAGAGAGAATCAAGTGATGATGGAGAAACAACGTCTCATCGGGAGACTGCTGATTAGAAAAACACAGGACAAAGTCAGATCAGAGGGCAGTGGCTGATGTGAGCATGCATTGTAAAGATAAATGCCAGAGCTCAGTGTTAACACAGAAAATAGCTATGATGTAATCTCCTTAAAAGCCTTTTTTCTACAAGGCCTATAAGCGCTACCACTTCTCTAGATCTGCTGTAGAGAACAGATTCTCCCTTTTTGCTCTCTAACCCCACTCTCATCCAAAAGACCTTGGCAGCTGAAACCATGTTTTGCCCCTATTTGTGGGGTTGTGCCTCAGTTCTGGCGGGTCACATCAGCTTCACCAGCAACCTAATAGGATTTAGGCTGGCAGGTCTGGCCCTCAGCCTTTCGATCATTTGGAGCATAGACTTTCCCTCCCTACTTTGTTTGACAATTCATTGACTGCTCTGATCTGTGCATTGGCATCCTTCCGTAAGTATGCAGAGCTCTGAACTGTTCTCTAGTGTTCCTCTGCAGTTGTACAAAACCAATACAAGTTATCCCACAAGGTTAGCCTCATCCCTTACTGGGCACTTTTTCCGATCCTACCTTGTTCCTGTCTGTAGGTCTTGCCTGCACAGAGCTCCTGGGCACAGCGTCAGTGTGCTGGCTTGGGGCAGAGATCTGGCTCCTGCCTGGGAAGTCAAAAAGAGACTTTTTTGCTTCCGCCCCATAATGTAGTTTTGGCCAAATCAAGTGTTTGTGTTTACTCTCAAAGAAGGGGCAACATGTTCCAGAGGGTAGGACTGGCCAGGAGTCAACAGACATTTTGTTTCCTGGCTTTCTCACAGAGCTGCAGTGACTTTGCACAAGCCACTTCCTCACAATGTGCTTCACTTATGTCTGGGCAACCAATACTTTCACCTGCTGTTATTTTATTTTGGTCCTTATTATATGTTCATTTTCTATAGGAATCTCAAATCTGCCAAGGAAAAGCATCTGCAGGACACCTACCAAGACAGCACAGTAACATGGAGCTTTAGTGAAATCCACTGCAAACCCCAAACCTAAATGCATGCAGGTTCAGTAACCTCTAAAGGTTAGATCTTGAGCATCACACTTAAAACTCCCCCACCCAGCTGCTCTCTTCCTCACTGACTGTATCCAGGCTCAGAGTTTTTCACCTGCAGTTCCAGACCTGTTTCTTGCAATGAGCCATGCACTACTTTATTGCCCATGACTTTCAGAAAATTCCTGCAGAACTGCCCCTTTCCTCCACCTCCTGCACATTCCAGTCTCGAAAACTATGCATGTTTCTGGTTTCAGAAGGGAAGTGTTTTTAGAAAGGAGAAGAAAACTAAGGAGATGAGGGAACTGAGAGTGTAGAATAACAGCGTCTACAGTGTAAGAGCTGCGGGGGAGGGAATTTCTCCAGCATCAATCCCACACATGTTTTTATTATAGCAGAAGTTCCCGCTGCGTAGTGATTGCAGTATCCCCCTTAAAAGTGTAGTAGGAACATATGCATGGAACAGCTGCATGATATAAACTTGTCTGCAACATAATTCGATAAACAGAAGTATCATCTGCTACAGGAATAGCTGATTTCTACCAGTGTTATTTAACCTAGCTACTCCAAGGAGGCTGTAAATCAGGGCAGGCTTCTGCTGAGCACATCACTATTGCCTGGTTGTTTACCCAACTGGCTCCTGGCACTCTGGAGATGGCCCTAAGATTACTGGTAATAGGAAAGGTGAAGATCTATAAGGAAATTTAAAAAAAAAAAAAAAAAAAAAGAAAGAAAACACAAACATAAATTTTTTTCTGGAATAAAATTTGCTCCAGAATTAGGTGATTCTTCTTTTCTGTAACCCAATTTGTTGCACATTATGTACAGTTACAGCCACGCTCCGGAAATGAGTGTGTTGGCATAGGATATTGGTGGTCTAAAGCAGTTCTTTGGTCTTTCCTCACTGGGTAATATTGTCCTCCTGTGCCTGTTCTGTGTGGCACAATCTGAGGGAACAGGTCCAGCAAAGCAGCTTTCTGGGTCATTGCTCACTGGGGACTGTGATAATCCGAATTCTTTCCATCATGTTCGGATTTACTGGAGATGAACTTGTCCCAAGTTGACTTTGTCTATTATTGCTTTACATTCCTGCTGTATTGTCTTGGTCCCTTGAGTTGATGGTGGCTGTAATGATGACCAGGCTTTCTGTGGTACCCATCCTGCCCCCTTTTTATCCCCAGCTCTCCAAACAGGAAACAGTGTGTCCATCACTTTGAGCGGGACAGCCCTGGGAAGCCACAGTGCTGTGGGAGTCTCATATTTTATTGTATTTCCTGGAGTTAAGCCACCTAATGCTGTTTTAGTGTTTGGAACTCTCCTTTGGAGCTTGCTTTGTTTCTGCTGCTCAGAGGGAAGCAATGGCAAAGTAGCAGCTGGGCTGGGGCTGTGTTGCAACTGCTGTGCCAAGAAGCTGCAATGACAGAGCACCTCCACGCTGCACATTTAAACATCATAGAGCCACAGAATGGTTTGGGTCAGAAGGGACATTTAAAGCTCATCTAGTCCAAACTCCCTGCCCTGGGCAGGGAAACCTTCCACTACACCAGGTTGGCTCAAAGTCCCATCGAGCCTGGCCTCGAACACTTCTGTGGATGGGACATCCACAGCTTCTCCGAGCAGATATATGCAAGCATATGGCAGTGCACATGACACTGCCTTGCTTTTCTAAGATGGTCTGCTCCCAGTATCTCATCTACCTGGTTTCGTGTCTCCCAGGGGGACCAACTGTAGCTGCTATTGGGATGCCAGGAGGGGGACAGTCTTGTCCAAAGCCCTCCAGCCAGTGGTTAAATGCATTTGGTTATGACCATGTCTTACCACGGGCAAAGAAGTTGCCCCGTTGCAGTCACAGCCAAATTCAGTTTATCTTCCTTCAGTGTTTAATTGTGTGTACATGCTACTGGCGACAGCACCTGTTGTCACCATAAGCTCATGTGGCTGAGGCTAGACCCACTCAGACTCCTGTCTTGGCTACACCATAGCTGAAATCTGGGAATGCCTCCACCCTTCTCTCCCAGAGTCCACTCACAGACTTAGCTCTGGATTTGCTGTGGGGTTTGGAGGCAGTGCAGAGGGGGATTATGGCTTCTTTGCAGGCTGTCTCTGAGTCTGTGACCAGTCAGTCAGGGAGGGGGGCTGGCCTAGACCCGAGGCTCCTGTTGATACCAGCATTGCTTTTGGCATCTCCCCTTCAGGAGTTCAAGCACAGACAGGTGTGTTGTCTGTGGGCAACTACCGTGAAGGGAGATTGATGAATTGATTTTCAGACCTACCAGGGAGACAGTAAAGTGCATCCATTCATATGGCCAAGGGCATCCTGGCCTGGATCAGGAACAGTGTGGCCAGCAGGAGCAGGGCAGTGATCCTTCCCCTGTACTCAGCACTGGT